>OY986964.1:13868658-14146588 GCA_963920575.1 Narthecium ossifragum | reverse complement strand
GGAGCGATACACTCAGATCTCCAGTCATCCCCTTCACAAAACAAATAATTCAGGCATCCTATCTGTCGATATTCATCCTTCAAAGGTATTACTGTCTCGTCCTTTTTAACCTTGTCGAAGTTTTTGCTTGATTGTTTAAGGATTTTTGCATTCCGGTACCATGTATTTTCCCAGGAATGCACTTTGGTACCACCAAGTTTGGGATTTGCAATTGGATACCACCAAGTTATAAATTAAGTGAAATTTAATGCCGATCCCCAACTCCGTTAGTATAAGTTGACGGGAAACCACTCACGTGCGCGCAAGTGAGCGGTTTTACACCCGTTTCCCGGGGTTTTCACCCGTTTCCCGGGTTTTGCACCCGTTTGCCACCTCTCTCCCGTCATCCACCTCTCTCCCAAGCCTCCACCACCCGTCCTCCTTCTCCCTCTTCCTCTCTTTTCTTCTCTCCTCCTCTACTTCTCTCGGCGTGCCGGACACACCAAGGTCGAGCTCCTCCGGCTCCGGCTCCAAGCACCTCCAACTCATAGGAAGGCTAGGTGGTGCTGGTCGTCTTGATCTCCGGCTCCAAGCACATCCGGCTCTTCCATTCCCTCTCACTGAACTACTCGTCCTTGATCTCCTCCATCGGGTTGAAGATCAACGAGGAGCTCGACAGGGAGATCGACGAGGAGGAGCTCGACGGGGAGATCGGCGAGCTTCGACGGGGAGATCGACGGCTCAAGGACTCCATCTCCTCCTCTCTTCTTCTTCTTCTCCTCTGCTCCCCCTCCTCCTCCTCTCTTCTTCTTCTTCTTCTTCTTCTTCTTCTTCTTCTTCTTCTCCTTCTTCTTCTTCTTCTTCTTCTTCTTCTTCTTCTTCTTCTTCTTCTTCTGCTCCTCCTCCTCCGTTCCTGCTCCTCCTCTCTTCTTCTTCTACTCCTCCTTTGCTCCAGCTCCTTCACCTCCTACGCTCCTCCTCCTCCACCTCCTCCTCTCTTCTTCTTCTTCTCCTCCTCCTCCTCCTCCCACCACCCACGTTGTCCTTGATCTCCAGCTCCAAGCATGTCCGGCTCTTCCATTCCCTCTCGCTGAACTACTCGTCCTTCATCTCCTCCATCGGCTTGGAGATCGACAGCGAGCTCGACGGGGAGATCGACGAGGAGGAGCTCGACGGGGAGATCGGCGAGCTTCGACGGGGAGCTCGATGGCTCAAGGACTCCATCTCCTCCTCTCTTCTTCTTCTTCTCCTCTGCTCCTCCTCCTCCTCCTCCTCCTCTCTTCTTCTTCTTCTTCTTCTTCTTCTTCTGCTCCTCCTCCTCCTCTACTCCTGCTCCTCCTCCGTTCCTGCTCCTCCTCTCTTCTTCTCCTCCTCCTACTCCTCCTCCTCCTCTGCTCCTGCTCCTCCTCCTCCTCCTCCCACCACCCACGTTGTCCTTGATCTCCGGCTCCAAGCATGTCCGGCTCTTCCATTCCCTCTCGCTGAACTACTCGTCCTTGATCTCCTCCATCGGGTTGGAGATCGACGACGAGCTCGATGGAGAGATCGACGAGAAGGAGACCATCCGGTGCCTTGAGATCGCTGTCCGAGACCGAATCCGGGAGACACGGAAGCTCGACGAGGAGCTCCTCCGGCTCTTTTCTTTCCTTTGTTTCTCCCCCTCCCCTTTCTCCCCCCTCCTCTGTTTTCTTCCAAGTACGACGTCAGCGCCGCCATCGTCGCCTTCCTCCTCTCCCCCCTACCCCTCGCATGCATACCGACATCCGCCTCGCATGCACGTCGACGTCCGCCTCGTCGACCGTGAGAAGCTTCGCGGCGGCCACGCCTCTGTGAGAAGCTTCGCGGTGGTGGCGTCGAGTTGGTGCACGACCCCTCGCATGCACACGACCCCCTCCGGCGGCCACGCCTCCGTGAGAAGCTTCTCACAGTGACTAAATCGACGACCCCTCGCATGCACGCTGACGTCACCAGGTTTACCGTCAGGTCACATGCGCCGTTCGGGGGCTCGTATCACTTTGCTTTGGTATTATAACTCGGTGGTATCAAATTGCAAATCCCAAACCTGGTGATACCAAAGTGCATTCCTGGGAAAGTACATGGTACCGGAATGCAAAAATCCCATTGTTTAATTTAAATGCAAATCTAGATCATGAAAGTTTGAAAACATTGACATCACACAAAAAGTTACAGGTGATGCATTTAAAAATTGAATAGGACAAAATGGAACCACCTGAAATTAGTAGACATGAAATTGGCCTTCTCATCTCAATGTCTTGAACATTTGAGAGCTTGATATTGTCTCATATGAGCTGTTTTTTAAACGAACCCAAAACATGGTGTTCAAAAATTTGTCATCATTGGTTCTGATATTTTGTATTGTGGTAAGTTTTTTTCCAGCAATCCCTGGATGCTATATTTTACTTTTGGTGCATAGTGTCCATTATCTTACTGGTGCTTGTGTTAGTTATTATTCCATTCTGTTAATTAGTCATCAATTCTTGACCAAAAAAATCTTTCTTTTAGATTCTATAGTTTTTCAAACTTTTTATGATACTGGTTTGCTTACTAATGATGTTTGATTTTTATTGCTATTATGCAAGTGTAGTTCATTATGTGCAAATGTGGCTTATAAATTGATCTAAAAGAGACTGTTTAAAAAGAAAAGGATTTAAGACTTTATCGGAAGACAACGGTATCCAATCAGGATTATGTCCTTCTTTATGGGGGGGGGTCTTTTTTTTTTTTTTTTTGCGGTTTCTGATTTTGTTGGACTGACTTCATCCTAAGGACAACAGTATCCAATCAGGATTATGTCCTTCATTAAGATACATTTTTTGCGTCATTTGCAAAACAAGAATGCTAGTAAAAAAAAAATCTTGCGATAAATGGGTGCATGTGCTGTACAAGTATTTGATTGTAGGGGAAATTAGCTTCATTGTCTATTGAATGATTACCATATGCATGTTGTTTGTTCAGGTGTTCCTCTGCAACTTCATTTTTAGTCAGCTGTGTTTATATCACTCATTGTGATCATGATTACCAGAATGAGATTTTGACTTCACAGATATTGTAGACTTTGGTGTGTGTCTATATAGCATTTATACTTGCGTAAAATCATCAACTAGGCTGTTATTGCTTATTGGCCTTGTTTTAGGTCCGTGTATGCTTTTTTTTTTGTTTTTCCAATTTAACCTTCTGACAATTTCTCATTGGGATGGTCTTTCTGTCTTCCAACAAGCAGAAGTTTACAGTTTCCATTTCTATAAATTGTGATTTAACTTGTGTATGTTGACTCTGTTCCCTTGCAGCTTGTTATTGATGGCCAGAGATGGGATATCTGAAGAGCAAGCAAGAAATAGGATCAATTCTCAGGCTTCATTGGATGCAAAGAAGACGAAAGCACAAATACTTATTGATAACTTAGGTCCAATAGACGAAACGAATGTGCGGTTCGAAAAGGCCCTCAGTCAAGTCGCCAAACCTTTAACTTGGAGAGAATTTAGCATCTCCAGAAATGGTGTAGGTTGGATTTTTGTATCTGCAACTGTTGGAATTTTGGCAGTTCAGAAACATTTTTCATGATCATGACATTGTTTTTCCATCAAAAACCTTTCCTGGATTGCACTTGTGGTGATGTTTGGGGAAACAGATTTAGTTTTGGTATATGAAAATATTGTGTTTTGACTATGATTGAATAAGGACACAATCACAGTTTTTTTCAAAAACTGAGATCTAAAATAATTATAGATCACATCACTATCAGGTTTCCATCTCAGTTTTTGGTTGTAATTAAACATCACATTTGACCACGGTTTTCATCCAAAACCGAGATCTAAACCCATTAAGAACACACAGTTAAATTGTTTCCATCTCAGTTTTTAAACTCTTTAATCACACACATTAACCGTGATTGAAGCCTATAATACATCTCAGTTTTAAAACGTGATTGAATTAAACTACTTTCAATCACACCCAAGTAGATCACGATTTGGAAACCGTGATGGATGTGAATAGATAACATGGAAAAACCGTGATTGTTATAGTTTTTTCTAGTAGTGATATGTGAGGTCGAGCCCTATAAATAAGGGATGTTGTTAACCTGGGCGTGATGACCATCGGGAATGTATAGAATAAATAGACCGACAGTGTGCCTTTGATTGCTTAGAATAAATGAGCCGAAGGTATGCCATGTATGTTTATGCTTGTATGATTACATGTTGTTTGTTGAATGGTCCGATGTGGTTGCCGGTGTTGTGCGGAGAGTGATAATTTCGAAAGGATACATCTTGAGTTAGATGAACTCATGGATGTGAATCAATGTTTGATTCTAGTTGATTGTTATCATGTTGTATTCCTTCGATTGGAGCTATTGGCTCTATTCAGATATACTTCATGTTTGATTGTCTTATTGTTATTGTAGCATATAGTGACACCTAGGCTAGATGCTTGTATAGGTGCATGCATTGTATGCATTAGAGGCATTTAAGGTTAGGCATGGGCGATGGGTTGATCGTTGATCCGAGGGCTCGGGCAACTCGGATCTAGCTCCAGGACCAAGGTTAGGTAGCAAGGTTTTTGGCGTGATTATAACGTTGAAATCTCTGTAGTCTCGAGGTTAATATCTAGTTGGCTACAAATTGTGTTGATTGAGGTTTAGAGGTCGTGTCAATTCTCCAAGGTCAAGTGCTAACGATGGTTATTGATGTTCCCGACATGGGTCCCTGTGCAATGGAATCCTACTTGTTACTGTTTCTATGGCCCCTTGGTAATATGTTCAAAGGAGAGGTACATGACAGGAGCCCTTGGGGCATCGATGAGGGTTATGGGGTCCCTTGGCATACCTTACACTTAGGCAGAGAAGCGAAACTGTTTTTATTTCGCCCTTCTTTTCAGTATGACGTAGAGTAGAACCCTACTGAGCTTGTTGGTCAATCCTACCCGGGCTGCGTTTTGAAAATGCAGGTGCCAGTTCCTCTTCTGTAGCACCAGCTGGACAAGCTTTTGGCGGCGCATTAACTTCTGGAGGTGTTTGATGGTTCTGGGGTTCACTTTAAATTTGACAGTTGTATAAATGTATAATTTCCCTCATTGAGGATTTTTTATTCATATGTGTGTGTGTGTGTGTGTGTGTGTGTGTGTGTGTGTGTGTGTGTGTGTGTGTGTGTGTGTGTGTGTGTGTGTGTGTTCGAGGTTTGACTCGTATCAAAATTGGCTTATATCTAGATGTTTAAAATTGAATTTGTAATTGTTAGTTGTTTGCAAGAGTTACATTTTTGACCCCAAAATAACTTGATTAAATTAGTTGTGAATTTTGATACATAAATGAACCAGTGATGAAAGTGAACTGGTTTAGGCTCATCACGTCCCAGTCCGGATGTGTTTTCTTAGTTAGGGCGTGACAGTTTGGTATCAGAGTAGGCTATAGGTCCTATGGTTAGGATTAGGCTTGCGGTTAAGGTTTCTAGCGTGGAATGGGATAGTTTTAGGGTTAGAACATCCATACATGTATGTTTGTGTTCGTGTGTGACATGCTTTTCCTTCATTGATTATTGTCTTGTTTTTGTCTCTTATGAGTATATACTTGTCGTCTTTGGTGAACGTACAGATGGTGAGGAGACAGGCGAGACGTCCAGTTACGGGTCATGGCAAGATGCGCAATGAGCACGTTGCCCGACGGGCCCTAGAGGCCGAGGCAGCTCTACTCCAATAGTCTGCACCAGAGCAAGAGCCGAGAGTTGAGGTCGTGATGGAGGGAGACCACTCTTTTGCCTCCAGGGAGTCTCTCCTCCACATGTCAAGCGTGCTGTTGCAATAGCAGTTATCAACTTCCAGAGGCTTAACCCGCCTAGGTTCAGCGGTCTTGGGGACAATCTAGCGGTGGCGGACGACTGGCTGGAGGGAGTTTGTCGTGTCCTCGACACTCTTTTCTTCCAAGATAACCGAGTTCATGTCAGACTAGCAGCATTCCAGCTCGATGGGGACGCGTTGGACTGGTAGTGTTTTTCCCAGACCGCCAAGGACGAGAGTGACCCATCGTGGGCCTTGTTTCGGTTGTCTTTTCTCGACGCGTACTTCCCCCGCAGTGCGCGTTCAACCCTTGTCCGTGAGTACCGAACCCTTTGTCAGGGTACTCAGTTGGTAGCATAGTATGCGGCTAGGTTCTCTAGACTACCCAGGTTTGTCAGAGCAATAGCGAGGGACCCTCTTGCTAGAGCTGAGCAGTTTCAGTGGGGGCTTAGGCCTGAGCTCATGCAAGTAATGGCGGCGCAACACACTAGCACGTACACATAGGCGTTGGACTGTGCCTTGGCAGTAGAGGCTTAGTTGCAAGAGTCAGGGCCCAGGGCAGTCCAGTCGGTGCTTTCTGTGCGTACTGATGGTAGAGGTCAGCCGCAGAGAGCAGCTCACAGTAGAGGAGGTCCATGGAGACAGCAGAGGCATCCACCACACCAGCAGCCATACCAGCGTCACCTACCCCAGTATCAGCAGTAGCTCAGACAGGGAGGCCAGCCTTGTCTCACGGAAGGGCCTCAGGGGCAGACACCCATAGGGGGAGGAGGTGAGGGCCACCAGCTAGTGCTTGGAGCTCCCATGTGTCATGAGTTCCAGCAGCGGGGGCATATCCGTCGATACTGTCCGACGTTGAGAGCGTAGGCCATTCGAGACGTAGCAGGCGGAGATTGGCAGAGACCAAGAGTCGGGCGAGGTAAAGGTTGGGGCGGAGGTCGAGGCGGTCCTAGAGAAGGAGTCTACGCACTACCTGACCGCGAGTACCCAAACAGAGTTCAGCCACCTTTTCAGCCTTATAAGCATTCACCGCCACCACACCAGGTACTAACACTCCCGCAAACCCTAGCTGAACCCTCAGTTCTTAGTGGTACCTTCCAGCTTTTCAATTCATTTATAGATGTACTGATAGATTCTGAAGCGTCGCACTCTTTCGTAGCTAGCGAGTGTGTGGCATCGCTAGGGCTAGAGATAGAACAACTTGGGGTTACACTAAATGTGAGGATATGTCCCTCTACTCCTGGGTCGACCGTCTGGGTCGGGCCTGTGGCTCATTTGCTTGTTTCGCGTCGAGCGCATGATCCGGTGGATCGCTTTGTTTCTTGGGATGCAAGGGTAATTTGGTAAATTATGCATTGTTGATTTGTTTCACACCCACGTGTGCACACACTGACCGTGTTTGTGATAATGTTTGTTCAGAACGTTTAGGTAAACCCAGGATCAGAAGATCCGGGCTTGGGCTTGTGTTCTAGCCCAAGTCTAGCTTTCTGCACAAAATGATCGATCTTTCCTTACTAAGAAGATCGATCATTTGGTGTCAGAAAGTCAAGTACATCGTTATGAAGGATCAATCTTTTCCTTGAGGAAAGATCGATCATTCATAAGTCGGTTCATCCGTCTACAAAACGGACGCAACCCCATCTCTTTTTCTCCTTTTAAAATCTGTCATTCTTGAGCTCAGATCTGGCGAGATTTTGGAGAAGATTGAGGACGATCCTAGGCTCAGCAGCGCAGATTGAAGCTGCTCTAGTCTAGGTAGGGATGCTACTGATGAGTCACTAAATATTCATAATTAAACCCCTTAAATTACCTTTGTTAGGCCTAGAGAAATTGTATTTAATTGTTTGTTAGTTGATTTCAGATTTAATCATGATATGAGAAGAAATACAAGGCATTCAGCTAAAAAGATGAATTTATATGATAAAGACTGTTTCGTCGCCTGTCAGGAGAATATTCTCCAGAAATTCTTTATAAGTCCAAATATTCTGGAAATTTAGTACGTGATAGAAGACTTCCAAATCTATAATGTTCATATTGGACACTTTGCAAGACTCCAGATGGATTGATTCTAGTTTTCAAGAAGATCAAGATACATAGCTGCTGGAAAACTGGTCCGTCGAAGTTCAGAAGAATATTCGTCAAATATTCCCTATAAGTCTAAATATTATAAAATCTTCGGGATATGACAGAAGACTTGAAGATCTAAAACTTTCCTGTTTAAGACGTTCTCAGATTCCAAGCCAATTAGGGCTAGAATTGAGTTAAAGTCGGAATCTTGAATAGGATTTGAAATACGAAAAGAGGAAAGTCAAAGTTTAAGTCTAGATAGGACTCTTAAGTCCAAGTTTAGGGTTTCCCTATTTAAAAGGCCTTTTCCAGCCGAATTTCTCATATTTTTGACAATCTTTGGAGGAGGAAGAAGAAGAAGAAGGAGAGGATGTGGATGGTGACAGCTTCCTATTCCAACCCGATGGCTTTCATCCAAAAGATGAGTTGCTAATTCTTGTACTTAGGATTATTCATGAAACCCTAGTGTAGTTTTGGTTTTTCTTTAGTTGGATTTTTGTGAACTTCTCGATGCATGATCTCATGAATACAGTTTTAATGTTAATAGAGTTAAGGGAACAGAGTTCCTTGACGTATTTTCAGTTCTACATGATTTCTGTGATTGATTGTAGAGATTTATGATATGGTTTTCATGAAGTTATTGGTTTACCTTTGAGATAAGCTATGCTACGCGAAGATAGGTTGTGCTACGGTCATTAGGAGTAGTATAATTTAAGGTAATCGTAGGACCAAAGACAATCTATGCCAAGCAAAGATAGGTTTATGCCGTTGGAAACATTAACTTTATTTTAGGGATTCATGTGAGCTTGTAGCCATATGATCCATAATGTTGAGAGAAGGGAACAAGATGATAACTAGAGAAGACTAATAATGAAACTAGGGCGGATTGAGTAATTCCTAAGTAACTACTCCATTCATTCAAATTGATCAACCTTTTATTTCTTTTATTTATTAGTTTAGATAACTCTATTCTATCTTTGATTCTTTTCCTTAATTTTAGGGTTTTGAGAATTGATTTCAGTTTCCAACGTTTTCCCTGTGGATCGACTCCCGACTTCACCGCTATTTCTACCTAGTAGTGTAGTGATTGAATAAGGGTTATAAATTTAATACTTGATTGAGTTTACAACGTTTTAACGACGATGTTTGTAAGCGATCAGCTACCTACTTGTCTTTCTGGTATTTGAGAGTTTTGAGCTTATCTGTGTTTGTTTTGAGTAGATCTCCTTGCATGCTTGTTGGTTTTCAGTGCAAGTATCGGTTTTGGACTCGTGGTCCTTTGTACTATCAGATCTCAGGGTTTTGTAGGATTTGGTAGAGTTTTTCGGCGGTATTCTCCTTCTTCGATTCGTCGGAGAACCCATGAAAATCGATTTTCCTTGAGAAAGGATCGATCATTCTTGGGGCGTCATGCCTGGCCCGTGCATGATCGATCTTCTGGTGGAAGAAGATCGATCCTTTGCTTGGCGGCATGGATGGGGTCCCTGGTCACAAAAGTGATTGATTTTCCTGGAGGAAAGATCGATCCTTTTTGGCTTGACATGGATGGAACTCCCTAGTTTGACATGGAAAGAATCGATCCTTTTGGTCGCAAGGAGGTGTTTTTGTCGGCTTTTTCCCACGGGGCTTCGTATGTACGGCTTTCTTTACCGCTTTATAACTTGTATATATATTTGAGCATGTTAGCCCCATAATGAGGGGTAGTGGTGAACCGGAACAGTGATGACTCCCAGGATGTGTAGATAGAATGTTGTTTTGTTTAGCGGTGTTTGTCGGGGTTGCTTCCCGTAACATGTTGTTTTTTTGTGGACTGGCTGCATTTGATGGGGTTACCACTGCAGCAATTCCTTGACCTGTATGACCTATTTACGACCCGGGCCGGCAGGGTACCGAGCCCAGACCATGTTTATTATCATCACATATGTTACATGCTTATTTGTTTCCCTGCGTGTGTTCATAGTATGCATCTGATTGTGCATTAGTTGCATAAGTTTAGGGCATGGACGATCTGTGGTATCGCCATCCCGAGGGCTTGGAAGCTCGGATTAGCCTTAGGATCGTGGCTGGGTAGCTTGGTCCAGGTTTGAATGGTTGTGTTCAGTCGAATTCGATAATAGACTTAGATGACTTGAACACTTATTGATATATAATTGAGAGGTCGTGTTGGCCTCGAGCAGGGTTCTGAGGTGTAGCCGGTGCCCGATTTTCTTGTCTTTGAGTAGAGGGTGTGCCTACTCAGCGGTGTCATCTTCCCGCCTAGCAGTCAAGTTTTCTACTTGTGAGACGGCAGTGTTGGTTTCCTACCTTGCTGAGGGTGACCCAGTATGTGACCAGCTCGGCAGGAAGACCATGACTGAGGCTCCTCAGGGACACGCGGTGGGGTTATGGGGCCTCTGTGTACACTCAGGCCTTGTTAGAGGGCGATACTGTTGCGTTTCCCTCTTCCTTTTACAGGTGCAGGCGTTAGCTCCTCTTCGGTGGGCCCTATCGGGCAGTTGGTTGATGGCGCGGTGGCGCCTGGTGGAGTTTGAGGAGCGGTGGCGCCTGGTGGAGTTTGAGGAGCGGTGATCTTTCTTTCAGCAGAACCCTTGTATAATTAGCCTCCTACGGGAGTGTGTACATGTTTGTATTTGATTTGCCCCTCTTCGTGGTTTTGTAGACTTGTATCTTTTGGATTTGTAATCTTTAATCTTGAGGTTTCTGTTATTTTTAGAATTTTTTAATTAAGGGTGCTTAATGAATGCTTTGGGAAACCAGCAGACCAGAGGGAACCCTCGCCAAAAATTTCATAGTTAGTTAGGTTCCGGTTGGCGTCCCCGGCCCAGTTGGGCTTTCGCAGGTCGGGGCGCGGTTGCCTTGGAGCGGGATGGGTGACCTACTGAGAAGTTTTCTCAGATTTCTACGGTGAACCAAAAGCGGACAATATTATGTCGGGTGGGGCCCTCGGGTGCATTGTGAACGAAGCTCGCAAGCCCTGGGCGGCCCCGGACGACGGGGGTCGTTACAGATGGTATCAGAGCAAGCTGTAGGTCTGTTAGTCGGATTATACCAGCGAGGACGCTGGACCTCTATGGGGGTTGGGTTGTGAGACCCGGGGTACTCGGGGTCAGTGTTCGCCTAGTGGGCATGTGGGCAAACCAAGTAACCCCATGTAGATAATAAGTATATTAGTAACCCTTATCAGACACAACATGTTTTAAAGCCGTGATAGCAGTGATCCGCCAGAAAACTCCAATGTTAAGCGTACTTGCCTTGGAGTGGTCCCGTGATGGGTGATCTACTGGGAAGTTTTCCCAGATTTCTATGATGAGCCAAAAGCAGATAATATTGTGTCGGGTGGAGCCCTCGGGTGGATCTTAGATGAAGCTCGTAGGCCCTGGGTGGCCCCAGACAGCGGGGGCCATTACACTAAACCTGGACACACCATCTGTCCGATCTTGCGAGTTGCAGGTCGGGGGCCTCCGTATTCTTCTAGATCTTCGGGTGCTAAACATTGTCGGGTTTGACGTGATTCTTGATATGAAATGGCTGACATCATACTGAGTTCTCATCGACTGTGGGCGTCGCAGGGTGACTCCTTGAACACATGATGGCATTTGTTATGTTTTGTTGGGGGATCGCCAGTTGGCCGATTCCCTTGCTTGTTATTGTTTTCCTAGGCGCGAGGGCCAGTTGTTAGCTTTACTGATGCGCCTTTCCTTGTTCGTAGCAAAGGACAGTTGAGAGAACGGTCTTCCTAGAGTCGTTTGTGAGTTTGCAGACGTATTCCCTGATGAGCTACCAGGTTTTCCTCCTTCCAGAGTCATTGACTTCGAGATAGATCTCGTACCATGCACCGGGCCAATTTCGTTGTCAACTTTTAGGATAGCACCTGCAGAGCCAAGGGGGGTTAGGATTCAGCTAGACGAATTTATTGGTCGAGGTTTCATTCGTCCCAACACATCACCTTGGGGAGCACCTATATTGTTTAGAAATAAGAAAGACGACACACTTCGTCTTTGCATTGATTACAGGAGGGTGAACAGTGTGACTGTGAAGAATGAGTATTCTATGCCCAGGATAGATGACTTGTTCGACCAGCTCCGAGGTTCGTCGGTTTTTTTGAAGATCGACCTTCATACATGCTACCACCAGCTAAGGATTCAGGATTGCCACATCCCAAAGATAACTTTCCGTACGAGGTTCAGATTGTATGAGTTCAAAGTGATGTCGTTCAATCTGACGAACGCACCAACAACCTTCATGGATCTGATGCAGAGGGTCTTCCGACCATATCTGGATTAGTTCATTGTGGTGTTCGTCGATAACATCCTGATCTACCCATGCATAAAGGAGGAGCATAAGCAACATATGAGGATTGTGTTGTGGTTGCTGAGGGAGCATAGGTTGTATGCTAAGGCCTCCAAGTGCGAGATTTGGCTCCCAGAAGTGAAGTTTTTGGGGCTTGTGGTGTCAGCGGGACGCATTTCAAGGGATCCAACTAAGATCTAGGCAGTGCTATAGTGGCAAAGACCGAAGACTATTCTAGGTCCATAGTTTCCTAGGCTTGGCATGGTACTAATGGAGGTCTATCTGAGAGTTCTCCAGAGTGGTGGGGCCGTTGACCTGATTGTTCCAGAAGGCGGTCCCATTTGTTTGGGACGATGCTTGTGAGCAGGCCTTTGTGCAGCTGAGGACCATATTGACCAGTGCACACATTCTGATAGTTCCAGAGCAAGGTATC
Organism: Narthecium ossifragum; assembly: GCA_963920575.1. NCBI lineage: Eukaryota > Viridiplantae > Streptophyta > Magnoliopsida > Dioscoreales > Nartheciaceae > Narthecium > Narthecium ossifragum. The sequence goes on along the minus strand of OY986964.1, from coordinate 14,134,032 downwards.
GGCTACAGTTGTTTACTACGACGCCAGTGGAGAGGGTCTAGGTTGTGTGCTGATGCATGAGGGCCATGTGATGGCCTATGGTTCCAGGCAGCTGAAGACCCATGAGAGGAACTATCCCTTCCACGATTTAGAGCTAGCAAGAGTTGTCTTTGCTCTGAAGACATGACTGCACCACCTTTACGGTGAGAGATTCCAAGTATACTCAGATCACAAAATTTTGAGGCACGTTTTCACCCAACATGACCTCAATCTCAAGTAGCGCCGGTGAATGGAGCTACTAGAGGACTATGATTTTCAGTTACATTACCCCCTGGTAAAATAAATATTGCAGGAGATGCACTGAGCATACATGCCAGAGATAATAGAGCGGTTTTGGCAGGGTTGTTAGCACGACAGTGGCAGATGATGGAGACAGTGAGTCAGTTTAGGCTAGACTTCGAGGATTGAGCTTCTGATGGCTTCCTTTTTGCAGTTCGGAGTGTGCCAACACATCTGTCCAGAGTTATTGGGGTACATAGTGGTGACACAGAGCTCGAGGAGATCCGTACTTTAGTTGGTACCGAGTGCGCGGTCGAGGGTTGGACAATATTGGCATATAGTGGGTTATGCTTTCGAGGCAACATAGCAGTTTCTGTAGATCCTATTTTGCGTGAGGACGTCCTTCGAGAGTTTCACCACTCTCGTTTTGATGTTCATCCTGGAGGCACCAAGATGTATCATGATCTTCCTCGTTAGTTTTGGTGGTGCGGGATGAAGAGATCGGTTGTAGTGTTTGTTTCCCGATGCCAGGTGAAGGCAGAGCACCGATGGACACCAAGCTTCTTGCAGCCCCTTCTAGTGGCAGAGTGGAAGTGGGAGCATATCACGATGGATTTCGTCACCGGGCTATCGATGACTCCTAGGGGAAAATATGCGATTTGGGTCATAGGAGATCGATTGACAAAATCGGCACATTTCTTACCTATGAGGAGCATGTATTCAATTGATAGGCTGAGTCGCTTATACATCAGAGAGGTAATCAGATTGCATGGCATCCTAGTCTCCATCATCTCAGATCGTGATCCAAGATTCACCTGCAGGTTCTGGTGAGACTTCTATGAGTCTATGGGCATACTGTTGACCTTCAGCACGGCCTTCCACCCCCAGACAAACGGACTGTCAGAGAGGATGATCCCGATTTTGAAGGACATGCTCAGAGCATGTGTATTTGATGCTGGAGGCATTTGGGAGCACCATGTATCATTGGTGGAGTTTGCCTACAACAACATTTCACATGTATGCTTGGGTTTTGTACCCTTCGAGGGGTTGTACGGTAGACCGTGTCGCTCACCAGTGAGTTGGACAGAGGTTGGCGAGGCTTCCCTTACTGGTCCAGACATCATCATGCAGTCATCAAAGGGGTTGGCCCATATCAGACAGAGACTCTTGACGGCGCAGAGCAGGCAGAAGAGTTACGTAGATCAAAGGTGAAGACCCTTGGAGTTCGCAGTTGACGACAGAGTGTTACTGAAGGTTTCTCCATGCAGATGATCAATCAGATTTGGCAGCAAGGGCAAGCTAGCACCGAGGTTCATGGCCCTTTCGAGATTGTTGGAGAGGTCGCCTACCAGTTGGCTCTACCCCTGCACATGTCAGCAATTCATCCCACCTTCCATGTGTCGATGTTGAGGAAGTATATTCCAGATCCATCACATGTGATCAGACATGGCGATGTCATAGTTGAGGAGGATGCCACATACATAGAGTAGCCAATGCAGATAATAGACATGAGGGATCATGTGTTAAGAGGCAAGACGATTCCTTTGGTGATGGTTCGTTGGGTACACCGAGGAGTCGAGGAGCTGACTTGGGAGCGAGAGGATCGCATGCGTCGGGAGTACCCCAGATTGTTCCTTCCAGCAGGTAGAATTCTAGTTGTGGATGTTGGTACCCCCATGCGTAGCTTGTAGCCTTATTTCTGCATGTAGGCCTAGTGTGTTCTTTCTTTCCGGCCCGGCCCTTATTGAATTTTAGGACGAAATTCTTTTAAGTATGACAAGTTGTGAGGACCCTTTTCTCTAGCATGGCTCGATCGCGTAGGTCGGGAGTCGTGTCCTGTTGGTATGTTTCCACGTCGGGTGCGATCGATCGATCACATTGTTGTTTTTGGACCCCAATGGCAATTTGCTAAAATTACGTCTTGTCGGTCAGTTTCACACCCACGTAGTGCACCCATAGCCTTGGATTGATACATGTGATTGATTAGATCATTAGGTGCGCTCTCGATCGGAAGATCGGATCTTGATCAGCAAAGATCGAAACGGCCGAGATCAATTCCAGTTTTCTATAAATAACCCCCCTCCTTTTCTTTATTCTTTTCTCTTTCTCTCTCTTTCTCTCTATTGGTTGCGGTTTGGAGCTCGGGCTATGGATTTTGGACGCTGGTCTCGTTCGCACGACGTCGTTAAATCGCACAACTCGACATAATTTATAAATATGTAATCCTTCAATCAATCACTACTCTATAGGCGTAGAACAGTGGTGAGATCCGGAGTCAAACCAGACGGAAAATTGTATCTTTTAGGGCAAACGAATTAATATCAAACCTCATGTACTCTAATTCTAAAGTGAAAAAGGATTTTATGGATTTTTTATTAAAATAATTATGAAAGCAAATAAAAGACTTAAAAGTTGTCAATGAGAGATAATTCCTAGGGTTCACTCAATCCACTTTAACTTCACCACCTGTATTCTCTAGTATCCTCTTGTTCTCTAATCTAGACATATAGAACCACGGCTTCTTAAGCTCGCATGAATCCCTAAAAGAACGCTCATATTATCCTATGGCATAGTCTATCTTCGCTTAGCATAGACTGTCCTCGGACTTAACCTGAGTACAATCTATCTTTGCTTAGCATAAACTATCTCAAATGACACACAAAAGCAACATAAAAACTGTGAGGACCCGTACCTCCAACCCTGTCTGACCGCGTTAGGTCGAGGGTCCGGTTTGTGGTTTGTCTCGGTTGGCCTTGGGATGCGATCGGTTGATCGCATCGCTATTTTTGATCGCAGGGGCATTTTGGTAAATTTGCTCCCTGGTTGTCGGTTTCACACCCGTGTTGCACACATTGCCTTTGATTGATATATGTGATTGATTAGAGCCTTAAGGGCGCTTTCGATCGAAAGATCGGAGCTCGATCGGGAGGGATCGGATCGAACGGCCGAGATCGGTTTTGATCTCTATATATACCCTTGTTCTTCTCTCTCCTTCTTTCTTTTCTCTTCCTCTCCTTCTCTCTCCTCCCTTGGGCTTCCGGCTAATGGTTGGAGCTTGGGGCTGCAGATTTTCGGCATGGATCCGCGAGGATCGGAGGCGAGGATCTCGTAGATCGGCTGCTTGTCTTCACAAGTAGGTGTTTCTACCAAATTCCTATGAGTTGGTAACCCTAGGATCGTCTTTTTGTGATTTGTGGCTGTTGGTTTTGTTAGAATGCTATAATTTTCTGTGTTCTAGTTCCTTGCCATGTTTAGAAGCTAGCTATGGTTTCAGTTCCGTATTCTTTCGGATGAATTCCGTATTTTTGTCGGTATTTCGACAGGGTTGGACTCAGATCTGATATTTCACGATCTGAGTTTGATTTTTATTGCATGAATGAATTCTCCACCATCAAATAGACCTTCATGCAAAGTTTGAATGGATTCCATCGCCGTTTGATAGATCAAATCCAACAAATTCAGTTTTTCATCGGCTTTTGGACAATTTGATTTAATTCGAAGGATTGGATCATCCAAAGTTGGATTTCTTAGTGTCATTAGATTCCCCACATTCAACTGCACATGCCTACCAAATTTGGTTTGATTTCGATACGTTTTGATAGATCGAATACAAAAAATTAGATCTCATGCACTATTCGGCACTATTCATCTCTCCTGCCGACATATGAAGGATCGATCTTCTTTGGGAAGCAGATCGATCTTTCATTTGTTAACGTTCTGCTCCATCTTAAGAAGATCAATCTTCTTGTCCCAAGAAGATCGATCCTCTTCTTGACAGAGGGTGTGTTTGAGGAAGATCGATCCTCTAGTGCCAGAGGATCGATCCTCTAGTGCCAGAGGATCGATCCTCTAGTGCCAGAGGATCGATCCTTCTTCCCCAGACAGAACACCATTTTGAGAAAGATCGATTCTTTAGTGCCAGAGGATCGATCCTTCTTCCCCAGACAAAACACAATTTTGAGGAAGATCGATCCTCTAGTGCCAGAGGATCGCTCCTTCTTCCCCAGGTAGAACACCATCTTGAGGAAGATCGATCGTCTTGTGAAAGAAGATCAATCCTTCCTTCTCAGGCAGGGAGCACCCTTAAGGAGGATCGATCTTCCTTGGAAGGGAAGATTAATCACCTCTCCTTGACAGGGATCACCCATGTAAATGATCGATCATCTTGGGTAAGATGATTGATCCTTTATGTGTTGATTTGTATAATTGATCCGAATTCGATGTTTTCGATTTCTTTTCGACCCGGTTTTCTCGTGGAGTTTTCCCGATGATAAGTAGTGATTATTATAATATTTTAATCAGGATTTTGACCAGTTTATCTCCGGAGTACGCCGTAAGTTGTATTTCAAATCGGTTTATCGATTTCTACCGACTTTCAAGTAGTTTCCCGATAAGCATGCTATGTCTATATATATGTGTATATATATCTAGTTTGTGAATGCTTTGTCGCTTTATGGGTAACCGGGGGAGTGACGACCCCAGGGAATGTTTAGTATAAATGGGCCAGAGGTGTGCCCTGCATGCTTAATATAGATTTACTGCTTTGATTAATAGCCCCGTTAATTGCCGGCGTGCGTGGGGGGCATAACCCGTTGTACTAGTAGATTATATATCTTGTATGTGTGGCTTGGTGCCTTGGTCGGGGTTGTATCCCCTTGTAGCAATTTCGATTGACGGCTGTGTTCATCGTTGTAATGCCGAAATTGGCTCGATTGTGGTTGTCGTTTGGCTGTTGGCCAGTTACCTGCGGGGTAATTGTGGAACCTTACTCTGTCAGGTGCAAGAGAGCACTTAAGACTATTGCACATCTGTGTTTATCGCTTTGCTCTAATCATTGTATTGTTAGTGTAGTTTACGTGCATTTGACACCCTTGCTATACTCACCCCTTTGGCTAGCTAGAGGCTATGCCTAGCCCTGTGTAATTGATGTCATCTTGTTGCATGCCTATATCTCTTTATCTGTGTTGCATGCCTATATCTCTTTATCTGTGCCTGAGCATTGCATGCATTTTGTCTGCATTAGAGCATAAGGCTAGGTGCGGGTGAATAGGGTCTTCGTCGATCCGAGGCTCTCGGGTAGCTCGGATCTAGCTCTAGGACCGTGGCTGGGTAGCAAGGACTAGGGCGTAATTGTTATGCCAAATCTTTGTATTCTCGAGGATGGGTCTAGTTGGCTATTATCTGTTGCTTGAGGTGTAGAGGTCGCCCAGAGTTCTCGTCTCATGCTCTGTATCCGTGTTAAGGGAAGTTACGTGCTGCCCTGGGTCCTACCCCTTTGTTGTTCAGCGTTGGGCGCTTGGTTGTTGAGAGGGACGGTTGTTGACAGTTGAGGTCACAGAGCGCGTGCTCTGGAGTAGGCGATGGACGTAACGTGAGTTTCTTTTAGAGATGAGACAGAAGCCGGGACTTTTTAGTTTCCCCTCTTTCCTGTGCGACGTAGAGTAGAGTAGAACCCTACTGAGCTTATTGCTCACTCCTACCCGGGCTGCGTTTGCAGGTACAGGTGTCGGCTTTTCCTCCGTGGTTCCAGTTGGATCAGGTCTTGGCGGCGCGTCGACTTCCGGAGGCATTTGAGGTCTCAGAGGGACAGATGTACATTTTGGCAGTTTTTGTTTATTGTTACCTTTGAGGAGGATGTACTTAACGTTTAATATATAGAATCATGTTCTCTCTTTTGATTGAGTTTTATTCCGCAATGTAATAATTAGTTTTATCTTTATGCCTTTGGAAGTCTTTAAGTTTAAATTTATTCCGCTTTGTGAATTGTCGCGCCGTATCGAATGTGAATAGTGTAGGTTTCCCCTCATGCCTCTGCCCGGATGGGTTTTCTGGGTCGAGGTGTGACAAAAACCATCCTACAAATCTCTACCATCAAGCACAATAATCAAGTAGGTCTGAATATACGTCAATGGAACTCAGTTCCTTCAACTCTTTATAAGATAAAATCATATTCATAGGATCATATCTTTGAAAAGATAACAAGAATCAAACTAGAAAATACAGAAAAGTTACTCTAAAGCTTCATGAGATCCCTAAGAAGAAGAATTAACCACTCATCTGATTGATGAACGCCATATAGTTGATGAAGAGATCCCGAGATCCAAGTTGCGTCTCCGTCGTCTTCAAAAACTCGGAAAACCTAATTTTTCTCTTTGGTGGCTTCCAAATTTCGGCCAGAAGACCCCTATTTATAGAGGAAACCCTAATACCCGATTTTTGGAATTAAACTGAGCTTAAAACTCTAATTTTTCTATTTTCCGTACTTGCCACATCAGCGGAGTGACCGATCGGACTTAAAACCGACCCATCGGACTGCCCAGTCATCGTATGAGTTGGACTTGGATTCTGCCATGTTATCAGCTTCCTTATTCTTCAGCTTCTACTCAAACTCTGACTTGGAGTCAATTCTAGGACCAATTTATACGAACTCTGAGCCGGTATTCAACATGAACGTTATAGATATGGAAGTCTTCTGTCATCTGAAAATTATTTCATAATATTCTGATTAATGTAGAATATTTGGAGAATATTCTCTTGAGCTTCGACGGTACAGCTTTCCAGCTTATGTATCTTCATGTATTCTTCAAATCTGCTATCACACCATCAGGAATCTGAAAAAGTGTCAAACAGAAAAGTTGTAGACCTCTGAGTCTTCTACAATATCCCAACGTTTCAGAATATTTGGACCTTTTCAAATATCTGGCAAATATATTACTAACGGTTGACAAAGTAGTTTATGTAGTCATTTTAGCCGAATTTCCTGCATTTCTTCTCAAAGTATGATTAAACCTGAAATCAACTAACAAGTTATCAAATAAAACCGCTCTAGGCATAACAAAACTAAGTTAAGGGGTTGAATCATGAACATTTAGTGACTTATCATACGCCAAATTGAAGCGGCGACACTTGGGGAATCAGTAGGAGGAGTGTCCAGCTAACACATGTAGGTGTTTCTACCTTAATCATGTGATTACATTTGCCTAGAACTGATCTTTTGGATGTTTAGCATAGGTATATATGTTGGATTGTATTGGAAGTTTGTATTCTCGTGTAATCGATGTTTTAGGAACATATGGATGGTCAACTTTTGCATTTTACCGGTCGATTTTATTTCTATCGTTCGTTTTGTCGATTTTTCAGCTAAAACAAGGAAGATATGATATTTGGCCGTACAAATCTTGATTTCTTGGTGCCGTTGGATTCTTGATGTCCTTTTCTACCTCCCCTCAAAGTTTGATTGAATTCCAACGAGTTTTGATGGTTTAAATTCCATAAATTAGATTCACGGTACTATTGACGACACTATTCATGGTATTATTAATCAGGAAGTGAAGGGTGATTTTCGCCGAATTTCATGGATTTTTGTGATTTGATTATTTAAATTGCTTAATTATACCTTATACATACCCCTTATATATATTAGACACATATGTGGGGTCGAGTCTTATAAATAAGGGATGTTGTTAACCTAGGCGTGATGACTCTCGGGAATGTGTAGAATAAATAAGACGACAGTGTGTCTTTGATTGCTTAGAATAAATGGACTGAATGTGTGCCATATATGCTTATGCATGTATGATTAATTGTTGTTTGTTGAATGGTCGACCGTGCTTGCCGGCGTTGGGGCGAGAGTGATAGTTTGGAAAGGATACATCATGAGTTAGATGAACTCATGGATGTGAATTAATGTTTGATTCTAGTGCATTGCTATCATGTTGTACTCCTTGAATTGGAGCCATTGGCGCTATTCAGATATACTTCATGTTGGACTGTTTAATTGTTGTTGTGGCATATAGTGACACATAGGTTAGATGCTTGTATAGGTCCATGTATTGTATGTATTAGAGGCATTCAAGGTTAAGCGTGGGCGATGGGTTGATCGCCAATCCGAAGGCTCGGGCACCTCGAATCTAGCTTCAGGACCGATGTTGGGTAGCAAGGTTTAGGGCGTGATTATAACGTTGAAATTTCTGTAGTCTCGAGGTTAATGTCTAGTTGGCTACAAATCGTGTTGATTGAGGTTTAGAGACCGTGTCGGTTCTCCAATGCTAAGTGCTAATAATGGTTATCGATGTTCCCAACGTGGGTCCCCATGTAGTGGAATCTTGCTTGGGTAAGGGTGATCTTGCTTGTTCCTGTTTCTGTGACCCTTTGATAACATGTTCAAGGGAGAGGTACATGACAGTAGCCCTTGGAGCATCGATGGGGTTATGGGGCCCCTTGACATACCTTAGACTTAGGCGGAGAAGCGACACTGTTATTCGAGGCTTGACTTGTATCAGTAAAATTGGGTTATATCTAGATGTTTAAAATTGAATCTGTATTTTAGTAGTTTGCTAGAGTTACGGTTTTGACCCTAGAATAAATTGATTAAATTAGTTGTAAATTTTGATACATAAATGCACCAGTGATGAAAGTGAACAGGTTCAGGTCCCTTAGGTGCTGGTCCGGATGAGTTTTCTAGGTCGGGCCGTAACAGTTTGGTGTTAGAGTTGGCTGTAAGTCCAAGGGTTAGAATTAGACTTACGATTAAGGTTTTAAGCATGGATTGGAATAGTTCTATGATTAGAACATCCATGCATGTTTGTTTAGGTTCGTGTGTGACATGCTTTTCATTTATTGATTGTTATCTTATTTTGGTCTCTTACAAGTGTATAATCGTCTCTAGTGAACTTACATATGGTGGAGCTCATAGAATCACATTGAACTAAGCAAATCCTCGGAGGACATTTGCAACTACTGATCGGATCAAATGATAGGATCACGGCACACACTCTTCTTCAACGGACAGATCACATCGCATTGGTCGTCTTGTGCCCGAAGGTAGTCTCCGGATCATTCGATTCTTTTTGGACACCGTACTTACCAATGTATGTCGACCAATATAGTAGTCAATTGTGTAAACTAATCCAACGGGCCAGAGTTTTATGTCGATCAGACATCTCCCTACCGTGAGCCCGCCCGCACATAACACTGTCGATCTAGCGGTCACCCCGTCATCCATCTCTTATCTGTCTACAACCAAGAAGGAGGCGGTCAAGGGAAGGCTGACAGAAGAGTCACCGGGAAGTGTGAAAACAGCTTGCATCCAGTTGTATTACCCTTTTGTCTTTGCTTTCTAAATGGACCCTTTTATTACTCTAATAAAGATAGAGACACCACATGCTGATGTTTTCTATAACAGGGACACCCGTTAGACACCTATCCTCTTATTTTCATTATTAAAACCTCCTCCTAAAGACCAGTCTAGATCTAACGTGATCTCAAGCAAAGCATGCCCCAAGTTCTCCAATGTGGCTGCCAGTGTTATGATTCAAACTATCAGTCTGATGACCCAACTAAGCACAACTGGCATATAAGTGTTATAACCTGCAGCATGAGTGTTCACATGTGAATCTAAGACACATGCATGGTCCCATTCATCAAAGGAACCCCGTCAATCTACTCGCACGGAGTACTTCGTTCGGATCCTCGCGAGTTGCTGGAGGACGGACCGAAGACTTTGACCAGCTCATGTTCTCTTCGTTTCGACAAATTAAAAGTCCAAACTATCTATTGGTGTCACAAAGTGTGTCGCACCATCATCTCTCCAATGTGGAACTTCATTACTTGACCACCTTACGTCCACTCTTTATCAACTAAATTCGGTCCCAGCTCCGGTTCAATCTAGTACTAAATATCTCCCAGTAACTAAAGATCTCCGGCAAGCCGCCGGCCCGCTTGCTGCCAAAAGGTTCAAAAGAGCACGCGTAACGCGTCACCAGTGGCATTATAGTAATTTTTTCGAAAGCCAGGGTCGTATACATGGTAATTAACTTTTAAAATAGTTTTAGTTGGGGGAAAAGGACAAGGGCTGGGTCGGTGGGGTGGTAGGCAAAAGGCGGGCCTCCAACGTTCGCTTCCGAGCGTTTGAACTCATTTATCTCTAATATTTTATACAGATAACTATTTTAAAATGAGCTAAAAGTTATGTATATTTTTTCCGATTAAGCCCATTACTTTATTTTCTATTACATCATTTGCCCGCGATCAGCGTGAAGAAATTAATAATCCCACCCCCCAATAAACGCATATTTCGGTTTTTGGAGCTCCTTCGATTAAAATATTTCTTATTATTCAGAAATATCCGTTACCTAATTATTCTCTATTTATTAATCTCTATTTCCATTTTTCCTCTCTCTCTCTCTCTCTCTCTCTAGTGTTCCTCCTAGTTAGACTCTACCTCTCTCTTCCCCTTGGGTTCCGGGTGGTTTTGATAGCGGTTTTCCGACAAGGGTCGGCGGTAAAATCGGTTTTTTACCGGCTGAGTGTGGACCGCTGGCCGGTCGGAGTAAATTGGTGGCTGTGGTATTGGAGATTTTGAAGGAAAGCCAGTTTTAATGGAGCTCCTCTGCTCAAGCTATCCTCCGGCGTCCCATGGCTTGGAGCCGAGGATACTCTAGAAGGACGGAGGGAGGTGGCGGGGTTTCGAGTAGTGTGATTTTTAAATTTGGGGCTTCTTGAAGGTTTCTTTTTTATATGCATGGAGGGAAGAGAAGGCGTACCAGCTGGGGCGATGGGGGCGCCGGAGATCGCCGGGAGTTACCACGCGGCGGCGGCTGCTGCGGCGAGGGCGGAAGAGGCTAGCCAGGGAGGAGAAGGTGGTGGAGTTGTGGCGGAGCGGACGACGACGGCTCCGGCGGTGGTGCATCCTCCCGCTCCGCCGGTGACGGCGGTGATGACGTCTGGGGTGAGCGTGGCGATGACACCAGCTCTGGTGAAGAAGAAGAGGGGTCGGCCGAGGAAGTACGCTCCGGATGGGAGTTTGGTGGTGCCGCTCAACCCGATGCCACTCTCCGCGTCAGCGCCGGCCGGCGGAGAGTACCCGATGATGAAGCGAGGTAGAGGGCGGCCATCGGGGTTCGTTAGCAGCCACCACCATAGGGTCGAGTTCGAGTCTTTAGGTATTGTTCCCCAAAGGCCCAAACTTTTCTTCTTCTTTCTTGTTATTCTTGTAGATTTACTGTTGCTATTCCACAGAGCTTTTAGGGATAGTAGTTTCGCTGTTGTCGAAAATTAAGTTTACTCTTGGTCTATATCGAGCTCACAGTCGCCCGGGAGTTTCTTCTTGGTTCTCTTGGAGTTTAATGGGAACTTATGGAAGCCTATGGATTCCGGAACTTCTTGTGGGGCTAATGTCCACTTCTCTATCTTAGACTCTGTGTGTCACTTTCTCTTTCATCTTGGTTCCGGACAACTCAACTCTTTGGTTTAGGGAGTGGGGCCTCTGAATACGATCTCATTCTTCAGATCTGCTGATATGTGACATTCTTTTTCTTCGAGGAAAAGGCGAACTTTGTGGTTTTGGCGTAGGATTTGGATTCTGGATCTTGCCTTGTTCTGTTTTCAGTGAAACTTGGATGGCTGTGGTTATCGGGAAGCTGGTTTAGTTTCCAAACCGTAGGATTCTTGGGTATGTGGGATTGAGATTCTAGCTACACCACTAGTGGTGCAAATGCTGGTGATGCTCTTGATCTGTTACCCACTAAGGTTTTTGTTATCGAAATTGTAGCTGCTATAGTTGTTGTTAAAGCTAGGCAGGTTTTTCCTACTTTTTTTTTGTCCTTGTGCAAGAGCTAACTGGACTGTCAAGCTTACTAAAGCTTTTCAGCTCTGTTAATGTGCCATAAACTAGTTTGTTTGAGGTTTCTTTCTGTTCTTTCTGTTTGTCTTGCCTTTGTCCGTTGGGTTTGATGGCAAGCTACTAATTCTGCTGGACTTATGTTTGGCAGGTGAAATGGTTGCATGCTCCTCAGGTGCAAATTTCACACCTCATGTCATAACTGTTGCTGCTGGCGAGGTATATGTTGATTAGATGCATTTATTTTCTTATATCTTTCCTTATTCTAAAGCATTTCATGTCGAAAATGCTGTGGAGATTGTTTTCAAAAATCTACTGGATTTGCACGCTGTGAAATTTCGGGATTTTCCTATTAGTCAGATATTTAAGCACTGGATTTGCTGGCGATTGTTGCTCCTGAATCTCTCCCCACAAAGTCTCAGTCCATTAAACTCTAGTTCTACTTTTCGAACTAAATCAGGAAAATTGGAGATATGCTAAATTCTGAGCAAGAAAAGTTTTAGTAATCCTGTCCAATTATATATGGATATCAAAATAGGCTTGAATCATTCAATTTTAGTCTAGGTTAAGCAATGGGCCTTGTAGATCCTGGATTTAATAACGTACAGACAATAAATCTATTGGATTCATGTACTAGGATTTCCCAGCTAAATATGCACATGCACTATCTAGTTTTGATCCTTAGTGGTTTGGCTTGATTAGTAATTCCCCTTATAATTATTCCAAGTATTGCTATAATCTGTGTTCATCTGCTCTGAAATAATCAATCATGTCCAATGCCATATCACCATGCCTCTCGCTAATTCACATAGTACATATTTCTGAAGCTGTTTTTCTTTTTTACATCATGATCAATATTTTCCTTTATTTTGTTCTCTGCTTAATATCTTAAATAATTTAGTTCTATGTGCATGTAAAAGATATGACAACATCATCTTTTCTAATCAAGTGGGCAAGCATGCACAAATTTGTACCCAAAAGCATCTCCATTGTACTTAAAATTGCAACCTCAAGGAAAAATGGGCAGGATATGTTTTGCTTAATGATCCATTTAGCTTGTAAGCTAATTAAATGCATTATATTCCTTGGATTGAAAGGAGAAACAGTGAATGCCTGATTGAGAGGATTATTTCTCATGTAATATTTTCCAGTCACATTTAAATGTGTCCTGGATATGGTAAAATATGTGGATATTTGAAATATGTGGCCTTTTATTTTCAGAATAGTACCGATCTGATTGTCAAATTGGCTGTGAAAGTACTCCTCTTCCTACCTCTAGACTCCCTAACTATAGAGTGCAGTCTGAAGGAGAAAAATGATCCTATAAAGTCCATTATTTTATTTCAGTTGTAGGTTGTGTTGCTAATCTGGCCTCTTTGTCGTTCTTAGGATGTTACCATGAAGGTCATATCCTTCTCTCAACAAGGACCACGAGCTATATGTATATTGTCAGCAAATGGTGTTATTTCAAATGTTACACTTCGCCAGCCTGATTCTTCAGGGGGTACACTGACTTACGAGGTTTGGCTAGATGCCCTTCCTTCACAAATGTCAAGATCTTTTATTTTTTAAATATATAATATGTTTCTTGTTAATCAATATCTATTTTACAGAAAGCCCTAGCAAGTTGTAGATGCAATGTAAAGAAATACAATTAATGTCATGGTTCCTAGGTCGAACTACATCTTCGCATACTTTTACTAGGGGCTGAGTTGTATGTAGTGCGAAGTTGTTGAATTTCTGACTTAGCTTATTTGCTGATATTGCAAGTTCTTTTTTCACATGGTGAAAATGTCTGTGATTATGGAGATCGGGAAGAATCTGTATGATCATTCTTAGCTATATGCCTCTGGCAGCCTCATTTAGAGAAAGATGGTGCATTATGTTTGTGCAATTATACTTTGGATGGAGAAGCTCTCCATGTTAGGCATACACTTTGACTCTCACGCATCACTGCTTGTCTTAAAAGTATGAAGGGTCTGTGCCCTTTTTATATGCATTGGGTATGAAGGTTTAATTCCTGCCAACTTTAAATAACGCTGAGGTTAGGACTGATAGTACTTGATGGAAGTAGAAACCTTTTGACTTAGAGTTGGCTTTTAATGGAATGATTGGCAAAGAAGAATGTTGAGACTAAACACTGAGGGGCTTGGGTGGTTGGTCAACAGACAGTTCAATGCTACTTGAGATAATTCTAACAGCACGGGTAAGAAATTAGAAACTGCAGCAAACCTTCTAGAGCCTTTGATTAATCCTCACTGAAATTCGAGAGATCTGAGCTTCAAAGTATCCTTACATTATTGTTGCATTGTCAATTCTGAGATGGCGAACATCCAGTAGTTGTGAAATGTGGACCTTCCGCTAATGACATGGTTATATCCTAATGTATGTTGGGAAACTTGCCTCAACTTCTCCATATTTATTGAAAGAATGCCTTTGGATGATTTTCCTGTGGAATATTTTGTTTTCACACTCTTTTAGGTTTGTCCTTTATTTACTCCTCTGTTTCTATAACTGAAAAGTGTGTTCCACATTCAACTGATAATTGTGTAGGGTCGCTTTGAACTACTTTCTTTATCTGGATCATTCATGCCAACTGAGAATGGAGGAACAAGGAGTCGATCTGGTGGGATGAGTGTCTCATTGGCAAGCCCAGATGGCCGTGTCGTTGGGGGAGGAGTCGCTGGTCTCTTGGTAGCTGCCAGTCCTGTGCAGGTAAGACTGCTGGTGCTTGATCGAAATTTATGGCCTTGGAAATATTGTTACAATATCAATTGGATTTTTCCCCTTCGATATGCCTGCCACTGTGAGTGGTCAGAAATGGTTTTAAAGCAATATCCAGTCAAAGAGATTGCTGCCACCTTTTGACAACTTAACGTCAAGAAATTAGCTTTAGATAGTTCTCTTCACATGGAACCAAAGGAGAACTATGCAGTTCAGTACACGGAACCAAAATAGGAAAACTATGCAGTTCAGGGGATTATCACGACATCTTTTGGATCAAGGGAGAAGTGCAGAAATATTCATTGACCATCACCATTTCATTTGCTGAAAGAGTTATCACCTTCTATGTCGGTATTTTCCTTCAAACCCTATTGTGCTTTAGAGCTCTAATTTATGAACATTTTTTTCAGTCTCACTGGCCTCCCAAAGTATACTGGCTTTTAGTGTTAAGATTTAAAATCCGACACCATGTATCAACTACCTTCTGCTTCTTAAAGATTCTGAGTCCCCAGTTCACTCTTTAAGACATCTTTTGGTCACCTTCTGATTATCAGGTTATTGTGGGAAGCTTCTTGCCAAGCTACCAGCTGGAGCAGAAGACCAAGAAGCCAAAGTACGAAGCAACGGCGGTATCCACTCCAACAGCTGCAATTCCAATTTCCAGCATAGATTCAGAGGAGGTTTACACAGGCGGGCAAGGGCATAGAGCAGCCACTCCGAAATCTAACTTAGCGCCTGCCTCGTCCTTCAGGGTAGATAACTGGACCTCTTCCCTACACACAGTACCAGACTCTAGGGATTCCACTACCGATATCAACATCTCTCTCCCTGAAAGGTGAAGCCATTCAGAGGATGGTTCATTTTTATCATCATCTAGAGCATTTACTGACCATGCTGTGGTAATTCCATTATCACAGCTTCCTCACTCTTGAGTCAAATTGAATTGTTATTTATCTGTCCATCTCTCTAATCAATTTAGGCTTTTTAGTCCCCCCGCCCGCCCGTGTGCTTTGGATTTCGCCACAATGAATTTGTTGAAACATGCAACTGCTGTAGGTTCACTTCATTTACTTGGTCTTTGGTTTTTCCTATTGTCTAGCATTTGATTATAAGTTGTAAAACTCCCTTATGGTTTCCGGCTAATGGTTTTTGAATCCATATCTTTGCTGGATTTACTTGGTGCTGCTTCTTTCCCCTCTTCTTGGATTATATATCCTCTGGAAGCTGATGGAGAAACCGAGATTCTGGTGTATGCTCCTGGTCCGTGTATACCGCACCAAAACTGAAATGTTTCATATTTTACGACGGACATATACCAAAACCGAGATTTCCAACCTTGGAATACTGAGACATTTTTTTTGACAAGTTAAGCCTGATGGCTACAAAAAGAAACAGAAAAACCCTACACTAGGGGCAAAACTAAACTTCCTGGACAGACCCCAGGGAGTTGCTACATCTACCTAGATTCCCAAAATTGCGAGACTCCTTCGCTAACCAGTCAGCTCCGTGATTCAATTCACGGGGTATATACATAACAGTGATATGCACAAATCTGTCCATCACCCTCCAAACGTCCTGCAAGTCAGAAATACAATCCATCGACCATGGTGCACGCCCCTTGATAAGATCAACAGCAAACCTGGAGTCGCACTCCACCACAGCTCTAGCCACTCCTCTTTCCAATGCTAATTCCATCCCAATCTTCACAGCTCTAATTTCTGCCTACAGTGCAGAAACAGCAAGAACACTAGACATAAAGGTCCAACAGATAGAGTCCTCCTTGTCCCTGCACACCACCCCAACCCCTGCTTCGTTATCATCATTTGCCATCGATGCATCCACCTGAATGCATGTACCATCCCAATCTTGCCTGCCCTTTCTTTGCCTGCCTCTCCAATTCACTATCATATACTCACGAACCTGCCATTTGATCAGTCTGCATAATTCCTCTGAAGAGTGACTATACCGATCATGCACCTTGGAGCATCTGCTCTTCCAAAGCCACCACAAAGCATAAGCTATACAGGCCTTCATAGTAGAAACCCTCTCATCCGGTGAGGATAGTTGCAGTAACTCAAAGCATCTATCAATTGATAGGTCATCAGTGCTAAGGTCAGATCCCACCATCACTCCTCTCCAAACTTCTTTAGCAAAACCACATTGACACAAAACATGATCAATGGATTCATCAGTCAATCGACATACAGGACAGCTACGCTCACAGCTGAGACAGAGATTCCAAAGTGAGAGTCTAGTTGGGAGCTTACCATACCAAAGTTTCCAAAGAAAGTGACGCACACGGGGGCCGGCTGGGGCTTTCCATATGCTCCACCATACTTTGCGATCCAGATCCTCCTCTTTGCGACGATGCTGCTCCTCTAGGTACTTGTAGCATGAGCTTGTAGAAACTCTCCCAGCTGCATCCCAAACCCAGCGAGGTCCTCTTCTATTTTGAGATTGATCAACAGCTAGTTCAGTAACCTTCGACACCAATTCCGGGCTGAAAAAGGCATTAAGCTGCTCTTGATCCCAGCGTCCCTCTTCATCCAACAAGTCTCCCACACATAACTGACCGAGATTGCTTGCATCCACTGTGCATGGTTGATACCTTACTGGCCCGTCCATTAACCACCAATCATCCATGCAATTAGCTCTCGAGTCCACTGCCGGGCACCACTTAAGACCCTTCCTCAGCTGTGTTGCAGCCTTAAACACTGCTCGCCATAAAGGCGAAGCTCTGCGTCCTACACCCGAAGGAAGGAGTGCTGCTTGCAACCCATATTTAGCACAGACCACTTGAGACCAAGAAGACTTCTTATCCTCCAGAAGAGCTGTTGTCCTGTGCATCCGAAGGGCGAGTTGCCATCTACTGAGATCCTTAAGCCCCAAACCACCCTCCATTTTATGTCGGCAAACTTTATCCCATGCAACAATAGACAAGCCACCCCTGCTTCCTTTCCACATGAACCCTTGGAGAAGAGAGGAAATCCTCTGAAGAATAGAAGCGGGGACAGGCACCGCAAGCAAAACAAAGATAGGAATAGCTTGTAAAATCGACTGAATGAGTACTGACCTTCCTGCTTCCGCCATTTTGACTGCGTTCCAAGATGATAATCTGGCTTGAATGGCTTCGATGAGGAAGTTGAAATCAACAGCCTCCAATTTCTTAGAATTCAAGGGCGCTCCCAGGTACCTCCAGGTTCTTTGACTCTCCTCAAAGCCAAGACAGTTGAGGATATCTTTCTTAATATCATCAGCAGTACTAGGAGAAAACTTGGCACTGGATTTCCTTGGATTAAGGTCCAACCCTGACATGACTTTAAACCTCCGCAGAGCAGTCATCAACTTCCTTGCTTCATGTACGCTTGCCTTAGTTACAAATAGGCAGTCGTCTGCATAAAGCAAATGACTAATTGAGAAAGTACTTCCTGCAAATTTCACACCTGAGAGAGCAGTTAGAGGTTGTTTCAGCAATCTTGTCAGGACTTCTTGAACAATAACAAATAGATAGGGGGATAGAGAATCTCCCTGTCTTAGACCCCTCTGAGCTGTGAATAATCCATGAACCTTCCCATTTAGAATAATAGAGAACTGGGTAGATGTAACACACAGCATTACCAATTTAATCCAATGGTCTGGAAAAGCCATAGCCTGCAATACCTTTTCCAAGAAATCCCATTGAACCGAGTCATAAGCGGCTTTGAGATCTACCTTAACTGCCATCAATGGTCTTGAGCCCTGTGCATAATGGAGACAGTGAAGTAATTCCTGTGCCGCGCCTATGTTGTCCATGATGGACCTGCCTTCAATAAACGCAGATTGTTCCCCACTAATAAGACCATCCAGGATCACCTTCAGTCGGTTAGCCATAAGGGAAGATATGACCTTGTAGCACACGTTACATAAACTTATCGGCCGATATTCTCTTACTCTCCTTGGGTTACTGCACTTGGGAATGAAAGTAAGGAATGTATTATTCCAGCTGTTAGGCATTTTCCCTTTCTCCATAAAGTCCCTTACTAACTTAACAACATCAGCTCCCACAACCTTCCAGTGACGTAAATAAAATTCCACAGACATCCCGTCAGGCCCTGCGCATTTCCCCTGACCCATTCTCTCCAAGACACCAAGGACCTCCTCCTCTGTCACCACCTTGAGTAGCTCCGCATCAGCACCAACTGGAATTTGCGGCAGGGCAGGCAGCTCCAAGATATGATTCCGACCGTGTGCATACCACAAGTTCTTATAGTGGTTGATAAAGGCGTTGGCAATCTCCTTTTGATCTGTCAAGACAGCTCCTTCATCAGTGACCACCTCCAAGACCTTCGAGCAAGAACCCGGCCCTTGAAGTAGTTTGTGAAAGAACTTCGAATTTTTGTCCCCCTCGGCTACCCACTTGGACCTTTTGTATTGGGAAATATAGCTGTCATGTAGTCTAGACACAGCGACAACCTTATTCTCCAAAGCACGCATACGTTGTTCATTCGCCAAGGAGAGAGGACCAGCTTCTTCTTGGAGATATAAACTATTCAGGTGTTGCATAAGCGATCGCTTGGAGTTGTATAAATCAAAATCGTCCGACTTCGACCACGACTTAACATTGTTCTTAATTTCCTTGATTCTTCCTTTGAACATAAAATGCAGGGGTCCGTGTCTAGGGCGTTGCCAGGCCCTCTTCACAACATCAGCAAAGGCTTCGTGCTCCACCCAAATCTGCTGCAATCTGAACATTGAGGGTCCATCAAACGTTGTTTGTGGTTCAAGATTTATCAAAACCTGCCGATGATCCGAACCTCCGAAGGCAAGGTGCTTAACCTCCGCAACTGGAAACCATCTTCTCCATACAGCATTACACAAGCACCTGTCGAGTCGCTCAAGTATTCTATTCTGGCCAAACCTCCTATTACTCCATGTGAAGGACGGTCCTCTGAAGCCCAAGTCAATCAAATCTGCTTGTTGAATGAAATGTAAGAAATCTTCAACACCTGCGCCATACCTGAAAGGTACTCCTCCCCTTTTCTCAGATGGAGCCGCAATAACATTGAAGTCGCCCAAGATGAGGTGTGGCCAGCCCCAATCATTCACACGAGCCAAGGCCTCCCACAATTCAGTCCGTTCCTGCCTCTTCCTCGCTGCATAAACAATGGACAAGAACCATTGGCCATACCTTGCGGATGTGATCACCCCGTGAGCAGCCTGGTTGGTAAAGTCGGTGAAGGAAACCCAACCAACACTCCTCCTCCAGATTGCCAAGATCCCCCCTTTTCTTCCTCGAGCCGGCAGCAAGAACGTCCCCCAGTTCGGCCCCAACAGTTCCACAATACTTTCCATCTGGTCATCCATAACACCAATCTCCAACATGAAGAGGAAGTCTAAGTTTTGTTCCTGGATTAGCCTCCTCCCAGCCTTGACTGCCCGCCTCTTACCCAGGCCGCGGCAGTTCCAAGAAATAGCTCTAACCATCTGAAGAAATTAGTGGAGAATCTCCACCCCCGGAGCCCCCCCACTTCAATCTCTTAGCTTCATTCCCAGATCTAGCCTCCATCATACATATGTCTTCCATCTGAGCTGCTGGTGTCACTGAGCTCAGACCCCTTACAGACAAACTCAATTCCTGCGGTGTAAATCCAGGGGGATGCTCAGGGGTCACCCCTGCCATACTTGCCTGTTGCCCCATATCCACTGCGCTGGCCACGTGCTGGTCTCCGTCTTCCCCAATCTGCATCTCCTCCCCATATGTCTCCTCCTGCAACAAGGCCTGCTGAATCTGCTGGAAACCCTTCTCATGGCACTCCCGTAGAGCCTCCTCCCCCATCTCCCTATCTTCAGTCACAGTAGATCTGGGTGCTTCCCCCTTGTGATTAGCTCGGTAGCTTTTAGGGATGACTAATGGGCCAGGCCGGTTAAGCCGCCCTCTTTCCTTTGCATACCACCCAACTTCATGCAGGCTCATTTCTGCGAGCAGATCGTCATCCACATGGCCCAACTCCTGAAGAGGCCCATATTTATTCGGGTTCCTACTAGCTCCATCTCTCTTAGCATACAAACCCGCCGCCACCTCTGGATAAGCCCTAGCCACTGCCTTACCTTTATCCCTAGCATTAACTGGCTTCTCCAGCTGGCCTAGAATCTCCACCGTTGCTTTGGGCATATTCAATCGGTCTTGATCCCTCCGCGTGTCACCCTTACCATTCTCCATCAGCTGTTCCTGCCGGCTATTATCCTTAACGTGCTCCACCCGCCTCCCTCTCTCGTTGGTACCCATGACTCGCTGAGCCACCGTCATAGCCTTCGCAACAGGACGAGCAGGCGGTCCTCTTCTCCGTCGGGTTTGCACCGTTTGCCAGCCGATCTCATTCGTACTACTTCCATAGGGTCTACTGTCCACCACCCTTCTTGGTACCACCCCTTCTAAAGGACTGGTATCCATGGCCTCTCCACTCCTATGAATCGGTGTTTCCTCCGCCTCCTTCTTCGCCAAACACTCCCCAATCCGGTGTCCCAAACAGCCACAATGCTTGCAGAGAGCCACATTCTCGTAAACAAACTCTTGGACATAGGATTCCAATTTACCCTCTCCGTTCTCAAACTCCACCTCTGTTTCCATAATCGCCGGCTTAGTAGTATCCACCTCCACGCAGACTCTTGCATATTTCCCCCTATCTGCAAACTTCGTAGAGCTATCTATGGCAATGGGTGTGCCCGCCCTCATAGCTACAGCCAGTATTGCTTCCCTCTCAGCGAAATCGAAAGCAACATCTGGTATGCGCAACCACACCATAGCTCGGGTGAAATCAGCCGCTCGAGGCTTGAAACAATCTCTCCAGCGGATCAGCGATAGGGTTTTCCCATCTACCATCCATGGCCCTCCCATTAAAACCATCATCAGGTCATCCTCGTTACCAAATTTGAAAGCAAATACACCATCCACCCGATCTACTACCAGGAAAGGTTCGGTGGTTCTCCACAGGCTGGCTAACCTACGACGCAAGAACTAGATGCCCACATTGCCTCCCATGAATCTACCAAACAAGGTATGGCTCCAGCGAGCCCTCCCCCTAGCCAGCACCTCTACAGGGATGACCGCTTTGTCTGGCTTTGCATACCCTGCAATCCTCTTGAGCTCTGCCTGCGTTACATACTTGGAGTACACCATTCCTTGACCTGCCACTCTAGCCCACGACTGTCCATTTGCTTGGCCGTTCCAGAAGCCGCTAGAGTCACTTGTCGGCGGTGGGTGGAGGGAGGTTGAGTCAGGAGGGAATGGGGGGATGTCCGGGGGGAACGCGCTATTCATTTCTCTCTCACCCATTTCCTAGTGCCCACTCCTTACTTCTGGAATACTGAGACATGAAACTCAACTTCTTATCACCCTCAGTTTTCTATATTTTTAACAAATTTAGAGACCCATCTAAACATTAGACCCAACACCACCACCACCACCACCACCACCACCACCACCACCACCACCACCACAAGAAGGTAAACAAACCAAACCACCTGAGCTACTCAAAAGACTGCTTGAAACAAGCCCACTTCGTTTGCATCTCCTTGGCTACAGACATTAGTGACGCACCTTATTTTGCCTGATGATCGATCTGCTGATCAAGGAGATACTCGGTAGGTCGCCCATGAAATTCACGCGCTACTCCAAACCATGGGAAGAAGACCTGATCACAATGATTTTGATGGATGTGGAGATCATGGGCGATAATCTTAATGAGAATAAAAGAGCCAGAACTTAAAACCCACTTACTTCACAACAAAAACAATTTAAAAAGTACATAATGAAAGCTACAAAACTCATTTTCTGTCCACGTATGTATCAAAGTAAATATCAACAACAAACTACATTAAACGAACTATATACTCTTCATCATCGATTCATGGATTACAGATTCACAGCATGAGTGTTCTAGCGATATTAAGGTGGAATCGTATTAGCTCCAATTCCTTCTGGCATCTTTTTAGTTTATCAATACCCTGAAATATCCAGAAATCCAAATCCAAATCATATAAACTAGAACATCATGAACTCGGGAAAGGGGAAATAGCTTTGGCTACCTTTTGGGTTTCAGTTGAAATAGATGGAGCCTGGCTCCAAAGCTTCAACCCAGCAAGAGTGCTCCCCTTCGTTTGTCCAGGAGATTCATTGTCTTCAAGTGAAGCTGCTGCCTCTTCGAGATTTCTCCTCGCAGAATCAAACCAGTTCAACTCGTCAAATGACTTATCTTGCTCCATCACCTGCCATACGTTGATGTGCGTAAGCATCAATGCAAGCGTGTGATAATAAGAGTGAAATACCTTCAAGTGACATTTTACTCAGCTTGACAAATATTAAACTGGTATCTCACCTAGTATCCAATTGGGTCAAGAGTTTTATAGATAGCAATTGACAGGCTCATCTCTTTTAATATGTGGCAGAATAGTTTAAGCCGGTAGTATGCACCCATGCTACGTACAACATAGCAATAAGAGGTTCACAACATTTTGACTAGGTTTGTAAAGCTAGAACGAACATCAAGGTGGTTGTTTAGAGTACGTTAGCTGTGTCACAATATGAAGACTCCCACAAGTCTTCAAAGCATCGAGTATTGAGCCAATAAACCCTTAAGTTTGTTAGACACCATACGCAATTCAAATGATTCGGATTCAGAAGCTCGGGTCACCATGAACTATTCTAAATACAGCTCAAACATGAAATTATCAGTATCCACATTCAATATTAAATATTTGCTTCCAGAATCTTTGAATTATTGCAATTGGAAAGACACTCATCAAAATGGTGATTCTTTGTATCCTTTACGCACCTAAGCTACTCCAGCAAGATATTGGTACTAGATGGTGACCCAGCACCCTAAATCCCGAAAACAGAAAGAACAAGAAAACAGGAGTAAAATATCATATAATCCATGCTGGCAAGACCTTGCTGGTCCTAGGACTCCAGCAAAGCAGAACGTCGGAAGCAAGCTTTAATATCCTGAATTTTCTGTCAAAGGACGATATATTCAGCGTATTGGGATGTTATTTGAAACTAACAATTCATTGAATTCTTCAAGACATGCAAGGAAAAGTATAGATAAAGAAATGCATGAGATTCAAAGAGGCTAGATTCAAGTTGTGGCCATCTAATTAGGAAGACTATAGGTGCCTTTGGTGAGAGCCACTTGAAACATTAAAAAGTTTCCTCTAAGCACGTGCATAACAGCCCACTAGACGAATTCTGAATAGGATGTTTAGTCCCTAATACCAGACCCATCATCATGTCGAACTTATAAGCAATCATAAGCAATCAAGGGCATCTTTCAAATTGAAACATGCTTCAAGCTCACACTGGCTGCTGCAAAGTGATGACCCAAATGAAAATCAGATTTAACAGTGGGTTTAACAAGTCTAAAACTGTTTTAAGATTCAAAGGAAAATGAGATGCTAGTACAATATTATGAATGAAGAAATTAAGAATTCAAGTCTTAAAGAATAGCATGATAAACAGAAAAGATGTATAAGCACCAAGAAAGAAAATGGATGTCTGAAGAAGGTAACTCATAAATGTCAAACGATTTCCCTATCTTACAAAAATCATTTGAGAAAGATAGAACCTAAAATATCAACATAAGAATACTATTTTCTAAGAAGCTTATCTATATATTAAGATACCCGTGATCATCAAAGTAATGTAGATGCCAAACAAATAACTTATGATTTAATTGGCAGAGTGGAAGTGGTAGTCCATAAGTCTAATGAATTTGGCTGTCTCTTGGAGTTTGATTCACAAAGCCAAACACCAAGAGTGTCCCATTGCATCTAAATGAAATCTAGGTGTTTGGTTTAATATATCAACCAAGCAAATTAATATATCACAGATGTGACAATATACTATCCTTAGGAGCATGGCAATTCACGTACAATAGAACTCAAAAACAAATTCCTTTTGAAAGCATCACCAATAACGATGTACAACTTCAAAACATACAAACCTTGAGAAGAAAAGCAACACCCACAGTGAAACTGCCATCTGAGTTTACAGCTTTTCCAGAATCACGGTCCTTCCTTAATGTTTTCTCCTTGTATTCAACTTTCGAATCTACTATATTCATTAGAAGAGATGGAACTATAAGGAAAAAATTCGCAAGATGGTCATAATTTCTGCTCCGCAAATCCTGCAAGAAAAAAAAACAAAGCATATCATGCAAACTATAGGGATAAAATAATAGTACCTTATTACGACATCTGTTGTCATTTTTGCCATCAAAAAGACACATACACACATATAACAAGCAGAGTAAAAAGGGAAAGAGTGTTAACAAATGAATGCATAGCAGTGAGACTTTTAACTTCACCTTTGATAGTAACAAAATGACAGAAGAGAAAGATTCACTTAGATTATCAATCTGACTTTTATATGCGAATGCTACGTCCATAACTCTTCCAGCTGTAGCAATCCCATCAGAAAAACCAAGCATCTCACAGCTCTTCGTAAAGTTCATATTGGTTCCAGATTGGCAAATGAACCTGTAGTTGAAAATAGTTGAAAAAATGCGTAACAAACAACTTTTGTACAGATTAAGGCTCTTGAATACCTTGACATATTGCAGGAAAGCCTACAACTGCCTGCCAGAACAATCCTCAGCAATCCTAAAGCATTGCCAATTTTAATCATAACAGATTGTAGCTGTTCAACAAGGCTGACTTTAAGCTGTCCCAAGGGAAGTTTTCCTTTGGCAATGTGAAGACCCCCTCGGTGTCCCGGATTGTATGGACTGAGCGTTCCTCTGTGACTCTGAAATAGAAAAGCCCCAGCTATCAGTCAACTGATGGAACAGATTTTTGGTGACAGTGCAATGAGAAAATAATGCCCTTCAGTTGTGGCTTTAACCAAAAGAAGGGAGACCTGAACATCTACCATTGTTGGTTTTTATTCATGGTTATTCTCCTACTGTCGTTATTATCATGGGAATGTTGGAAACAAAGTATATAAGTGCCATAACTGTCGCATTGCACCTTTGCTGCTGACCTACACTCACCGTCGGCGCATTATCAGCCACAGGTTGCTGGCCTCCTGTTGTTATCAGGGATTTAGGGTTCAGGCTTGGGATTCAAACGGAATAGAAACAAAAAGATGGTTAAGCTCAAGGGGTCCACCAGATCTACACTAAAATCAGACCTAGAATTAATATTGAACCAGACTTACTAATCCAACCTAGGAAGCACAGACATGGAACACAACAAGAATACAACACAACACGATGTTTTTCATAAATGCAGGACACATGTAGAAAATTAACATGTATAAATTTGTTCTATATGTCACCTGTAAAAGACTATTTGATTCAATAGGACAAAATAGCATATAACTTAAACGTAGATAAGTTTTGAGATCAATGTGCCTTCTCAGCTTTAGCCTTAACATTAGTTAAGATGTTCAGGTTAAAACTTTATATGCGAAAGAAGGGAAAGAACGAGAGGCACTTTTAAACCCGATATTGTCTCTTAAACCCTCTAAACCCGCCCAATAAAGAAGATGACATGGGCGTCGAACCTGCTGTGTCTGTAGTGTATTTGCCATGTGTTGGCCCTTAATAAAAAAATGAAAAAGACAACATGCTAGGAACAGAATTCGACATTTGTCCATGCTTCCTAGATTCCAACCCCAGTTACCAAACTCGACATAGAAAATAAGATGCAACCCAAGAGGGGTCTCCTGCGTGCCCACACAACGCCATAGCCCCCCCCAATCCAGTGCCTATAAGACTGGGTGCTCATACACGTTTTCAAACACTACTTATGACTTAACGAATTCTTCCCTCCTGGCCCTAGGATAATTCAGGACCTTTGTGAAACCCAGGGGTGAGTTAATTGCAAATAACAAATGTCAAAAGAAACAACAGACTCCATACACTAACATTGAACATTCCTAACCACAAGTTTGCTTGAATAGTTTTCCCTTTTGTCCAAATCACGGTCCCCATCACTGCACGGCAAGGCATCAATTGGAACAAGTCTTGTACGATCCATGGCCTTGGACTCAAAGAAGTCCCATTTCCTTTGGCAGATGTTGGAATAGAAAGAGAACATCAAAAACACCACTGTGAAAGCAATATGCGCTTCAAGTGCTTATCCGACAAGACAGGAAGCACAGCGCCTATAATATTCTAGGTTTCATGTCAAGAAACACAAACACTATGAAAGGTAGGTGGATTGTACATGGTACAAAAAGCATCAACAATCATAGATAACTAAAAGTAGAAGCTTCATTTCGAGGACAAGTGCAAATGTGATTTTGCCCTGTTGGAGGTAAGGAGGAACAAGAACCAAACTACTTACCGAATTTAGATGACACATTTTTAGCAACCAAGCGGTTGAAAATTCAACTCAATTACACAACTAACAATATTCAGCCAAATGTACTTGACAATAAGTAAGCACAAATGTATGTACGTTACTAGGATAAGGGCATTACCTTCCAGAGATGGGACTCTTCGCCCAAATGAGATCTCAAAAATCTATCTTGAAACAACTCATTTAATGTCATAAGCATCTGAATGAGAAACTTGAAGATGGAATTCGAAGCAATAGATACTGCTTGTAAACCAAGTGTAGCTATTGAACTCGCAACATGGTCAACACCAATCACTCTGAAATTCTTCCTAACTTGATCATTTGGGATTTTCTCAATCAAGACCTACAAGTAATATTCATGGAGCAAAATAAGAATAAGGGATACCAAATAACAGCGCAATGGATACAAACACTCAGATAAATCTGATTAAGATAGACAATGTTTCATGGTCCGCAGAGAAATGCAAGTGCCAATAACATGAATCTAGTGTCACAAAGTGGACAAACATTGTCAAAGTTGAACATGAAAAAGGAAATACTATCACCACCGATGATCATGGTACCACAAACTTGAGAAATTTTTAGTATGTAATCTATTAGTATAACTGTTCTACGGACTTATTTTCCACGGCCTGCACAAGCAGGTACTTGTTTATCCAAGGTATTCATTATGTATCAGAATAACGTTCACAAAAAATGATTCAGCACTGAACATTTACACCATGATATCGCCTTAAATGCACCAGAAGTTCGAAGTTTCAAGTACATTTTATCATAATTCTAATACCTAGTCCCAAAATGTGCCAATCGCTGTCACCTGATCCATGCGTATTTCACTAGACTGATTATCCACATTGATAATTTTCAACCAACCAAGTCGTACTTGGTCACGCCGGTTGCAGTTCGTAAAGAGCAGAATCAGGATGCAACTTATAAACTTTGCATTCATAGAAAGCAAACGTATTAGCTTCCAGAAATCACCTAGGACATCCTACAATAAGTCACAGTTTTTACACTTCTGCAAATCAAGCATTTTATTGAAGTATCATTCTACTCAATCAAAAACAACATCCATTGTGTTAAAACCCTCTTTGAATGTGAACAGACATGAAGCTTCATTAGCTCATCTTTGCACATATATCGGCAACTATAGAAAATATTAGTTTGATCTATTCGAACAGCAAGATTACCAGCCGTAAAAGTATGTGGAAAGACCTTAGAGAATCCAAAACAAGGCCATTTAGTGCTGCCAAAATTCGAGATTCTATAGAAAATCCACAATAGTTTCATTAGCGCTCCATGACGAAAGCATACATGTGGTGGACGAACATAATAGCATTATATGCAACGGAGTAGATTGATTACCAAAAGCACATCCCAAGCATGCACCATATTTTTTTGGATCCAAATCTTCTGTCTCATGTCCTTCAGTCTTTGCGCTGAATCATCTAGCTAATGGTCATGTCAACTAATCTTGAGATTGAACTACACTCCTGGCATTAAGTGACAAAGTTTTAAAGTCTTTTTTTTTATCCATTTGTATTCAAATTCTGAGAAATATTCGATGATGACTAATCACGCTTGAACAAATATTCAGTGCAAAGTTCGAAACAACATGAAGATCTTTGACTAACTGCTTATATAACTTAGTCGCATCATGATCGTATTGATTTCTTTAAAAACAACGTTTGAACAATGAAAGAGATATAACCTGCTCTTCAATGTTATATGAATAATTCTCAGCAAATGCCTCCATATTTTCCACAATTCCATGAACATCAAGTCCCCAATCAGGATAGTGCTCAGCATGATGAATATCATCCAATACTAGCCTATACTTAAGTTCAGCCAGCTGCTGCATATCTGCATATATCTGGAAATGAAGCAGGTCAGAATACCTATCAACTATGTTCATATTGCAATGTGTCCCAACCATTCACCTTCCCAAGTGGACCATAGATTATTGATCAAGCAAACTCTGTCAAGGAATGTCTTAAGTGCAATTATCACATACCTTCCAATCGCAAGACGACAAAGACATGTGATTGTAGAAAGCTGAATTCAAATAGCTTTCAACATGCAGTCTTATATCAATGAACTTGAATGGAAGGCGCAACGCTTTCATCTGTAGGTACCAATAAAGATTGCGCACGCCACTCTGATGAGAAATACACCATGATCAATAGACATGACATTAGGCTTAAAGAAACCCTCATGGAGTTATCGAATTATCAATCTGCATAACCTTTGTTAGATTCACTGAGACAGACCCCTTTAGTTGTGTAGAATGAACGTGAAGGCGAAGATCTGTTTCAACATCTCTGCAAAGTGGAGCAATAGTTTCCTGTAGGTGAAAAAGATTATCAGAAAAGCATGAGAATATAACCACGATAAAGCAGCAAGGGAAAAAACATACCCTTCTCAAAACATTCTCGATTTCCTCCTCATATGCCTTCTGGGTAAGTCTGCCTACATGACACAGCTTGAGAAGCCATAGTCCATCAGAAAAGGCATCAAGGAGGTACCTGAGAAATTAGTAGAGCAGCATAAATAGAAAGGAAGCGCATCAGTAATTAAGTTTCCATCTTGTGAAAAAAAAACTGCAAGAAATTCACTTAACTGTAGCCATGAGAATTTCCCAGCATCCTTGTAAACAATAGAGGACCAATTTGCTATCATTTCTTTCCTCCAGTACAAAAAACTACAATCAGTAGCCTCCTCAATAATTGTTTGAAAATCTGCCATAGTCGCTAGCTTTGATACAAACTTCCTTATCCTCGGAAAGTCAATGTCCTGATGACCCTGCATTGCAGGAGAAAGTACTAAATTAAAGATGATAATTAGAGAGAGATGTTTAGCATTTATAGATCACCAAGTATAATATTATGAATTATTTCAATCATGAGCATTAATGATGAATCCCAGATAAAATTTCACAGCATAAGCATAAGAACTTGGATAAATCCGCAGAATTTGTCCTGTGAAAGGCGGTATCTTTTAACAAGCAAGCTGATTTTAATTGCTGGTTTGCAACATAACATACAGCACTACCAAGATTAAAACCTAGAAGAGTGCCCTAAGTCATACAGAAGATGCTTCCCAAACCTGATGGATAATTCCAGAAAATATAGGCAGAACTGAGGATAGGAATTCCTACAAAATACTGTACAATGGAAGCAGCAGCAGCTTCCATGCACCAAAACCTAATTGGAAAGATAACAAGGACTGATTATGATACGGTGACCAAGGCCCTGGACTTTTTGCAAACAAAAACCTCAAAGAAGCCCAGGCCACCCACATAAGAAGCTGAGCAAGTATACCCATTCTTTCTAACTGATCTGCAAATGGGCAAAAAACTTGATCTGCCTCTCACCTAAGTATGTAATTGAGTCATACTGCAATAGAAGAAGACAACAAAGGGCAAAAAAATGAATAATTTACACTCTCCATAAGCTTCTTTAATAATGTTCTACTCTAAAGCACAGTACGAGAAATCCAGCTATTCCATATCTTTCAATAAATCCAAATAAAAAAATCAATGTGCAAGGTTCAGGTCAAAAGCCTGGTCAGATCATCTCCATGTTGTCTCGTCATCAAAAACTCATGCACTAGTACTGAGTAAAGGGTCTGCATAAACTTCTATGTATAGAAGTAAAATTTCAGTCGGAATTACCTACAACCAAGAAAAGAAAAAAAAGGAAGTGAAGAGGCATCCCAAAAGTCAGCAGGCCATTTTTTTTATTGCCAAAAAACTGAATGGCAGCCTAAAGTGTGTTGAGAACAGTACTTTAAAATTTAGACTTGCAAAATAATTTCGTAAAATATTGTAAAAACCTGCATGAAAAGGATTGTTTACTTCTATAAGCTTCTGGGGAAAAATGAAGAAAATAAAGACCTTTAAAGAATAGACCATTAGGTATACGCAAAGGACACCAAGCAAGCCAGATATTAAAGCCATTTACAGGTCAAATACCCAGATAGAAAATACCACAGTTTGTTGGCTGGGCCTTAGGTGATTTTGATTAGTTGATCTGATGCTTCAACATGCCCATTCTGCATTTGAAGAACTTCCAGATAGTATGGCTAGCTATATCAGTACAAGTAGTTTAGGATTCTTAATGGACTCCCATTCCTGTGTTAAAACTGGCCGGTAACTCAAAGAGAAGCCAATTTGACTTTTCGGCTAACCTCCAGGACTATGAAGCATCGTCTCCGAGATGTGGAGAAGAGAATTCAAAGTTCAAACCACCAAAAAAAAACTGCTTACAATGCTTTGAACAGCATCTAAAGTGATTGAAAAGATAAGTTGTCTCTTGGAGCTGCCACCTCCTTGAAGCATTTGCAGGGATATCAGTAGCTGCAAAGATGCTACAGTTAAATGGCTACATAGGAAGTACTGACAGGGTTAAATGCTCAATTTATACCAAAAAAGAAAGGCTACATAAGAAGTACTATTCCCTTCCGCAATTTTTGCATAAATGTATTTCATCGCAGAAATGGACAATTGATCTTCTCGTAGAGCAGTGTATCGATAATTTAGTGAATAGGTACCAAAGAGAGGGCTGTCTTAGAGCATAATTACCAAAGAAAGGGAATCATTCAGCTTTGTGTCTGTATCTCTGGCACCTAAATCCACAAAAGACCAAGTCAGCCACACAAGAAATGCAGGGAAAGCATATTCCAGAAGAAGCTATTCATAGAGACCTTGAAAATAGATCGTACAAAGAAGACACTAACCAAAAGCCAAATGCAACATACAAAAGAATTTGGTGGAAAGCATTATCATTAGTAAATATACATGGGCTAGTCTACTATTATGTCGAATCTCATTTCACAGAACATTACATGTTAATATCTTCAGCTGGTTTCCACCATGGATTGTCATGCCAGTGGCACGTGTTGTCCCGGTCTCTAGCCGGCACGATACATGCCGATACTCGGCACAGACCTCATGCCAATGGCCCCAAATTCTTCTAAGCTGATACATATATTGGCATGGGTTCTATGCTGAAACATGTATTTACCAGCACGATACGCATCAATCCATGCCGGTATGTGGCTATGTGGGACCGGTGCAGCAACAACATGTCAGCATTAGGTGATATATGTAAGTTATTTTTACTCTTTGTATTGAATGTCAACCTTTAGTGAGGAATATTACTCATAAGCACACAAAGCAGATTTGGTAAACTAAGAATCCTCATCATTCCATGTCTTTGATACCTAAAGAGATTTGGAATAACATATATCAGCATTTTTCGAGAAGCTTCAAGACCCCAGTTTCCTACTCAAGTTTCTTCACAACAATCCAACACATAAGACAAACTCAGTTTGAAAGAAGAAGATACCTCACATACCAAACGTAGAAATCATTGATGAAATCAAAGATTGAAGTGCAAGATCTGGAAAATGGGAGCCTAGAAACAGATAGTTAAGTAGATCTTACAAGAACAAGGATTACTAATAGAGAACCAACTTTTTTAAATTTGCATCTTGATAATTTTTCTTGAAAGCATGGGAATACTAAAGTTGGTTGGGTTAAATTTTGCCCTAGCAATAAATCCAAGGATTTCCTTGTGTTTCCTATGTGAAAAAAGTGGTCACCAATGAAGTCACCTGCTACCCTGCCATACACATGGGTGCAATAGTACACAAGAACGTATAGGAGTATAGGACACCTTATTCTCTGGTTTGCAACTTGTTACGATACTTACAAAAAAACTCGTAGTTATTTTCAAACCTCTAAACACATGAAACTAGTAGAATGACATACACATTCTCAAAATAATCAGCAGAATGTGCAAGTTTTAAAGTAAATTAATAAATAATCAGCAGAATGCGCAAGTTGACGTTAATATTCATCCATGAGAAACCAAAGCAAAATTTAGAATGCAGATTAAAAACCTGCGTTAAAATGGTAAAAAATTCCATACCCCATTCTTTGCAATGAATGAAACATATGAATTGGCCGGTATTCAGCAATAGCCTCAATCAGTGCAATTGTTTTTCTTTGAAACCATATAGAAATAATTCCAAACATATGTTGTTTTCGTTTTCTTCACTCTTGAAAACTAGTCAACAAGAATCATCTGTGTAATACCGTAATTATATATTATGTTGACTTTCTTCCTCCAAAGACAAATATTTTCCTCAAATGTCAAAAATTACAGAGTGCTGAAATATCATACACGACATACCACGGGTCAAAGAACTCAGAAGCCTGAACTTGCCTCCTTGGCTTCCTTTCATTACTTCAGCGTGTAGCTTAGCCTATAAAAGCCATGAACATCCCAAATGAGCTTCGGATCAGAAACAGTAAGGAAAATAGATTAAAGGAGACAGTGAGTGCTCTATGATATGTACCTTTGAAGGTAAGATAATTTGCTCTATATCACCTTGAATGACATTAAGAATATGTGGGAGACTTTTGATGATCTCCAAAACTTTGCTTCGGAATGTATTTCCGAGCACCTATGTCACATGTTATAAGTGACTCGGGTGGAAAGAGACAGAGTTTACAGGTAGGCGATTAAGAACAAGAACACTACCTTCAAAGAAACAACCATATGACCAAGAGACACAAGTACCTCCTTTCTAATAGGAACCTGTAGATTGTCATTAGAAGTATCTAGTCATTAAAGCAATCCATCTGTTCTATGATCTAGTTGAGAACAATAAGCCATATCTGCTACCATATGATGAAAACAGCAATATAAAAGAACATGAAAAGCTAACTTTACCTGCAAAATCAAGAGAACTTTAAAAGTCTGTTCAATGTACTTGTCCAATAGTATGTTGCATAAACAGATAATCACATCTTTTTCGAAAAAAAGGATGATCAACCAATTAACAAAGTAACAAATGCTCATACATCGGGCAAAGAGGAAAAGATACACATTAAAATCTTCCAAACTTTATTCAAAAACAATTAGGTACTTGCTGCTCTCAGGTGCTCAGAGGATGGTTTAGAATGACAAAGGACTTTTCCGAAAGGCCAACCAAACAAAACACAAAATTAGTGGTCTATATTCAGAATGAATATGAGAATTCAAATGGTTTGATACTCCTCCAATGATTTAAATATAAATCACCCAAATATGTCTAGGCGATAATTTTGATAGACACCATTTTGAGTCTATGCCTTTCACTCCTACAGACCCTAGAGATTTGTAATATCACTTCATTGGGTGTGAATGAAAAACAGCTTCTTAAAGAGCACTTCAGCTCTTCCAAAGAGCTGGCTTCATCAAAAAGATAGTGACACTGAAATGTTCTGAATCTGATGGATGAAGAGGTCATGAACTAAAGCAACTCCAAAAGTGCACGCACTTAGATCTGTTTAAATACAGAAACACCTCATGTAATACACAAACCATGCTTTCCTTTAAAAAGTATCTTGATCACTTAAAAATATTCTTCTTGGCTATCCCAAAAATTTAGTGGTTTCTTTGGCATATGTTCCTTTCTTTGCAATATACTTGAATTTTATCAACATTAGAATGCGGGAAAAGAGTATGGAGTGAGATGAACCAACCATCAGGCATAAGATAACTTTCTGCTAAAATTATAGAAAGTGATATGATATACAGTTTTGACGACGTTAGCCACTTAGATAATGTCATCTCGGGAAATCTAGATAACATATGCATCAGCTTAAAACTAAAGCAAAAGGCAATCACAGCAAGCATGCAGCAAATAAACAGTAAGTATCTAATGATGGCGGACATCATTTAATACTAATATGCGCTATGTGAGTATCTTTATGTAGGCAACAATCAAAGTAACGATTCATAGGCATATCATGTAGGTAAAGAATCAAAGTAATGAGCTAAGGATAATCTGTAAGTTATAATGTGAGTTTACCTCAAGCAGCGCATGTAAATCAAGTATTGAGAGAGTAAATGTTCTCAATCTATTTGCCAACAGTATTCCCTGCACTAGAGAGGGAACGGATTAAATCAATGTTTTATATATCACAGTTGCAGCAAGTACCAAAAGAGAGAAAAGAAACTTCAAAGGCAACAGAAAAAGAGAACCAAAAGGAACACAATTTGAGAAATTTTTAATCAGGTCCCCAATATCTTTCTGCTACGTTTTAACTAGAGTTAATTCCAGAGAAGAAGATGAACCTGTATCATTTGTTTCAAGTGAAGCCTTAAACATGCTTCACTTGGGATCTCCGACTGCAACAAAAAAATATTAGTGAGAACCCCAGCACAGCCTGAAAGTTCATGAGGAACATAAACAAAAAGAAGAAAAAAATGAAATTCGTCACCAAAGGATGCAAAGTCAACTGGAATGATGCGACCCAGAAGGATAGTGCACCTCTGATTGCTTTTGAATCCCTATACAAGATAGCATATCATTCTTCTTTCACAATGGACACGTGAAGGTAACGAAAGATCAAACTGAAGTTAGCAGGCTGTCATTATTTTGAGCAGAAGGGAAGACCAGAAGACACGTATACACAGAAGAATATGTCATTGGGAGAGTCCAGAAATCAGAATAAGCACCCACATGATGCTGCATTAAGTTAATGGAATGGGTAACATGTTCACACCAGGGGCATCTTTGAGGCCACCATGCATGCCAAAATAGACGAGAATATATCAGTATGTTCCATATCTCATTGTTTTCCAAGTTATCATGCATTTCATTACATGCTGTTGGAAAGCAGTTCCATAAATAAATTTGTCATAAAATCTATAGTTAAACTTCTTACTTAAAGCTAAAACTAATATTGCAGAAGGACCACAACCCGAAGAGCATCTTGCCAAAGATACAAGAAGGTTCTCAGAAAGAAAACAGATGATCTAGAATTTAATTATTTTACATTTGGAGATTCACAAGACTCTTCTTTCACAGTGGATAACATTCAACTATATATATGAAGACACCTTTCAGTGATTTCA
Organism: Narthecium ossifragum; assembly: GCA_963920575.1. NCBI lineage: Eukaryota > Viridiplantae > Streptophyta > Magnoliopsida > Dioscoreales > Nartheciaceae > Narthecium > Narthecium ossifragum. The sequence goes on along the minus strand of OY986964.1, from coordinate 14,098,179 downwards.
TCATTACATTGTAATATTTATCAGGAGAAATAAAACCCATGGAAGAAAATTTTAAGACTACCTCAGATAGATCTCATTCAACCGCATAAGATAGTTTCCCATCATGACATCAAAATCTCTATGAGCTTCTTTAAGAGGAGGCCAAGAGGATAGTGACTGAGGAAATTGCCTCTCCAATACATGCAATAGATCGATCCTCTTACTTCCTTCCACGTAGATTACAGGGATCACTTGTAGCATCTCCAAAATAAGCTTCCACAATCTCTTTTCTGGAACTTCAGCTGATACAAGCACCACAAGGAGTGAAGTTAACGAGGAAACTGTTGAAATTTCTTCGGATATTATGTGGTTTCTATTTGGTATCTTAAAAATGAAGCAAAACATGTCCAGAATCCACAATACTACATGGGTGAGTGCACAGAAGCAGCATTCTTGATAATACACATATTCAATGACTGCTTTCGAAGTTAGATACTGATTTCTAACTGTAGGATTAAAATTAAAGCGAATGTCCCTCCAACGGATAAGTAAACAAAAAAATAGATGTCCCCACTCCTATCAAACTCTCTATCAATGGTACACTATGGAGGATATATGACTATTCATATATTATAAGACACATCCCATCAAATGACTTCACACACACAAACACTGGGTGGGCCCCCCGTGCCACCTGGGACAGGTAACCACCACCCCCACTACTCCCCCCTCTCTCTCCCCTAACCACCCGGTAACCACCCCTCTCTCTCTCCCTCTCCCCCCCCCCCCTTCGTCAAGTGTGCACCATATGTACATGACTCAGATGCCACGTCATAAACATTACTTTAATATATATATATATATATATATATATATATATATATATATATATATATATATTCATGCATGTGTACTCTAGTCTAATATAATCATGTCACGTCACTGATGCACACATGCTCGTAATTCTTTTAAGAGGACAAGCATGACATTTGCAAGAATTAGCAGGGTTATGAAATTGCTTAGAAAGACCTCACAGATAAAATGCTAGCTTAGGATAGAGTGCAAGACATACCAAAAGTATATTGACAAAGTAGGAACAAAGCCATGTGATGCAGTATCCTTTTCCGATCACGAGGAAATTCCTTCCAAGTATCTAACGAAATATTAGGACAGCAGCACAAGTTAAAATCGATTCATCTCTCTTTGAAAGATCCAAATAATGAAAGCAGATCATAGGCTATGAGAAGAAGGGTTCATCTTATGCCACTAAAACAAAAGAAAAAAGAATATAGTCAATGGAGAAGTATTATTTCCTGTGGACAATGATAGAGAATAATAAGAGTCCCAATACACATAATAGAAGATTCAAAAGTGTAAAGCTATCAAAAAGTAGTTACCCAGAACTGGAAGAATCTCAGAGAGACATCCAACAATGCAATGGGTACAAGCATCAACGAATTTTTTATTAGACCTGGTCTGTTGAAATGCAGCAAACAAAGATGACTCCCCCTGCAACAATTGCTGCAACCAACTGCTAAATGTTCATTCAATTTGGATGGACAAAAAGTACCGAAGTATATTCAAAACCAAATTTGTGAGGAGGATGGTGCAATTTTGCAGTACCTTGAAAAGGCCAATGTCAATAAGTTTTTCCAGATGACTAACCACCTGATCAAGTAACTCTAGATCTGCAACCGAGATCCCAAATGTATCAAGCTCCAGTTTCGCCTTATTAAGCATCCTGTGGAAGGAGCATGTAACAATCAACAGTCTGAGAGGATGGAATATAAAGTAAAATGAATATCAAGTAATTTGTATACGGTCAAAGATTACTTGCTCATAACCAGTATGCTGCAATAGAATAATAATCAGTTGATAATAAGTTGATACCATAATAGACAAAGAGGGTGCAAGAATGTGAATCTTGAAGTGGAAAAAACAAGTGTATGAAGGGCACAAACTGATTGAAAATCAAGATCAGCAGTTGACAAAAATAGCTGATTCAAGTAGCAAATATGCAGTGAATAAGACATATCCAAACGAAGCTAATCGAAGCCAGGAACTGCTTGTCAAAACTCGTCTAGAAAATTCATATCTGAATATATTTCTGATGAAATATTCTATTGAAGAAAAATGCATAAAAATGGAAAAAGGAGTATTTTAAAGATGTTGCCTGGGAGCCGCGTGAGAACGCTGCCCCAAGAGTAGTATTTGCCCCCACGTACAAAGTGACTTGTCGTCCTACTCCTAAGGTTCAACCCGTCAGCTCATCCTCGTCATTGGCACAGCAAGGCAAGGACACACAGTGAACCAAACACTCTATTTGATCTTCAAAATAAGACTATTTTTCTCTTTACCAAAGACAACTTTTCCAAGAAGAAGATAATGAGACTTGTCTCGTAAGAACTTATCCAAAAAGGACTTCCGTTAAAAAAAGAAACTACAATATCAGAATTGCCTGTTAGAAGGCGTAGGAAGTGAAAAGTATGTGGGATTAAATTACTCTTATTACGTCACCATTATAACAGCAAGGGATGAAGACAAAATAAAGAAAGCCCTTTCTATTAATAAAAAAACAAACATCAATAACATTCCCCGCAAAAGGAATTAAAAGTTTTCTTTAGAATGAGGAAAGTCCATTTCTATTTTAAAGTTTTCTTCATGGGGATCTTATTCTCGAGACTATCATTGAGGCTATGCCTTTAATCATCAATGGGGATGGGTGTAGCCCACAAATAGTTACCAACAGTGGATCCCTACCTTGTGAATGGATTCATCCATTAATAAAATAGCACAGCAAGGAAGCTGTTGATGTGGCAAGTGAGGAACAATCCCATCCTTAGGGTGATAGGTGTTCCATGTGACGGTTAGGATGAGTTCATCTCTTAATGAGTCACTCTTCCAAAAAGTGTGTGCCATCACATACACCTTTTGAGGACACACCTAGGTGAAAATCGTTGTGTGGCTACGACTATGGGATAAGGGTGAGTCCCCAAAACTCTCTTAAAATCACGGTTAACGCATGGCCCATAATAGCGCTACCCCACAAACAGAATCGAACACCCTCCTTATTGTGTGTATGATTGTACAAGATCGGTAAAAGGGCCTGGTTTAAGGCCCAATGATGCAGATTAAAAATTAATCACATACATATAGCTATCAACTTTTATCGATCATGCTTTCCTTTTCGGCCTTTTAATCCCTTTTGTGTTGGAATTTTATTAGTGTTGCCTTTTATTTAATAGAAAAGGGATTAAGCCTTTGTCTTTCTCTATTTCATCTTCAACATCCTTGTTGGAACGGTAATGTAATGGGAGTAATTTACTCCCATGTAAGTTCCGTATTCTAATTTACTCCCATGTACGTTCCGTATTCTACACCATCTAACATGAATTTTTCAATACTGTGGTTTCTTATTTAAAACATAAGGAGCACGTTTGATCCACCGTGTGTCCTCGCCGAGCCATGTCATAGATGAGGATAAGCCAACGGATTGTACCTTGAGAGTAGGACGACGAGCCACTTCGCATTTGGAGGCGTAATCTACCCTTAGGGCAATGTTTTCACGCACTTCCTAGACTAGATCTTTAAAATACTCATTTTTTCATCTTTATGCATTTTTCTTTAATAGAGTTTCATGAGAAATATATTCATATTTGAATTTTCTACACGAGTTTTTGATAACATGACTCACACTTGAAACACAACGAACCTAAGCTAGTTGATCAAATTATTCCAGGAATAAGCATAGGAACCTTGCAAACAGAGATAAATGACCCTTGATGCGGCTGTTTTGTGCCAAAATCTCGTCCAATATGAGAAACATAGCCAGGCCTTCTCCAAGTGATTCAAAGACGGTCCTCATATTTAAATTCTTGAAAGAATTCAATGGCCTGACATTCTTGTCATGGGAGGAGGTGATCGAGTTCAACTGCTGAAGCAAATTACCAAGAACCGCAGTCATCCGACCCACTGTATCAGACAATTCCATGAAGAGAGAAAAAGATCGCCCAAAAGCCTTATGCGGCTCGCCCTCAAGAAGGGATTCATTCGTGCTCGAGCTATGGCCAAACAATAGCAATTGCCTATATAAATTTCTTGACGCCTAAAAGGAACAAAAGAAAGAACTCTTAGCGTTCAAGAAACTTCTTGAAAGAAAGAAGAGTGAAATGGCCTCACATGCTGGCGGAATCTTGAAATCTCAACGCAGTCATGGGCGAGGACTGTGACAAACTTGGATGCCGCGGCGTTGTCCGATTCAAGAAGGGCAGAGCAATCGGAGTGCTCTAAGGGTTCCACATGAACTCGAATAGGATCCGAGCTCGAGCTGTATGAATCGGAAACAGAAGATGGGGACTCGAAGGGATCGCCAAGGAGATTATCGAGCAAGCCCTCGCTTCGAGATCGCCATCCATCCACGACTCTCCGAAGCTTTTCTTGCTGTTCTTCGAGATCTGTAACCAACGGGAGGAATAAGAAAGTGCAAAAACCCTGGTAAGCGGCGGTCGAGACTGAGAGGAGGGGGGATAGAACTTACGAGCGGCCATGGCGGGGTTTGGACCTTCGCTGCGATCGGCTTCGAGCATTCGGCCATCCATATGCACTATGGTCCTTCGTGCGATGCACCTGATACCATGATCCATTGTTTGGTTCACATGGGGCCTGTTTGGCAAAAGTAGCGGATCCGGAATCCGCCCCGCGGGATCCGGAATCCGGAATCCGCCCCGCGGGATCCGGAATCGGCGTCCGCTTTGGGTGCGTTTGGCTACCTCGAGATCCGTGGATAAAACGGCGTCCGCTTTGGGTGTGTTTGGCTACCGCGGTAGCCACGGGGAGGTATCCACGGGCGCGGATACCTCCCGCGGCGTCCGCTCGATTTGAGGGGACGCCAAAATTGGAATCCGCGCGGAATCCGCGCGTTCACCGGATACACGGGATCCGGCGGATCCCGTGTATCCAAACGGACCCTTTACGAGCGGACGCCAAAAATGGAATCCATTTTTTGGGATCTGACCGGGATCCGACGTTGATCCAAACGTGCGGATCCCGTCCATGGGATCCGTGCATCCCTCCCATCCCTTGGATCCCAGTGGATCCAAGGCTGCCAAACAGGTGCATCACGCGATACATGCATCCCATGATGTATTTTCAACTAATTTTGTGCATCATATGAAACATATAAAACAACCATACGATGCACCCTCACGCGAGCTCTTCACCGGCGAACCCGGTACTAACCCTTCATCAATGACGCCATCTCTCCCAGTTCCCCCGCATCTCCCGAGCTCTTCATCGGCGAACCCACTACAGTGAGGACTCCACCAACACCCTTCCCAACCCTGTCCAGGTCCAGATCTGGTCGTCTCGTCGATCAGCGACCCTTCTCAAGGCGTGACCAGGCGAGATCCGCCGACCACCTCCCTCCAAAATACCACCGTCGCCCCCTTTTGAATCCGCCGCCTATGTAGCCCAACGGCTTGATCCAACCCGGTGGATCGAACCCCCAGTGTCCCACACCCCTCCTCCCTTAGTCCCGAGCTCCGACAAGGTCCCCTTTCCGTCGATCCTTGTGAGGACCCGTATTCAAATTGAGGACTTAGAGGTAAATATCACTTTTGGAAAGGGTTTTTAGCAAATTCCTTATTAATAAGATCTACACCTAAATAACCCTAAACCCTATTCCCTTCTTCGTCGCGTTCTTCTCCTGCCGCTGCCCGTGAGGAGGAGAGGGGATCGACGCCGTCGCGAGCAGTGCCGCCGGCGGGGAGGATCTTCACCGGCTGGAGGTTGGCAACCTCCTTCTATTCCCTCTTTCCTAGCCGCGTCTTTCTCTCTCACGCTGCGATCTCCTTCGACGGGTTTCCTTGGATCGTTTGGTTTGGGTTGTTTGATCTTGAGTAGATCGGATGGAAATTTTTTGAGCTCCTTGTTTCCTTCTTGTTTTGTTTTGGATGTTGGATTTTGGTTTAGATCGGGTTGCTGCGAGATGTTGGGTTTCCTTTTAGATTTGAGCATTCTCTTTTATTTCTTGATTTGGATTATCTGCTACAGCCTTGACATGTATATACGTGAGTTATTATAAGGTTTCTTCAAGATGTCGTAGAGAATGGGCTTGTTGTTGCTACCCTGTTTTTCATGAGAAAAGAGATGAGATTAGGCTGAAATTGATCATTCAAATCCTTGATTTCTTGTCAGTTCTCTATCTGGGATCTAGAGATAGGATGTTATGAATATTTAGTTGGATTTTATTTGCTCAAAATCCATGTGGTTTTGCTTCCGAAGTGAGTTTAAGGGCTGTTGCCTTGTTTCTGTTCAGATGAACAGTGTAATCTGATTAGCAAGGTTTGCTACATGTTTTATCATTACATCCTGAGAGATTCTGAGTCTTCTTTATTGTAAATTGTAGAGGATGATTCGTAGTATCTAGAAATAGAATTTATTTCAGAATTCCTATATGGTTTTACCTTAGTTAAATTGCTTGAACATGGCTAATCAGATATATGTAGAGTTGTTGACTGGTTATCTCTTATAGAGAACAGAGGAATTGATATGCTCTCTGCATGCTTGGAGTTATTAACCGAGATTTTTTCCATGTTTTATTGGTTTCTTTGATTTAGTTTTCTTCTCTATCTAAGAATTACTGCTTTAGATGGGTTCCCTTTTCATTTTAGTAACTTTGACCAAAGAGGAGCAAAGGGTGGGAGAGTGAGTTAAAATTATAGAGTATTACTTGTCTGGGTTGGGTTGTAGTGTTCAGCATACTCTAGTCTTGCAGCGATTGTGCATCTCTTTTTGGTTTTGGTGTAGAATGAGTAATCAACTCCGAACCCCCTTTCTTCGCTTCTTTTCTTCCCTGTTGGCAGCTTCTGTGGGTTTACGGTAGTAGGGTTAACTTCACTTGGTGTAATCGGATAGTATCTCCTCTTAATAAATAAAATGTATTCTTGCATGGCAACAGAGGAAGCTGAAGTGTAGTGCTTGGATCTTGTGGCTTGGGGAGTCGTTCTTGTTCTTCTGTGAGGTAGGTGGACTATCCAAACTGCATACTTGAAACTAACTAGTATCATTACCGTAAATCATGGATGATGTGTAGATATATATATTTGAGGTGATGCTCAGGCTAGTAATTCTATGCTGATTACATTATAGTTATTTTGTTTACGTGTTCTGTTATTTTGCTTGAATTGTAGAATTGTGGTTTGATCCATTCTCGTGGAAGATTATGGTTGTCTGTGATGTGTTAGCTATGGCTAATTGTTGCTGTGCAATTTATGTGATGTGGAAGTGCTTATTTGTATGTAGGTGAATTACTTTCATGTTTGGATGATCTGTGATTAGATATAATCCTGTGGTGCTTAGGAGTTGTATGTAAATGCTGGTACAATATGGTTGTGATGGATGTGGGCTATGCTATTTTGCTGGAGTAGCCGCTTTTGTACAGAACGCATTGCATGACTAGGCCGGGGGTCTGGACAAGGAACTTGCGATCGAGGCTACGGGTGGACGTGGTCCCCGTGAGCGATTGGGGTGTTATGAAAATGATTATTAAATTAAAATTGTTATGGATAGAGGACTGGTTGATCCTCTGGAACCTTAGTCTTAGTGGCTATTGGGAGGTAGCCTAATGTCTGCTGGTCGACGCCAGTCTAGCTGTGCCCACAGTTGGCAGGGCGTGTCCCGGACTGTGGTGGAGAGCGAGCTGTGCCCACGGTTGGCAGGGCATGTCCCGGACCGTGGTGGAGAGCGATGGGTCGATTGCGAGCTTGGGCTTAGGTTGTGACTTCCCTTGAGCTAAGACTTAGGCGCCAGATTGCATTGCATATTTATGTTGGTTATTAGTTAGTTTCTTGTATGTCGTTAGTTAGTCTCCTACTGGGCTTTTTGCTCACCCCTACTTTTGCAGGTTCTTCAGGTGATGACGCCCGAGTTTGAGATCGTGGGAGGATTCGACATAGAATTTAATTAAATTATTTCATTTCATTCATTTGAGAGTTGTAGCGACATTGGGATTATGAGATTTGATTAATGATTTGATTTATGCTTTCAGATTCAGAAATTTGTAATTAAACAATTGAAGTCAGTATTTGAATTAGATTGATTCAGGTTATTGAAACCAGAAGTTTGTAATAAATTATGTGATTGATCTTGAACGTTTGGAATATTGTAGTGAGTTTATTATGGTTTAGATTGTGACAATTAACAGGTTGATTATGTTGTGTTAGTGTAGAACAGGTTTTCCTCGCGTCCCGTGGTCGGGTTGGGTATATCCCGGGGCGGGGCGTGGCAATCCTACTATGGCGGGTTCTCAGCCGTCGGATCCTCCCTTCCAGCTTAAATGAGATCATGTTGCATCATATGATCCCAAAGGCAAACAAAACACAAGCATTAGATGGGCAATGCATGCATCCCACGATCATGGTACACCAGCGATTCACGTAACCAAATGCACCCATAATCTTTCCCAAGATCGTATCATATATTCTCCAGAGATGATATGAGGCTTCTCGTTTGCTAAGACCGGGAGATGATGTGAGGCTTTAATATAAAGTTTCTCTCTCGTTTGGTAAGACTTAGTATAAAATGGTAGAAAATTTAATCAAATATTTAAACTATTCTTATTTTTTAATCCAATAAATCTTATCTCATGGGATCACATATCCCACCTCCCCTGGGATTATTTTATGATATGGAGTCCCAATGGGATTATTTATCTCATGTCTAAAATCACACCAAACGTGGGATAAAATGGGGTCCACGGGATTACTAATCCTATCCCACCTATAATACCATGAAACAAACGAGCCCTATGGGTGCCTGTGAGGACCCGTACCTCCAACCCAGTTCGACCGCGTTAGGTCGAGGGTCTGGTTTTGTGGTTTGGGTCGGTTGGCCTTGGGGTGCGATCGGTTGATCGCATCGCTGTTTTTGAACCCAGAGGTATTTTGGTAAATTTGCTCCCTGACGGTCGGTTTCACACCCGCGTTGCACATACTGCCTTTGATTGATGTATGTGATTGATTAGAACCCTAAGGGCGCTTCCAATCGAAAGATCGGAGCTCGATCGGGAGAGATCGAACGGACGGCTGTAATCGATTCCAGTTTTCTATAAATAGCCCTTTCTTTTCTCTCTCTTCTCTTTCTTTCTCTTCTCTCCTCTCTCTCTCCCCGTGGGCTACTGGCTGGAGCTTTGGGCTGCGGCTTTTCGACATGGATCCGTGACGATCGGAGTTGAGGATCTCGTACATCGCCTGTTTATTGCTACAGTGGTGTTTCTACTCAATTCCTATGAGTTGGTAATCCTAGGATCGCCTTTTTATGCTTTGTGGTTGTTGTGTGTATTAGAATGCTTTGAATTTATGTATTCTAGTTCCTTGCCATGTTTAGAAGCTAGCTATGGTTTCTTTTCCGTATTCTTTCGGACGAATTCTATATTTTTGTCGGTTTTTCGACGGTGTCGGACTCAGATCTGATATTTCACGATCTAAATTTGGTTTTTATTGCATGAATGAATTCCCCACCATCAAATAGACCTTCCTGCAAAGTTTGAATGGATTCCATCGCCGTTTGACCGATCAAATCCAACAAATTCAGTTTTTCGTCGGCTTTCGGGTAATTTGATTTAATTTGGAGGATTTGATCATCCAAAGTTGGATTTCTTAGTGTCATTAGACTGCCCACATCCAATTGCACATGCCTATCAAGTTTGGTTTGATTTCGTTACGTTTTGATAGATTAAATCCAAGAAATTGGATTTCAGGCATTATTTACTTTGCTCTGCCGATTATGAAGGATCGATCATTTGGATCACCTATGTTGGAGCGTTCTGCCTCGTCTAAGGATGATCGGTCTTCCTTGTAAGGAAGATCGATCATTTACCTTGACAGAGGGTGTGTTTGAGGAAGATCGATCCTCTAGTGCCAGAGGATCGATCCTTCTTCCCCAGACAAAACACCATCATGAGGGAGATTGATCTTCTTGTGAAGGACGATCGATCCCTCCTTCCCAGACAGAACACCATCCTGAGGGAAATCGATCTTCCTGTAAAGGAAGATCGATCCCTCCTTCCCAGGTAGGGAACACCATTAAGGAGGATCTTCCCTTCTTGGAAGGGAAGATCGATCACCCCTCCTTGACAGGGATCACCCATGTAAATGATCGATCATCTTGGGTAAGATGATCTATCCTTTATATGATGTTTTGTATAATTGATCCGAATTTGATGTTTTTCGGTTTCTTTTTTACCTGAATTTCTCGTGTGGCTTTCCCGATGATAGGTAAGAATTATTATTGTCGCGCCCCGACCCGCGAAAGCCCAACCGGGCCGGGCGACGCGAACCGGAACCTAACAAACGCGGAAAAAGAACGACGAGGGTTCCCTCTAACCTATTGGTCTCCCTAGCAATTCACCAAAACACCCTCAATTAAATCAACAATTAACAACATCGAACCACAGATTAAAAACTCAAGTGTTAATATACATATCCTCGGAGAGGGGAAGATTCAAAGTACAACATTACTCCCGTAGGAGACTAACTAACATAGGGTAAAAGCAGTAAACGATCACCACCTCTCAAAGTCCACCAGGCGCCGCCGCATCGCCGACCAACTGCCCGGTAGGGGCCACAGAAGAGGAACTGACGCCTGCACCTGCAAAACGCAGCCCCGGGTAGGTGTGAGCACTAAGCTCAGTAGGGATCTACACTACGACACACAGAAGGAAGAGGGGAACGCAACAGTGTCGCCCTCAAGTAGGATCTGGCTGTATACAGGGGTCCCATAACCCCACCGCGTGTCCTTGAGGCCCACGATCATGGTCTTCCAGCCGAGCTGGTCACATGTCTGGTCACACTCAGTAGCAGGAAACAACACTGCTGGCCCACAAGCAGGTACCGACACTGCAGGCGGGAAACTGCACCGCTAAGTAGGCAATCCCTCTACTCAAGGGTCAACACAGTGGAACACCGGCTACACCTCAGCCTCCGACTCGAGGCCGACACGACCTCTACAATCATCAAGCCACAAGTGTACCAGTCATCTAAGCCTATCATTGAAATGACTGGACATCACAATTCAAACCGGGTCCAAACAACCCAACCCCGGTCCTAGGGCTAAGTCCGAGCTTCCAGCCTTGGGACGGCGACCCAAAGATCACCCACGCCCTAACCAATGCAACTAATGCACACAACAACAATACATGCTATGACATACACAGATAATAGGAAAGGCATGCAACAGTATGTCAAGCATCATATAAGTCTACTGGATCGCTGCAACGGTACCACCAACCCTGCCAGCCGATCCGCAGCGGGTCCCGGCATTACGACGGTACCGCGACCGTCACCCGCGGACTCCTGCAACGGGAAGCAACCCCGAAAACGATGATGAACAAAACACAATATAATATTATATTCTGAAATATAATATTATATTCAAAAACACCCAAAGTCTCTACTTAGGGGCTAATTGATCCCGTCGATCCGACGCCCAAACAACGTCGGATTCAAGATCCAACTTAGCCACCAGTAGGTGTATATACCATGATCAACATATCCAAATTTCATAATCATCTAACGGTTGGATTAACGGGAAAACGCTAATCAAAAATCGCTAATCAACTAACTTAACAATTAATTGCTGCAACGCAGCCCTTCAGAAAACAATTCATAAGAAATCGTACATAAATCGGAAAAATATGAAACAAGATGAAATGGAAAGATAACGAATAGTTCTACAACTCTTATGTTTATGAAAAGCCATGATCATGTACTCGCCGGCCGGAAAACTCTCCGCAAGCCGGCTGTTTCTCAAGAACAGCAGAAAACTAGAAATCCGAGACTAATATTGCATAAAACCTACTCAAATCTCAACTGATTAACATGAAACTTAAATCAGTAATTCTAACAGGTATAAGGAAACCAACAAAGCAAGGATCAACAAGATCCAACGGCTAGAACTCAAGAAAGCCCGAAAAGAACATCAATAGGTATAACCCTACCTAGCTGCGCTTTCCTCGGCTGATTCCCCGCGATTTGATCACCAACAAGCCTCCAAACCTCTTCAGGAATCTTCCTCTCGTTGTCACGAATCCAACGAGCCAAAGAACGCCGGAAAAGATGGCCGGAGGAGGGAGAACGGAGGAGAGGAAGGTGGCTGCCCGAAACAGGGGAAAAACAGAGCTTCGAGAGAGAAGAAGGAAGGAAGAAGAAAGAGAGGAGAAGGAGGAAGAGGAGGGGAAGAAAGGAGGGGAAAGGGGGAGGGGACAGCCGGGAAAGAGGGGAAAAAGTGAGGGGAGGGGAGGGAAAGTCCTCCCCCTCTGACAGGGGAGAGCGACGGCCAACGGCGGCCGTCCTCGCGAAGCAGAAAAACCAACCGACTTATGAATGATCGATCCTTCCTCAAGGGAGGATCGATCCTTCATGACGATTCACAAGGCTTTCTGGCACGAAGAGGATCGATCCCTTAGCCATAGAGGATCGATCCTTTGTGTGCTGAAAGCTAAACTTGGGCAAGAACTCAAGCCCAAATCCGGATCTTTCGATCCCGGGTCCACCTAGCCATTCTAAACAAACACTAACACATACAAGGCCAGTGTGTGCACACGCGGGTGTGAAACAAACCAACAAGGCGCAATTTACCAAATTGCCCTTGCGGTCTACAACGAGCCACAGGGGTAGAGGGGCAGGTCCTCACAATTATAATATTTTAATCGGGATTTTGACGGGTTTATCCCTGGACTATGCCGTAAGTTGTATTTTGAATCAGTTTACCAATTTCTCCTATTTTTCAAGCAGTTTCTCTATAAGCATGTTATATCTATATATATGTGTATATATATATATGTAGTTTGTGAATGCTTTATCACTTTATGGGTAACCGGGGAAGTGACGACCCCCGAGAATGTTTAGTATAAATGGGCCGGAGGTGTGCCATGCATGCTTAGTATAGATTTACTGCTTTGATTAATAGCCCCGCTGATTGCCAGCGTGCGCCGGGGGCATAACCCGTTGTACTGGTAGATTATATATCTTGTATGTGTGGCTTTTTGGCTTGGCCGGGGTTGTATCCCCTTATAACAATTTCGGTTGACGGCTGTGGACGTCGTTGTAATGCCGAAATTGGTTTTGTTATTGTTGCTTGGCCGTTGGCCAGTTACCTGCGGGGTAGCTGTGGAACCTTAGTTTGTCAGGTGCGGGAGAGCACTGAAGACTATTGTATATATGTGTTTATCGTTTTGCTCTAATCGTTGTATTGTTAGTATAGCTTATCTGTATTTGAGACCCTTGCTATGCTCACCCCTTTGGCTAGCTATAGGCTATGCCTAGCCCTGTATAATTGTTGTCATATTATTGCATGCCCATATCTCTTTATCTGTGCCTGAGCATTGCATGCATCTTGTTTGCATTAGAGCATAAGGCTAGGGTGCGGGTGAATAGGGTCTTCAACGATCCGAGGCTCTCGGGTAGCTCGGATCTAGCTCTAGGACCGTGGCTGGGTAGCAAAGACTAGGACGTAATTATTATGCCAAATGTGAGGACCCGTCCCTCTATCCCTGTGGCTCGTTGTGGACCGCAAGGGCAATTTGGTAAATTGCACATTGTTGGCTAGTTTCACACTCGCGCGTGTGCACACACTGACCATGTTTGTGGAAATGTTTGCTTAGAATGGTTAGTGGGACCCGGGATCGAAAGATCCGGACTTGGGCTTGAGTTTTGGCCCAAGTCTAGCTTTCTGGACAAGTGGGATCGATTCTCTCTAGCTAAGAGATCGATCTCCTTGTGCTAAAAAGTCAAACCCGTTCTGGCAAGGAAGATCGATCTCTTCTCACAGGGAGATCGATCTCCCTTATGTCGGTTCGTTTGTGTATAAAACAAACGAGATCATTATCCTTTGATTTTTTTGGGATTTCCGAGAATTGAGCCGCGTTCTTACTGGATCTGAGCTCGTTTGAGAAAGATCTAAGGCCTAGCTGCTTGGATTTAAGCTGCTCTTACTCCGGTAGTGATTCCTACCTACTTTTATTTCGGGGTTTTGAGTTTTCCGGTTTGATTCATGTTCTTTTGCTTAGATCTCTCTGTATACTTGTTTATTTCTCGTGTTTTCGCCGGTTTTGGACTCGTGGGATCTTGATCTATCAGATCCCAGAGTTTGGTTAAGTTTGGATGTGTCTTCCGGCGGTATTCCTCGTCGGAAGTACGCCGAAGAACCCATTGGGATCGATCCCGTTTGAGGAGGGATCGATCTCTTATGGTGTGTCACGCCCAGCCCGAGCGGGATCGATCCCCTTGACAAGGGAGATCGATCCCTTGGTGGCTGGTGGCGGTGAGTCCCATGTCACAAGGAAGATCGATCTCTCTGGAGGAGGAGATCGATCTCCTTCGGTTGACAGAGACGAGTTTTCCTTAAGTACTAAGAGATCGATCCCCTTGAGAAGGGAGATCGATCCCTTAGTGGCTGAAGGATCTTTTTAAGTGGGTTTTTGCCCGCGGGGCTTTGTATGATGGTTTTCTCTACTGTCTTATAACTGGTACATATGATTAAGCATGCTAGCCCTATAATAGGGCAGTGGTGAACCGGGGGAGTGATGACTCCCGGGGTGTTTAGAATAAACGGGCAGGTAGCCCTACAGCTTTCCTTAGCCTTGCATGCCGGCGTGCGCCGAGGGCTTTATCTGTGATATATGTGAGCTGTTGTTTGCGGGGCTGCTTCCCGGTGCAGGTGTTGTGGTGGACTGCTGGCAGTTGGTGGTGGTACCACTGCAGCAGCTCCTTAGACCTTACTTACCTGTTCACCACCCCGGGCTGGCAGTGTGCCGTGCCCAGACCTTGTTATTGCATATCATCACATATTGTTGCATGTTTATCTGTATTATCGTGCGTATGTCCATACATGCATTGTGTTATGCATTAGTTGCATCTGTGTAGGCCGTTGCCGATCCGGGGTTTTCGGGTAGCCCGGATCTAGCTCTAGGACCGTGGTGGGTAGCTTGGCCCAGGTTCTGATTTGTAGTATTCAGTCGTTTCGATGATAGGGTTAGTTTGACCTGAATACTTGATGTTTGATGTTTAGAGGTCGTGTCTGCCTCGAGCCAGATGTTGTGGGTGCAACCGGTGTCGGGTCTTGTTCTTAGGGGCCATCGGAGGGGTCTCGCCTAGGCAGTGTCTTTTCCTGCCAGCAGTGGCGATCAGTGTGGGCCCAGTCCCTTTGGGTGACCGCAGCTGGCACCCTGCGACACTAGGGGTATCCAGGATGGGCCCAGTCCGTTGGGGTGACCATGGTTGGATACGCCTAGAGGCACCGGCAAAGGGTTATGGGACCCTTGCTGCATACCCAAGTCTTGCTCGAGGGCGACACTGTTGTGTTCCCTCCCTTGTGAGTGTCGTAGTGTAGTGTCCCTTCTGAGCTTAGTGCTCACTCCTACCCGGGCTGTGTTTTGCAGGTGCTGGCGCTAGCTCTTCTTCGGTCGCCCCTACCGGCCCGGTGTTTGGTGACGTGGCGGCGTCTGGCGGTGCTTGAGAGGTGGCAATCTTCCAGCCTTACCCCTTTTTGTTATAGATAGTCTCCTACGGGAGTGATAAATGTATAATTTCCCTGTTTTGAGGTTTTGTAATATATGTCAGTTCAGTTCTTGAATTTGTAATTTGTGTAAATACAGGATGATTATGTTTTGTTAGGGTAACCACTACGATTAGAGGGAAACCTCGCCAAAATTTCCGCAGTAGGTTAGGTTCCGCTTCGCGTCGCCGGGCCCGGTTGGGCCTACGCGGGTCGGGGCGCGACAACTTGGTATCAGAGCTTAGGCTGTAGATCCCAGGGTGTTAGGATTAGGTTCGGATGAGATTGAGCGTGGAATGGGTTAGTTCTATGTGTAGAACATCCGTGCATGCTTTCCTTGTGATGTGTTATGTCTTCCGCTTTATTGTTGTGTCGTTTGTTTTGCCGTTTTGATGAGTGAACGCTCGTTGTCGTTGGTGATTGTGCAGATGGCGGGAGCTCGAGACCGACCTACAGTTGTTGGTCGAGGTGGGGCACGAGTTGGTCGGCCCGCTCGACCAGACAGGGTAGCACTTGTCAGGGCGGTCAGAGCTCGACGGACTGGGCCATCACCGGCGACGGTTGCGGTCGCACAGGAGGAGGCTCCTCTCGCAGAGGAGGGGGTCCTCGCTCTGGTCGACGGGCGGGCCGCGACAGCGGTCATGATGGACTTCTAGCGGCTGAACCCGCCTAGGTTCAGCGGTGAGACTGGAGATCCGACCACGGCAGACGGCTGGCTCCGAGGAGTCACGCGCGTTCTCGACGCTCTCTTCGTCGGGGATGACCGGATCCGGGTCACCCTCGCGGCGTTTTAGCTCGATGGTGACGCCCTTGACTGGTGGTGCACTGCTCAGCACACCAGTGACGGAGAGGAGCCGACGTGGGAGGAGTTCAAGGCGTTGTTCTTGGAAGCGTACTTCCCGGAGAGTACGCGTGACGCCCTGTCTCGCGAGTACCAGTCCCTCCTGCAGGGTACTCGCTCTGTGCAGCAGTATGCCACTCGGTTCACGCACTTGGTCCGTTTCGCGGGGGCAGTGGCAGCAGATCCAGTGGCCAGGGCACGGCAGTTTGAGTGGGGTCTTCGTCCAGAGATCGGGCGCCAGACGTGTTCCCACCGCTTCCAGACGCACTCAGCAGTTCTGAACTACGCCTTAGTTGTGGAGGCGCAGTCGCAGGAGGAGAGACGCCGGGCAGTTCCACCGGCAGTCTCTACCAGCTCACAGCAGCAGCGACCCCAGGGCAGAGGGGGGTTCGGTAGGGGGCAGCCGTGGCGTCAGCGGCCTTTTCAGCAGCGGCCGCAGCGTGCACCGCAGTTCCAGTAGCCGCTACCGAGCCCACCAGCCCCGTTCCTACTGACGGGCGAGCCATCTGTGCAGGCTTCGTCAGGGGGGAGCCAGGGACGGCAGCCTAGCGGCGCGTTACCCACTTGCTACCACTGCGGGCAGTCGGGACACTACCGTATAGACTGTCCTTCGCGAGGAGCGCAGAGCACTATGCCGCAAGGCAGTAGAGGCGAAGGGTCCGGCGCCTGGCAGGGGAGTGTGGGTGGACGCGGGCCGGGGCGTCCCAGAGGCAGAGGCGGCCATCGAGGGCAGGTGTTTGCCCTCCCAGTTCGTGAGTGGCAGGACACCGTCCAGCTGTATCAGCCGCCACCGCAGTACCAGCAGCCGTTGTAGTACCAGCTGTCGCAGCAGTACCAGCAGCTGCAGCAGTACCAGCAGCCACGACAGTATCAGCAGGCAGCGGCAGAGCCATCCGTCCTCAGAGGTATCTTTCAGCTTTCTAGTTCCTTAGTAGATGTGTTGATAGATTCAGGGGCGTCTCATTCCTACATTGCTAGCATGTGCGTGGCATCGCTAGGGCTAGAGACGAGTCGGCTAGAGGTGGCATAGTCTGTAGACTCACCGATCGGCGGAGCGGTCAGGGTGGACCGGGTCTGCCGATCTTGTTCCTTGGAGGTTGGAGGCCTCCGGGTCTGTCTAGACCTGCGGGTGCTAGACATGACCGGCTTTGACGTGATACTCGGTATGGACTGGTTGGCAGCATACCGGGTCGTCATCGACTGTGGTCGCCGGAGGGTGGTTGGTTGGACACCCGACGGGACACGGTTTGTGTTGTTGGGGGATCGGTTCTCTGCCGATTCCTTTGCTTGTGGTGTAGGGAGGCGTGGCAGCGAGCTCTCAGCCTTGTTGGCTAGCCTGTCCCTGTCCGGTTCTGAGGGAGTGCAGCAGCGCAGTTTTCCCAGGATCGTGTGTGACTACACCGACGTGTTTCCCGAGGTGTTGCCAGGGCTTCCACCGCCCAAAGAGGTCGATTTTGAGATCGACCTAGTACCAGGTACCGCACCGATCTCTCTCCCAGCTTTCAGGATGGCACCAGCAGAGCAGAGTGAGTTGAGGACCCAGCTAGACGAGCTGACCAGCAGAGGCTTCATCCGTCCCAGCATGTCTTCCGGGGGGGCGCCAGTGTTGTTCGCAAAGAAGAAGGATGGTACCCTTCGACTTTGCATAGACTACAGGCGGCTCAACTGGGTGACGGTGAAGAACAGGTATCCGATGCCGCGGATCGACGACCTGTTTGACCAGTTGAGAGGATCTTCAGTGTTCTCGAAGATCGATCTCCGCACCGGCTACCACCAGTTGAGGGTTCGGGATTGCGACATCCCGAAGACGGCATTCCGGACTCGGTACGGCCTGTACGAGTTCATGGTGATGCCGTTTGGGCTGACGAACGCACCAGCAGCGTTCATGGACCTCATGCAGAGGATCTTCCGGCTCTTCCTAGATGAGTTCGTGGTGGTGTTCATCGATGACATTCTCATCTACTCCCGATCAGAGGCAGAGCACGAGCGACACTTGGCGACAGTGTTGCAGCTACTTAGGGAGCATCGGCTTTATGCCAAGGCTTCCAAGTGCGAGTTCTGGCTTGCACAGGTGGGGTTCTTTGGACACGTGGTGTCGGCAGTAGGGATCTCAGTTGACCCGGCCAAGGTCGAGGCAGTGGTACAGTGGCAGAGACCAAGGACAGTGTTCGAGGTCCGTAGCTTCTTAGGCTTGGCGGGGTACTACAGGCGGTTCGTGCGGGACTTCTCCAGAGTCGCCGGGCCGTTGACCAGACTGACACAGAAGGCCGTCCCGTTCGTGTGGGATGATGCTTGTGAGCGAGCCTTCGTGGAGCTGAGGACCAGGTTGACCAGTGCACCGGTGCTGATCGTCCCCGAGCGAGGCGTTGGTTACAGTGTCTACTGCGACGCCAGTGGTGAGGGTTTGGGGTGTGTCCTCATGCAGGAGGGGCACGCAGTTTCCTTTGGTTCTCGCCAGCTGAAGAATCATGAGAGGAACTACCCGACCCATTACTTGGAGCTAGCAGCAGTGGTCTTTGCCCTGAAGACCTGGCGGCACTACCTCTATGGCGAGAAGTTCTCAGTCTTCTCGGATCATAAGAGTTTGAGGCACGTTTTCACCCAACGTGACCTCAACTTGAGGCAGCGACGCTGGATGGAGCTACTGGAGGACTACGACTTCGAGTTGTATTACCATCCTGGTAAGGCAAACGTCTTAGCAGACACGCTGAGCAGACAGGTGAGAGACACCAGAGCAGCAGTTGCAGGGTTGTCAGCGCGGCAGTGGCAGGCTCTAGAGACAGCGGGCCAGTTGGGGCTCGAGTTTGAGGATCGGGGATCCAGCAGCTTCCTCTACGCAGTGCAGAGTATGCCTGCAGTTCTTGCTAGAGTTTTAGAGGTACAACACAGTGACCCAGAGCTTGAGGAGTTACGCACAGCAACGGGCACATAGGGCACATACGGAGACTGGACAGTATCGCTAGACGGAGGTCTACGGTT
Source organism: Narthecium ossifragum (assembly GCA_963920575.1). Lineage (NCBI taxonomy): Eukaryota > Viridiplantae > Streptophyta > Magnoliopsida > Dioscoreales > Nartheciaceae > Narthecium > Narthecium ossifragum. The sequence goes on along the minus strand of OY986964.1, from coordinate 14,078,828 downwards.
CCGAGGCAGAGTAGCGGTTCCAGCAGATCCAGCTCTTCGAGACGACGTCCTACGAGAGTTCCACCACTCTCGCTTTGCAGTTCATCCCGGCGGCACCAAGATGTACCTTGATCTTCGGTGGCAGTTCTGGTGGCGCGGGATGAAGAGGGCAGTGACGGACTTCGTATCGCGCTGCCTTACCTGTCAGAAGGTTAAGGCGGAGCACCAGCGGACTCCGGGGTTACTACAGCCGCTTCCACTAGCTGAGTGGAAGTGGGAGCACATCACGATGGACTTCGTGACCGGACTACCGAGGTCTCCTAGGGGGAATGACGTGATTTGGGTCATCGTTGATCGATTGACCAAATCGGCGCACTTCCTGCCTATGCGGACGACAGACACGTCTGACAGGTTGGCCGGTTTGTACGTCCGAGAGGTAGTCAGACTACACGGGGTTCCTGTATCTATCGTGTCAGACTGTGACCCCAGGTTCACCAGCAGGGTCTGGCGGGGCTTCAGGAGGCAGTTGGCACACACCTGACCTTCAGTACGACATTTCATCCGCAGACAGACGGGCAGTCAGAGCGGACGATCCAGATCTTGGAGGACATGCTGAGAGTATGTGTCCTCGACGCAGGAGGCAGCTGGGAGGAGCACGTTCCCTTGGTGGAGTTCGCCTACAACAATAGCTACCAGTCCAGTCTTGGAGTAGCACCTTTCGAGGCGTTGTACGGTAGGCCGTGTCGTTCCCCAGTGTGCTGGACAGAGGTTGGAGAGGCTTCGCTCACCGGTCCAGACATCGTCAAGAGGTCGTCAAAGAGGTTAGTGCAGATCAGGCAGAGACTTCTGACGGCTCAGAGCCGGTAGAAGAGTTATGCAGATCAGAGGCGACGACCGCTTGAGTTCGCAGTTGGCGACAGTGTGTTCCTGCGGGCAGCACCCTACATGGGTTCTGTTAGGTTTGGCAGTGGGGGCAAGTTGGCCCCGAGGTTCGTCGGGCCGTTTGAGATCGTGGAGACGGTCGGCGAGGTAGCCTACCGCTTGGACCTTCCTCAGCATATGTCTGCTGTGCACCCGACTTTTCACGTGTCGATGCTGAGGAAGTACCATCCCGACCCATCGCATGTCGTCAGAGTTGACGACATCGAGCTTGAGTCAGACGCGACGTTTGTGGAGCAGCCTGTTAGCGTACTTGACCGGAGGGATCAGGTCTTGCGGGGCAAGACGATTCCCTTGGTCAAGGTACTGTGGAGGCACAGAGGCGTCGAGGAGATGACTTGGGAGCGCGAGGCGCGCATGCGACAGGAGTATCCGCACTTGTTCCCTTCTCGAGGTAACTTTTGTCCTGTCTTCTAGTGTAGCTGTTTCTTTGCTTCCGAACCCTACCCTTATCGAATCTCGGGACGAGATTTCCTTTAAGGGTATTAGGATGTGAGGACCCGTCCCTCTACCCTTGTGGCTCGTTGTGGACCGCAAGGCAATTTGATAAATTGCACCTTGTCGGCTAGTTTCACACTCACGCGTGTGCACACACTGACCATGTTTGTGGAAATGTTTGCTTAGAATGGTTAGTGGGACCCGGGATCGAAAGATCCGGACTTGGGCTTGAGTTTTAGCCCAAGTCTAGCTTTCTGGACAAGTGGGATCGATCCTCTCTAGCTAAGAGATCAATCTCCTTGTGCCAAAAAGTCAAACCCGTTCTGGCAAGGAAGATCGATCTCTTCTCATAGGGAGATCGATCTCCCTTATGTCGGTTCGTTTGTCTATAAAACAAACGAGATCATTATCCTTTGATTTTTTTGGGATTTCCGAGAATTGAGCCGCGTTCTTACTGGATCTGAGCTCGTTTGAGAAAGATCTAAGGCCTAGCTGCTTGGATTTAAGCTGCTCTTACTCCAGTAGGGATTCCTACCTACTTTTATTTCGGGGTTTTGAGTTTTTCGGTTTGATTCATGTTCTTTTGCTTAGATCTCTCTGTATACATGTTTATTTCTCGTGTTTTTGCCGGTTTTGGACTCGTGGGATCTTGATCTATCAGATCTCAGAGTTTGGTTAAGTTTGGATGTGTCTTCCGGCGGTATTCCTCGCCGAAAGTACGCCGGAGAACCCATTGGGATCGATCCCGTTTGAGAAGGGATCGATCTCTTATGGTGTGTCACGCCCAGCCCGAGCGGGATCGATCCCCTTGACAAAGGAGATCGATCTCCTTCGGTTGACAGGGACGAGTTTTCCTTAAGTACTAAGAGATCGATCCCCTTGAGAAGGGAGATCGATCCCTTAGTGGCTGAAGGATGTTTTTAAGTGGGTTTTTGCCCGCGGGGCTTTGTATGATGGTTTTCTCTACTGTCTTATAACTGGTACATATGATTAAGCATGCTAGCCCTATAATAGGGCAGTGGTGAACCGGGGGAGTGATGACTCCCGGGGTGTTTAGAATAAACGGGCGGGTAGCCCTACAGCTTTCCTTAGCCTTGCATGCCGGCGTGCGCCGAGGGCTTTATCTGTGATATATGTGAGCTGTTGTTTGCGGGGCTGCTTCCCGGTGCAGGTGTTGTGGTGGACTGCTGGCAGTTGGTGGTGGTACCACTGCAGCAGCTCCTTAGACCTTACTTACCTGTTCACCACCCCGGGCCGGCAGTGTGCCGCGCCCAGACCTTGTTATTGCATATCATCACATATTGTTGCATGTTTATCTGTGTTATCGTGCGCATGTCCATACATGCATTGTGTTGTGCATTTGTTGCATCTGTGTAGGGCGTTGCCGATCCGGGGTTTTCGGGTAGCCCGGATCTAGCTCTAGGACCGTGGTGGGTAGCTTGGCCCAGGTTCTGATTTGTAGTATTCAGTCGTTTCGATGATAGGGTTAGTTTGACCTGAATACTTGATGTTTGATGTTTAGAGGTCGTGTCTGCCTCGAGCCAGATGTTGTGGGTGCAACCGGTGTCGGGTCTTGTTCTTAGGGGCCATCGGAGGGGTCTCGCCCAGGCAGTGTCTTTTCCTGCCAGCAGTGGCGATCAGTGTGGGCCCAGTCCCTTTGGGTGACCGCAGCTGGCACCCTGCGACACTAGGGGTATCAAGGATGGACCCAATCCGTTGGGGTGACCATGGTTGGATACGCCTAGAGGCACCGGCAAAGGGTTATGGGACCCTCGCTGCATACCCAAGTCTTGCTCGAGGGCGACACTGTTGTGTTCTCTCCCTTGTGAGTGTCATAGTGTAGTGTCCCTGCTGAGCTTAGTGCTCATTCCTACCCGGGCTGCGTTTTGCAGGTGCTGGCGCTAGCTCTTCTTCGGTCGCCCCTACCGGCCCGGTGTTTGGTGACGTGGCGGCGTCTGGCGGTGCTTGAGAGGTGGCGATCTTCCAGCCTTACCCCTTTTTGTTATAGATAGTCTCCTACGGGAGTGATAAATGTATAATTTCCCTGTTTTGAGGTTTTGTAATATATGTCAGTTTAGTTCTTGAATTTGTAATTTGTGGAAATACAGGATGATTATGTTTTGTTAGGGTAACCACTACGATTAGAGGGAAACCTCGCCAAAATTTCCGCAGTAGGTTAGATTCCGCTTCGCGTCACCCGGCCCGGTTAGGCCTACGCGGATCGGGGCGCGATACCAAATCTCTGTTTTCTCGAGAATGTATCTAGTTGGCTACTATTTGTTGTTTGAGGTGTAGAGGTCGCCCAGAGTTTTCGTCTCATGCTTAGTATCCGTGTTAAGGGAAGTTACGTGCTGCCCTGGGTCCTAGCCCTTGTTGTTTAGCGCTGGGCACTTGGTGGTTGAGAGGGACGGCTGTTGACAGTTGAGGTCACAAAGCGCGTACCCTGAGGTAGGCGGTGGACGTAACGTGAGTTTCTCTTAGAGATGAGACAGAACCCGGGACTTTATAGTTTCCCCTTTTTCCTGTGCGACGTAGAGTAGAGTAGAACCCTACTGAGCTTATTGCTCACTCCTACCCGGGCTGCGTTTGCAGGTGCAAGCGTCAGCTCTTCCTCGGTGGTTCCAGCTGGATCAGGTCTTGGCGGCGCGTCGACTTCCGGAGGCGTTTGAGGTCTCAGAGGGACAAATGTATATTTTGACAGCTTTTGTTTAAAGTTACCTTTTTAGGATGATGTATTTAATGTTTAATATATGAAATCATGTTCCCTCTTTTGATTGAGTTTTATTCCGCAATGTAATATTTAGTTTTACCTTTATGCCCTTGGGAAGTCTTTAAGTACAAATTAATTTTCGCTTTGTGTATTGTCGCGCCGTATCGGATGTAACTAGTGTAGGTTTCCCCTCACGTCCCGGTCCGGATGGGTTTTCTGGGTCGGGGTGTGACAGTGCCTCTAGCCGCACCAAAACTCAGGCTAGCGAGAACACATTTCCAAATACATTTTTCATACCCATGATACCTAAATGGCTTAAATACACTTTTAGTACCTAGAAAATTCAAGTTGGCACAGTTTGGTACTTAGACATTTTGTTACCTCGTTTTAGTACCCAGCATTAAAATTAACACATTTTGTCACGCCCCGACCCGCCAAGGCCCAACCGGGCCGGGCAACGCGAACCGGAACCTAACTAAGTGCGGAAACGTTTTGGTGAGCGCTCCCTCTAGCTTACTGGTTTCCCTAAACAATTCATAACCACCCTTATTAAAACGATAATTCCAAACCTCAACAATATAATAAGATAAATTCAAATCCTCAAAAGGGTTAACATTTATACAACATACTCCCGTAGGAGGCTAACTAAACAAAAAGGGGTACAGACAACGATGACCGCTCCTCAGGCACCGCCAGACACCGTCGCGCCACCAAACACCTACCCGGTAGGGGCCACCGAAGAAGAGCTAACGCCTGCACATGCAAAACGTAGCCCGTGTAGGAGTGAGCAATTAAGCTCAGTAGGGTTCTACACTACGACACACAGAAATGAGGGAACACAACAGTGTCGCCCTCAAGCAAGCCTGGGTGTACACAGGGGTCCCATAACCCCACCGCGTGTCCCTGAATGCAGGAAACCAACACTGCAGACCCACAAGCAGGAAATCGGCACTGCTAAACTGGAACCGGTACTGCTAGGCGGGAGCCGACACCGCTGAGTAGGCACACCCTCTACTCAAGAGTCATAGAACACCGGACACCGACTACACCTCAGAACCGGCTCGAGGCCGACACAACCTATGAATCATCGATCAACATATATTCAAGTCATCTAAGCCTATCATCGATATCGACTAAATACTACCATCCGATCCTGGACTACGCTACCCGCCACGGTCCTAGAGTTAGATCGGAGCTACCCGAAAGCCTCGGATCGGCAATCAATCTATCGTCCACGCCCTATCCTTATGCATCTAATGCAAACAAGCCATGTATGATCATACACATAGATAACAATTCAGGCATGCAGCAATATGCCAATTATTACACAGGGCCAGGCGCAACACACAGCTCGCCAAGGGTGAACATGCCAAGGGTCTAGATAAAATGCATATTTTATTCTACACATTCCAAGGGGCGCGACCCCCTTGGTTCAACCATATGCCAAGCACAGGGCCTACGCAGGCACAATAACATTATTATAAAGCGATAACGAGAAGCTCAATTTATTCAATTAGAGCAAATTATCTACTAACTCTGGGAAATCATAATTATCAATCTAAGCGTTCGATTGAGGCGAAACATGATATGCCCACTCAACGGCATACCCCGAATCACATATCCAAAACCTGATCAATCGGATAAATGAAAGTTGATCAAAACTTACAATTTCGGTAAAAATCCAGATTTGATAAATCAATCAAAATCACATTGAAAATAACTTGGATTAAAACCAAACTTTGCAGATCTCTTCCAAAGATCATCAAGATAATCACAGCCAAGAACCAACTTAATTAAATAATTAAAAACCACTTAATTACACTAATCAAGCTAACTGTCCTGTTTCAGCACAGACAGTCCATTTAATTCACCCAAAATTGTACATAGCTCCAAAAATCATGAAAATGGTTGGAAATGAAAGCTAACTCACAGATCTACAAGTTTCATTCAGAATACCAACTCGGATCATGCACTTATAGCTTGGAAATCATGTTAGAACACCACTGTTCTAATTAGAACACAAAATCCGAAAATAACATAATGAAATCTTGCTTAAATCCATATCAAATCAAAACCAAGTCCTACCAAACTTTAATCAGGTGATAATCAAGTTACCAAGCATCAGCTAGCAAACTTTAATTGTAGAACAATCGAACAAAACCACGAAGAACACCTAATCTAAGGGATTAATGTAGAAACCTACCAAACTACGCTAATCCATGTTTGATTCTCAATCAAACCATCCAAGGAGGGTGTAGATCTCTTCCTCTAGCTCCTGGCAAGCCTCCCAAGCTGCTGGATCAAGCTAAAATGAGAATTTCTAAGGTAGGAGGAGAGGATAAGAAAAATCGAAAAAACAGAGGAGGTCTCGGGTTACTTATAGGCTCGAGTCCGATCGATCGGTCCTAGGACCGATCGGCCGGACTGGGCCGGAATAGGTCGGTTCGCGTCCTTATCTGGACACGTCAGCCACGTCCTTATCCGGACAACCGACATAGGTCCGATCGATCGCTCCCAGGAGCAACCGATCGCACACGGGCCACCAGCGGTCCTAAAAACAAGCTTTTACACGCCCGAGCTTGGATCTTTCGATCCAAAGCCCGCCTAAGGTTCTAACAAGCACATAAAATCAAACATATGGCTATGTGTGCACGTGCGGATGTGAAACAAACCGACAAGACGTAATTTACCAAATTGGCCTTGCGGTCCGCAACGAGCCACGAGCCTGACCTTGACGGTCGACTCAGGAGTAGAGGGATAGGTCCTCACACCTTTTGTGGTACATCCGCTCGACGAAATTATAGAAATACGACGGTATACCCGTCATGTGAGGTCACGTGACCGGTTTTGATGTTGTTCCCGGGCACCAAAGCGACTTTGGACCAGTACGCCTGCCTCCTACTCCTATTTAATGGCCATGAGAAGGGGGTTAGGGTTTATAGCAAAGGGGGTGTGAGGACCTGTACCTCCAACCTGATCCGACCGTGTTAGGTCGAGGGTATGGTTTAGTTGGTTTGGCTCGGTTGACCTTGGTTTGCGATCGGTTGATTGCATTACTGTTTTTGGACCCCAAGGGTAATTTAGTAAAATTACGCCTAGGTGGTCGGTTTCACACCCGCGTAGTGCACACACTGCCTTGGATTGATGTATGTGATTGATTAGAAACTTAGGGTCGCTTCGGAACTCGATCGGGAAAGATCAAATCGGACGGCCGAGATCAATTCATATCTCTATAAATACCCCTCTTTTATCTCTCTTCTCTTTCTTTTCCTTTCTCTCCCTTCCTCTCTCTCGTTGGCTGCCGGCTTGGAGTTTCGGCTGCGGTTTTTCAGCGCGGATCCGCGATGATCGGAGTGGAGGATCTGGTAGATCTTTTGCTTGTCTATACATGTAAGTGTTTCTACCCAATTCTATCGAGTTGGTTTACCTAGGATTGGTTTTATGTGGTTTTAATGTGTTTGTGTTTGTTAGAATGTTGTGTGATTTGATACAGTAGCGTAATAGCATGCTTAGAACATCCCTGTCAAAGCGGTTTCATATTTCATCGGACGATTTCCATATTATTATCGTTTTATCGATTTTGTCGGCTTTTCGGTTGAAACAAGCCAGATCTTATATTTTGCCATTGGAATCTTGTTTTGTTGGTACCATTGGATTCCCCGCCTTCAATTATATCTCACTGCAAAGTTTCGTTTGATTCTGACAAGTTTTGATAGATCAAATCCAAGAGATTGGATTTTTCGGAGTTTGAAGGATCGATCTTCTCAGGTCGGTGGGGAAGTGTGTTCTGTCATGCATAGAAGATCGATCTTCTAGGGGGTAGAAGATCGATCTCTTCTATTGATAGAGGACAAATTCTTGATTCGTATGAAGAAGTGAAGATCGATCTTCATGGGCTTGAATATCGATCTTTTTTGTGCTAGTAAGTGGTTTTCTGTTTTTAACTGAATAGTATTGTTTACGCTCGATTTCTGGGTTGGGTGTGCACGATCTCGTGAAACTTTCAAGATTAAAGTTTTAGATCATCGAATCTTTTTTCCAAATCCTCCGATTTTATAATTTTGTGATTTTCCTTCGATTTATGGTGAATTTTCTACGAGACTGCGATAAAATAGGAATTAAAGCAAGATTGGGTAGAAGATCGATCTCTTGTGTCATGACAGTGCTAGTATAAGGAAGATCGATCTTCATGGGTATGAAGATTGATCTCTTATGTGCTGATTACTAAAATTGATTCCAATATCAATGATTTTGGTTTCCTTTCAACCCGGATTTCTTGTATGTCCTTCCCAATGATTAGTATGATATTTTAGTTGGAATTTAACGGATTTGTCGTCGAATTATGTCGTGATTTGTGTTTTAGAGTACTTTATCGAAATTACCGATCTTAATCGATTTCTTCGATTTCGTCGATCAATTGTTTTCCGATCAACTCGATACCTTAGTATATCATGTTTATGTATGTTTAGAACTACCCATTGACCTTCTATGGATTTGATGGATTCTGGAGAGGTTTTATGTTAAGATTTTCCGTCGTAGGATCTTTTTGTCTAATATGCATGCTTAGTATAAATGGGTCGAAAGTGTGCCCTTTATTGCTTTATGGTTAACCATGGGAGTCATGCTCCTCGGGAATGTGTAGAATAAATAGGCTAAAAGCCCAACTGATTGTCGGCGTGCGCTGGGGGCAGTAGCATAGAATGATTGAATGTTTGCTTGAATGGTTGTCTCAGTTGGTAGTATTATCATTGAATTTGTCGATCAGTTATCCGCGGGATAATTATAGAACCTTAGCCTGTCGGGTGTCGGAGTGCACTAAAGGCTATTGTATAACGGTGTTGCCGATTGTTGTTTAAGAATCAAGTTGGATTCTTTATAATTTTGTAGTTTAACTTGTTGAACTCGTATGATGATGTGGTATATAGTGACATCTAGGTTAGATGCTTGTATAGGTTAATGCACTGTATGCATTAGAGGCAATTTCAGGTTAGGCGGGGCGATGGGTTGATCGCCGATCCGAGGGCTCGGGCAGCTCGGATCTAGAACTAGGACCGAGGATGTGTAGTAAGGTCTAGAGCGTGAATGTTTTGGATTGAAATATTGTATTCTTGAGGTTGGTGTCTAGCTGGCTATAATTATTCTGATTGAGGTGTACATGTCGCCCAGGATTCTAGTCTCAGTATCTGTTTTAGGGGAAGTTACGTACCACCCTGGGTCCTATGCTCCATTGTTCAGCGCTAGAGCACTTGGTTGTAGAGATGAACCTAAGAGATAGGGTCTGAACTTCTCTAATGCGAATATTACCGCTAATAATTCCTTTTCCGTTGTAGTGTAATTCAATTGTGAGTCAGAAAGAGTCTTACTAGCATAATAAATCACATGAGGACTTTTATTCACCCGCTGTCCAAGAACAGCTCCTAACGCCGAATCAGAAGCGTCGCACATGAGTTCGAAAGGTAAGGAGTAATCAGGTGCATGAACTATGGGAGCAGAAGCTAAAAGGTCACGGATTGTTTTGAAAGCATTTAAACAAGTATCATCGAAGACAAAAGGGGCATCCTTGGCAAGAAGCTCACACAAGGGTTTTGAAATTTTTGAAAAATCTTTGATGAATCGACGATAGAATCCTGCATGACATAAAAAGGACCGAATTTGATGCACAGAAGAAGGTGGGGGCAATTTTTCAATTAAATCCACTTTGGCTTTATCAACTTCAATACCTCTTTTAGAAACGATGTGTCCAAGCACGATTCCCTCTTGAACCATAAAATGACTCTTTTCCCAACTTAAAACCAAATTAGTTTCAATGCATCGGTCAAGGACTTTTGTCAGATTGGCAAGGCAAGTCTCAAAAGAAGGGCCGAACACAGAAAAATCATCCATAAATACCTCTAAGAATTTATCAAGCATATCAGAGAAGATGGCCATCATACACCTTTGAAAAGTCACAGGTGCATTACATAGGCCGAACGGCATCCTTCGGTACGCAAAGGTACCAAAAGGGCAAGTGAAAGTTGTCTTCTCTTGATCCTTAGGATCAACTGCAACTTGATTGTACCCTGAATAGCCATCGAGAAAACAATAAAAGCTTTGACCAGAAAGGCGTTCAAGAATTTGATCAATGAATGGTAAAGGGAAGTGATCTTTCCTAGTAAGAGCGTTGAGTTTTCTATAATCAATGCAAACTCGCCATCCCGTAGTTTGGCGAGTCGGAACTTGCTCTCCTTTCTCATTCTCCAGAACCGTGAGTCCTGATTTCTTGGGAACTACTTGGGCAGGGCTGACCCACTTACTGTCAGAAATCAGAATATTCTGATTAAAGGAGAACAGAGGCTGGAGCGGAAATGGCTACGGCCAGTTTTGGTTGTAGAGCACTTTTGAAGGAGAAGGTTGGGTTTAATTTAAGGTAATTCTCAAGACCCTAAAACTAAGGAAAAGAATCAAAGATAGAATAGAGTTATCTATTCACAATTGGTTGATAAGTCACTAATTATTCCTAATTAGACCCCTTAAATTACCTTTGTTAGGCCTATAGTAGGTGCATTTGACGATTTATTAGTTGATTTCAGGTTTAATCATGGTTTGAGAAGAGATACAAGAAATTCGGCTAAAATGAAGAAAAATACAGCTTCGTCGACCATTGGGAAAATATTCGCCAGATATTCTCTGAAACTCCAAATATTATGAAATTTTGGGACATTGTAGAAGACTCGGAGATCTACAATGTTTCTGTTGGACACATTGCGAGATTCCTGATGGTATGATGACAGTTTGAAGAATAGATGAAGATTTACAAGCTGGAAAGCTGCTCCGTCGATGCTGAAGAGAATATTCACCAAATATTCTACATTAATTAGAATATTCTGCAATTTTGGGAGATGAAAGAAGACTTCCAGATCTAGAACTTTCCTGTTTAAGACTTTCTCAGATTCCGAACAGATTAGCTTCAGAATTGATTACAAATCAGAATTCAGAGTAGGAATTGAAGAATAAGGAAGCTGATGACATGGCAGTTATTAACCTAGTCAAACTGAGAAGTGCGATCGATTGGTTTGAGTCCGATCGATCGCTCTGATGATGTCAGCGATCCGGAAATTAGGAAAATTAGAATTTAACCTCTGTTAGGACTCCTAATTCGGAGGTTGAGGGTTTCTAATATATAAAGGGGTCTTCCAGCTGAAAAATATCATCTTTTGGAGCACTTTTGAAGGAGAAGGTTAGGGTTTTGAAGACGGTGATCTTTCCGCGGGGATCGACGGCTTCATCTTCTACACCTATGGCTGATTTCCAAGAGATGAGTGGCTAGTTTTCTTGTTCTTAGGAATACCATGAAACCTTAGTGTAACTTTTGATCTTTCTTAGTTGGATTTTTGTGAACTTCTCTAAGTATAATCTCATGAATATGATTTTAATGATTATAGAGTTGAAGGAACAGAGTTCCGTTGACGTATTATTAGCCCTACATGATGGTTGTACTTGAGTGTAGAGATTCATGAGATAGTTTGCATGTGGTTTGTGATTTACCTTTGAGATAATCTATGCTACGTGAAGATAAGTCATGCTAAGGTCATTAGAAGTAGAATAACTTAAGATAATGGTAGGACCAAAGATGATTTATGCCAAACAAAGATAGGTTATGCCGTAGGGAACATAAAACCTTCTTTTAGGGATTCGTGTGAGCTTGTAGCTATACGATCCATAATACTTAGAGAAGTGATCAAGATGATAACTATGGAAGATTAAGGGTGAAACTAGGGTGGATTGTGTATTTCCTAAGACATCTTTTGCCATCTGATTAAAACCTACATATTTTCTTTTGCTTTCTTAGATAGTTTCAGTTAGATCCATCTCTCATTGAAGTGTTTGGTTTAGATCAAGAGTTTTGAGAATCGATTTTGGTTTTCCTAGTAATTCCCTGTGGTTCGACTCCGAATTTCACCACTAGTCTACGTAGTAGTATTAGTGATTGAACAAGGATATAAATTTAAGATTTGATTGAGGTTAGTAACGTTTTAACGACGACGTTTGCGAGCGATCTATTTTTGGCGCCGTTGCCGGGGATTTTCGACGGTTAACCAATTGATTTCCTCTTAACTCCTTTTCTTTGCATCATTAGGTTTTTATCTTTCTTATTTTTCCCTTTCGTTATTTTACACTTTTTAGGAATTTTCTGACAATTTTCTGGAATTTTTGCAGCATTGGAACGGATTTTTCTTGAAGAAGAACACAACTCGGCAGACACCTGGAGCGATCGGTCGGACTTGAATCCGATCGATCGAAATGCGCCATCTGCTTTGAAGTGAACTTCGAGTGAAGGAGCTTGCGGCCTGGAGCGACCGATCGGACTGGACACCGACCGATTGGAACTGCGCAGTCAGCTAAGCCTTTTTACTTCAAATTTTTTTCGTTTCAATTGTTGTTTTCCGGGTTTTGTCCTCTCCTCCGAATCTTCTATTTTCTTTTTCTCTATTTGTGTGTGATCTTGCATGCAAGGTAGACGATCCTTAAATATTCCGCTGGAACCTTTAGATCTAGAACTAGAGACCACACTCCGAAAAGCTAGAGCCTTAGGTCAACAATCTTTGAGTAACTTGCAATCTATTCACGAGACCTTTGTCACCATGGCTGAAAATGAGGGACATGTCATCAACCCTCATGTTAATATGGGAAGGGAGGGTAATAATAATAACAACGGGGGGGGGGGGGGTACAACGTGTTCCTTTGAGAAATCACTTCTTGCCCACTGCCTACACTTACACTCCTTTCATTGATCCTCCTGCAATCACAGCCTCACACTATGCGATCAGACCCCAAACGATTCAAATGTTACCACACTTTCATGGTTTAAGTAATGAGGACCCATATGATCACATTCACAATTTTATCGATACCATCGCTACACTGAAAATGGAAAATTTTAATGATGATGCCTTTAAGTTAAAACTCTTCCCCTTCTCTTTGAAAGATAAAGCTAAACACTGGCTACAATGTTTACCTCCACGCTCAATCACAACTTGGGATCAACTTCAAGAGGCATTTTTAAGGAAATTCTTCCCCATAATTAAAACTGAGAAATTTCGGACTGAAATCCTTACCTTTGTTCAATATGACGATGAGTCTTTTCATGATGCCTGGGATAGATTTAAAGACCTATTGAGAAAATGTCCTCATCATGATATTGATAAGTGGGAATTAACGCATAAGTTTTATAGAGGCCTTAATGAAAGATGTAAAACTAGGGTTGAAGCTTGTTGTGGGGGTATTCCTTTAGATAAAGATGATGATGAGCTTTGGAACCTTTATGAACAAATTTTCATTGATTCCCAACAACAATACACAACCCCTAGAAGTCGGTCTATAACTAAGGGAACCTTTGAACTTTCTGGATTAGAAGCCATTACTGCCCAAATAGCTCTCCTTAACAAAAGGTTTGATAAACTGGAAGTGAGTCAATCACCTGCACCTCCACCATATCAAGATCAACCTCAAACATGTGCACTGTGCTCTAGTCTCGAACATCACATTACCGACTGTCCCTTGGCTCCATCGTTTCCTGAATTTGTTCAGGAGCAAGCAAACGCGGCGTATGGTTTCACTAAACCTGAAAATAATTCGTATTCAAATACGTATAATCCAGGTTGGCGGAACCATCCCAACTTTAGTTGGAAACCACCCCAACAGTCTAGTACTTTCCAAGGACAGAGTAGTTCTTCCAATGCTCACACTAATCGGTACCCACTAGACCTTCTGCAAATCCCAACCCAGGGTATTCTGCTCCATATCAACAAACTGCACCTCAACCGCTTCCACAAGCAGTCTCTGACCCAGCTTTGTGCACTTACAAGCATGCAAACTGAGCTTAAGAATGAAATAAGTCTACTAAGGAATGATCATTTACTGCTAAGAAACGATGTTAATTCTCACGCACAATCTATATCCAAAATAGAGACACAACTAGGGCAACTGGCTAACACAATGTCTAAGAGAGAGGAGGGTCACTTACCAAGTCAACCTATGACCAATCCTAGGGCTCTGCACCACATTGATAACCAGAAATTTGAAAGTGCACAAGCTGTAGTAACTTTAAGGAACGGTAAGCAAGTGGATACCCTTCCTGACACTGCCCCGAGCGACGGATCGCTCTCTGACCCGACCGATCGGAACTATTCCGATCGATCGGATACTGGTCCGACCGATCGGTCTCTGCCCCCACAGCAACCTGATGGTACTCCGAATCAAGGGGATCCAAATTCAGTTGATGAAAATGAACCTGACCCACGCACATACACACCTAAAGTGCCTTTTCCTGAAGCTCTTAAGGATCCCTCTTCCACATATCCCAAGAAGAAAGCTGTAGAGGAAATCTTAGAGACCTTTAAACAAGTTAACATCAACATACCCTTATTAGATGCCATCCGACAGATTCCTTCGTATGCCAAATTTCTTAAGGATCTGTGTATGCACAAACGTCAATCCAAAACTAAAGTATCCAAAAAGATTTTCCTCACTGAGCAAGTCAGTTCAATTCTTAGACATGACACACCGCCAAAACTCAAAGACCCGGGTACCCCCACAATACCTTGCTGCATAGGAGACTATCATATTGATGGTGCTCTCCTAGATTTAGGCGCCAGTGTGAACCTTTTACCATACTCACTTTATAAACAATTCGGTATGGGGGAGCTTAAACCTACACATGTGACTCTGCAATTGGCTGATCGATCCATCAAGACACCGAGAGGTGTCCTGGAGGACGTAATAGTTAAAGTGGATAATTTCTTCTTTCCTGTTGACTTTATTGTCTTGGAAATGGAGCCTGCTATTCACTGCAGAAAATCTGTGCCAATCATCTTAGGTCGACCCTTCTTAGCCACGGCGAATGCATGCATTAATTGTAGAACTGGTGTAATGGATGTGTCTTTTGGAAACATGCGTATGCGTTTGAATATTTTTAAAACTGAAAATATGCCTGAGCCAGATGATGATTGTTATGCTATTGATATGTTGACTGATTGTGTTGATACATCTTCACATGCTATGATTGCTGATAATATAGATGACATGCTGAATGAATATTATGATATTGAGAATGACATTGCACAATCAATTGATGACATTGGAACACACAAACTGCCTGGACCGATCCATCACTCCTCTGAGCGATCGATCGCACCAGTTCTGACCGATCGGACTGTGGTCCGACCGATCGGTCTGGTTGCAGAGAATTGCAACGAAGCTGTGTCTTGGGTGGTTGAGTCACTTCCACCTCTCTCTTCCAGCCCTGCACCTACCTCACTAGAATCACCACCTGAACTTGAACTTAAACCACTTCCAACAACACTAAAATATATCTTCCTAGGATCAAACTCTACTCTTCCCGTTATCATCTCTTCAACATTATCTGCCGATCAGGAGAGTCAACTTGTTACGATTTTAAAAGATCATAAGAAAGCCATAGGTTGGACAGTTGCGGATTTAAAAGGTATCGACCCATCGATTTGCATGCATAGAATCCATTTAGAAGATGAGTTTAAAACAGTTAGAGAGATGCAACGCCGCCTTAATCCTAAGATGAAAGAGGTAGTTAAGAAAGAAGTGGTGAAACTTTTAGATGCGGGTATCATATATCCGATTTCTGACAGTAAGTGGGTCAGCCCTATCCAAGTAGTTCCCAAGAAATCAGGACTCACGGTTGTGGAGAATGAGAAAGGAGAGCAGGTTCCGACTCGCCAAACTACGGGATGGCGAGTTTGCATTGATTATAGAATACTCAACGCTCTTACTAGGAAAGATCACTTCCCTTTACCATTCATTGATCAAATTCTTGAACGCCTTTCTGGTCAAAGCTTTTATTGTTTTCTCGATGGCTATTCAGGGTACAATCAAGTTGCAGTTGATCCTAAGGATAGAGAGAAGACAACTTTCACTTGCCCTTTTGGTACCTTTGCGTACCGAAGGATGCCGTTCGACCTATGTAATGCACCTGCGACTTTTCAAAGGTGTATGATGGCCATCTTCTCTGATATGCTTGATAAATTCTTAGAGGTATTTATGGATGATTTTTCTGTGTCCGGCCCTTCTTTTGAGACTTGCCTTGCCAATCTGACAAAAGTCCTTGACCGATGCATTGAAACTAATTTGGTTTTAAGTTGGAAAAAGAGTCATTTTATGGTTCAAGAGGGAATCGTGCTTGGACACATCGTTTCTAAAAGAGGTATTGAAGTTGATAAAGCCAAAGTGGATTTAATTGAAAAATTGCCCCCACCTTCTTCTGTGCGTCAAATTCGGTCCTTTTTAGGTCATGCAGGATTCTATCGTCGATTCATCAAAGATTTTTCAAAAATTTCAAAACCCTTGTGTGAGCTTCTTGCCAAGGATGCCCCTTTTGTCTTCGATGATACTTGTTTAAATGCTTTCAAAACAATCTGTGACCTTTTAGCTTCTGCTCCCATAGTTCATGCACCTGATTACTCCTTACCTTTCGAACTCATGTGCGACGCTTCTGATTCGGCGTTAGGAGCTGTTCTTGGACAGCGGGTGAATAAAAGTCCTCATGTGATTTATTATGCTAGTAAGACTCTTTCTGACTCACAATTGAATTACACTACAACGGAAAAGGAATTATTAGCGGTAATATTCGCATTAGAGAAGTTTAGACCCTATTATTAGCGGTAATATTCACATTATAGAAAAGTCCTCATGTGGTTTTCAATACATTTTAGTTGCTGTTGACTATGTTTCAAAATGGGTTGAAGCCATAGCTACCAAATCGAATGATCATAAGGTTGTGATTCAATTCCTTCAACGTAATATTTTTTCTCGATTTGGTTTTCCCCGTGCGATCATAAGTGATGGCGGCTCTCATTTCTTAAATCAACACTTTAAGTCCCTTCTTACAAAGTATTCTATCACTCATAAGGTAGCCACCCCTTATCATCCGCAGACTAGTGGACAGGTAGAACTTTCTAATAGGGAAATTAAGCGTATTCTTGAAAAGACTGTTCGTCTAGACCAAAAGGATTGGGCGAACAAGCTTGATGATGCACTCTGGGCATATAGAACGGCTTATAAAACACCGATTGGTATGTCACCGTATCGCTTAGTGTTTGGTAAAGCTTGCCATCTGCCTGTGGAATGGGAACATCGTGCTTTGTGGGCTATCAAGAAATTAAACTTTGATTCAAACGAGATAACTGCACACAGAAAATTGAGCATAGTTGAGCTCGAGGAACTTCGCAATGATGCTTATATAAACTCCAACATTTACAAAGATAGGACAAAGGCTTTTCATGATAAGCATATTTCACGAAAAACCCTTGTCGTTGGACAAAAAGTTTGGTTGTTTAATGCAAAATTACGTATTTTCCCGGGTAAGTTACGCTCAAGGTGGACCGGACCCTATATTATCACGCAAGTATTCTCACATGGTGCCGTAGAAATTCAGGATCCAAGCACAAATGAGATCACTAAAGTTAATGGGCATAGATTGAAACCCTATGTGGAGGACATTCAACACGGGGACATTATTGAGTCCGTTATTTTGACGGATCCAGGCGATCACTGAGTTTTTAGGGACGTCTAGCGAAAGATGTAAAACTGCGCGCTCGCTAGGAGGCAACCCAGTTTGCTATCTCTAGTTAGGATCGTTGCGTAGGTTAGGTTCTTTCTTTTCTTTTTTTATTTTTCCCCTTTGATACAACAGCGCCGACCGATCGACTTCTTTTCGACCGGTCGGGATTGAGCAGTCCCTCAAAGCCTATGACCCCACCTGTCGCTCTCTCGTCCCCACATCTTTTTCCTCCTTCCGATCCGTCGCTACTCTTGTCTGGGCGATTCCGGCAGGCCTCCTGTGCGTTTGCACCGGCGAGCGTCGACGAGATCCGGCGATCCAGCCTCGGGCGTGGCCCTTGCACTTGATCACGTGTTTTCCGGTGAGTTTTCCCTCTATTTTCCTCAAACCCACCCGTTCTCTTTCCCTCGGCCTTGTCATCCTCCCGCTGAGCGGCGGATCCATGCTTTGCCACGGATTCCGACCACGTCGCCGGCGGCCTATGCCGGCGTCCTCCTTGCGTCACCTCCCTCACTCTTTCTCCCTTCCGGAAACCCATTCTCACCGAAACTGGCTGTAGCCATTTCCTCTCCAGCCTCTGTTCTCCTTTCGCCACCACCATTAGCCGCCCGCAACTTCCCCATTAGCCGCCAGCAACTTCCTCGCCGGTGCTTCGCCGCCGGTGAGCAGCTGCCTAGGTGGTTGGCTGTCTCTCTATCTCTCTACGACCACCCTCAACCTAGCCTGACACCAAGCTATCGCTAGTGCTATGCCACCGGCGCGCACCCTCTGTTTTTCCCTTCCAACGTACCCTGGCATCACTCCAACCTGTCCTTCTCTTCAAAATTCGATTTTTATCGGGTTTCCTCACCGGGGCACCCCGAATTTGTGCAGGATTGGCGGCCATGTCTAGTTCCGACGCGCCGCAGGAGTCTCCTGCTTCTGTCCGGCAGTGCAGACGAACCTCTTCCCGCCCAGTTACTAGATCGTTGAGTAGTCCTCCGCCACCGGCCGTGTCTGCCTCTGCTGAGAGTCAGTTGAGCGATGAGTTGGGTCCGCAGTGGCGCACTCGTGGTTTTGATCTCGAGCAGCGGTTTGATTTGGAAATTTTTCGCGACATTGACGGTACCCAACCCGGGGTTGAGCTCTTGGAGCAGCGGGGGTTGCAGTGTTTAGTTGGGCCTTGGCATCATATTTTTCCTACCCTAGTTCGCCGTTTATATGAGACGGCAACATCTCATAGTAGAGAGCCACCATATTTTTCTGCCACTCTTGCTGGCTTTTCGGTCTGAGTTGATAGAGCCTTGGTTGCTGAGATCCTTGATCTTGCTGATGATGTCGATCTTCCTGAGGACCCCGAGCCTGCGCAGCTATCGAGCATCGATATATCCCATTCTATCTATCCTGAGCCGCATGCTGATGTCATCCACAGGGCGCACCTGCATCCTGATCTGCGGTTCGTTGATATGGTCCTGCGGGCTAATGTGTTTCAGACTACACATTCCCAGGAGAGGCGCGGACCTATGTTGCGTACTCTTTATCGCCTCCAACTTGGGTATGCCGTAGACTTGCCTGGACTTCTGTTTGATGACATCCGCCAGTTTCAGCGCTCTGTAGCTAGAGGTCGACAAACCCAGTCGACCAGAGTCGCTCTACCTCATCCGAGTCTCCTCTCGGCCGTCCTTGCCCACCAGATTCCGGACGCGGTGGACACTTTTCGGAGTGAGCCGAACGTTTCCGTTTTGACCGCTGCTACTTGGACCCGTTCATTGAGCCAGATCAGTCGCCCACATGCTCCTGCTCCTCCACCTCCTGTCGCTGACCTTGACTCTGAGGGTGCATCCTTCAGGACCTTTGTACGATCTCAGTTTCGACGTCTGCACCGGCGCCTTGACCGTATAGAAAACTTTATTCGTCATAGATCAGGAGTTGCTGGGTCGTCTTCTGCGCCTCATCCAGAGCCCTCAGTTGAGTGGGATGATGAAGATGATACTTAGGTTGTGTTGCGTGGATGGTTGTTTCGATGCTATGACCTTGATGCATGTTTACTGGCTTGTGTGGTTGCTTAGTGCTTTGATGTCGGCCAGTTGTTAATGTTTTGTTTACTTTGATTTATATTTCTCGGTCCTAGTATCATGTATGGTGTGGATGGCATGTTTGTACAGGTTCGATATGCTACGAATTATAAAGGAGTCTCTGTCAAAATTTTCAGTAATTTGGTGCATTTCTTTGCTATTTGTCTTGATCTTTTGGAAAGGTACTTCTTTTATTGGCAGGGGTAACTATATTTGGCTTTCGATCAAAAGGTGGGTGATGTCTACTTGTGGGGGTATAATTCATTGTTATTGGTGGCGGAACGTTGACCTTAAATGGGACGTGCGAGAAATCTATTTTTGGGGCGTTCATTATGGTTATCTCTACCCTTTACTTCTTGATTTATTTTTATGACTTAGTGTAATTGGGGACAATTACATTTAAGTTGGGGGGTAGAATTCTAGGAGTTCATGCTTATTATTTTTCTGGTAACCAAATATTATACATCCCTTGAATTATCTCAAAAGAATGAAATTATGATATGATTTGACAAAGATGCATGTTTTAGAAATTTATGTTATGAATTATTCTGAGATTTGTATGTCGTATAAGGGATAGTAAATTTTGCTATGCATAACACTATTTCTATACTTTAACACTTTTACCATTATCTAATGATAGCTTGACATATCCTAATGCACATGTTCACTTCCACATGTTAAGGGGTTGATATTAGATTCTAAGCATGATACTGGGATAGATTTACAATTTTAGGTCATGACACAGAAAATACATGAACACATGCAATTATCTGAATATGCGAAAAAAAAAGAAAAAAAGAAAAGAAAAAAGGATCTTCAACTTAGTAACTGGGCAGTGTGCCTAGCCAGCGTGGTGTTCGCGTAAAACGGTTGAATTCCCTGAAAAAAAATGACTAGTTATGATTTGTAGCCTTCATGGTTTGAGCATTAGAGTCTGAAGAGTGTTCTACACTTAGTGCCCTAAAACCGTCTGGTTTGGGAGTCACTGGCTTGAACCTCGTTACATGGACCATGAAGAAAGCTTAAGAAATCATAACATTGCACATGTCATATATGAAAAAAGAAAAAGAAAAAAAGAGATATTGCTATGTGATAAGTGGGAGATATGTGCTTGGGTAGGATTGTGATCTTGAATAGTTGAAGTGCTTAGATATAATTGATGCTCTGAAGCATGTGGAACCCCATTCACACACAGGAGTGTTAAAGTTATTTTTAATCATGATTAAATATGTTGAAGTGTTGGAAATATGTGATGACATGTTTTGATTTACTATGTTTTTATGCGACTATGAGTTGAAGGGTATATTTATGGATATTATTTCTATTTCATGCGTTAGAGTTGATGAATATTGTGATTGATTTCTAATGATATATTGAAGGGAATGTATAGATGTTTGTGGGTGTCATCCCTGAAAACCCTCAGGAGACTATAACTCCTCCACTGGGGTAACCCAGGGGTTTAAAGGCTTGTTGCACATGCTAAGTGCAATCGTGAGACATACGAAAGTGGCTAGTTAGATTTATTGCTTTATTTTTTATCTTTTCTTTGCTCGAGGACTAGCAAAGTGTAAGTTGGGGGGTGTGATAAGTCACTAATTATTCCTAATTAAACCCCTTAAATTACATTTGTTAGCCCTATAGTAGATGTATTTGATATCATGTTGCTTGATTTCAGGTTTAATCATGGTTTGAGAAGAGATACAAGAAATTCGGCTAAAATGAAGAAAAATACAGCTTCGTCAACCATTGGGAAAATATTCGCCAGATATTCTCTGAAACTCCAAATATTCTGAAATTTCGATTGTGCAGTGTCCCGATTAACATCCTCATCAGAGTCAGAAGCATATTCATTCAAAATATCAAGCAAAATTTCATTCTTTAATTCAACATCGTCATCCTCAGAATCATACTCATCCCAGATTATAGGCAATTTATCATTATACAGTTTAAGATCATAATCATTATAACCAAAATCGTATTCATCCCAAATTGTAGGCAATCTATCATTTATTATGACATGAGACTTATCATCATAGCAGTCCGTCAAACTATCAACATGAAAGCATTCATTCTCATGTTCAGGCAAACATGCAGTCTTAAAGATATTCAATTTAACATGCATATTACCAAAAGAAACATCCATCACACCAGTTCGACAATTTATGTAGGCATTAGCAGTGGCCAAAAACGGACGTCCTAGAATAATGGGTACAGTCTTTTTGCAGTGGACAACAGGTTCCATGTCTAAGACAACAAAGTCAACCGGTAAGAAAAAATTATCCACTTTAACTAAAACATCTTCTACTATACCTCTAGGTGCCTTAATGGACCTGTCAGCTAATTGCAAAATCACTGATGTCTGTTTAAGTTCTTCCATCCCAAATTCCTTATAAAGCTAGTAGGGCAAAATGTTAACACTGGCTCCTAGGTCAAGAAGGGCACCATCAATCTGGTAGTCTCCTATGCAACAGGGTATGGTAGGGGTACCAGGGTCATTTAATTTGGGTGGCGTGTCATGTCTCAAAATCGAACTAACTTGTTCAGGTAAAAGGATTTTCTTGTCTCTGTTGGGTTTTGTCTGGCGTTTATGAGTGCACAGATCCTTCAGAAATTTGACATATGAAGGGATTTGACGAATGTCATGAAGCAATGGTATGTTGATGTTGACCTGTTTGAAGATTTCAAGGGCGTCCTCTACAGCTCTTCGGGCTTTGATAGTTGGATAGGGATCCTTAAGGGCCGCAGGAAAGGGTACCCTAGGTGTATACTTGAAAGGGTTAGATTCCCTAGAATCAGAGAGGTTGGAATCAGGTGGGTTGTCTGGGTCACCACCGTCCGTCCGATCGATCGGTTGGAATACCGATCGGTCGTCTGACGGCCGATCGATCGGAACTGTGTCCGATCGATCGGTACTTGTTCGTTCCCCTACATGATTGTCAACGGTTTTTCCACTTCTAAGGGTCACTACGGCCTTGGCACTTTCAAAATTTTGGCTTTCTGCGTGGTGTAGGCCTCTTGGATTGGGTAAAGGTTGACTCGGTAGGTGCCCTTCCTCTATTCTAGCCATGTTGTTAGATAGCTGCCCAACTTGTTTTTCTAAATTTGATACAGATTGAATCGTTGAAGATAAATTGTTTGTCAACAAGGAGACATCACTTTTGACAGTTGAAATTTCGACCTTCATGGATGACATGTCCCTATTGAAATCACCTCTCATCTCTAAAAGTGTACTCATGATTGAATTTAAAGTGGGCTCAGTTGATGATTCAGGAGGAGGAGGTTGAGAGGTATTCTGTGGATAATGTGAAGAGTACCCAGGGTTTGGATATGCAAAAGATTTAGGTGGGTACTTGAGAGTAGAAGTATTAGCTGGATTGTTTTGCCCTTGAAAGTTACTTGACGGTTGTGGCTTCCAACTAAAATTAGGGTGATTTCTCCAACCTGGATTATAGGTATTCGAATAAGAGTTGTTCTGAGGTTTGGAAAGATCATAAGTTGCATTAACTTGTTCCTGAACAAAGTCAGGGAAATTGGGGGCCAGATAACAATCAGTGATATGATGACCAGAATTAAGGCAAAGGGCACAGATTTCAAGAGAAGTAGTAGGCAATTGTTGAGCAAGAGATTGGCTTGTTTTCAACTGGTTTAAGTCTTTAGTTAGGAGGGCTACTTGTGCGGAGAGACTTTGGACTTCAGAAATTTCATGAATTCCTCGAGAATTACGAACAGTGGTAGACCGACTCCTAGAGACTGAGGCATTGTGTTGTGAATTTTCAGCAAGATTGTCATACATTTCCCAAAGGGCAGTCCATGGCTTACTAAGAACAACACCCCCGCAGCAAGCTTCGACCATTGTCCTATAACGATCATTAAGATCATTATAAAATGAATGGGCTAACTGCCACTCAGGTACCTCATGATGGGGACACTCTCTAAGAAGATCCTTAAACCTTTCCCAAGCTTCATGAAACATCTCATCTTCATTTTACTTAAAAGAGATAATCATGGTTCGATAATTTTGAGTTTTAATGATCGGGAAATATTTCTTAAGGAAAGCATCCTGAAGTTGGTCCCATGTTGAAATCGAATTTGGAGCTAATGTTTGGAGCCAATGTTTAGCCTTATCTTTCAAAGAAAAAGGGAAGAGTTTGAGTCTAAAGGCATCATCATTAAAATGCTGAAGTTTGAACATAGAAAGGATTTCAAGAAAGCTAGCAATGTGTCCATAGGGATCCTCATTCTCACGCCTATAAAAAGAAGGTAAGGCTGTAATCCAGTTAGGCTTAATCTCATAATGGGTAGCATTGATGGTAGGTGGGTTGATACAAGAAGCATAGGTATAAGGTCCAGGTAAGAAGTGATTCCTAATTGGGACTTCTCTATTATTGTGATCATTTCCACCCCTACCCATATTATCATTAGGGTCAATGACATGTTCCTCGTGTTCAGCCATTAAGGATTGCAAGTTGCTTATGGCTTCCTGATAGTTACTTAGAGATTTTTGTGCTAAGATTCTAGCAGCTCGAAGTGTGGTCTCTATTTCTAGATCCAAAGGTTCCAACGGATTATGTAGGGATCGTCTGCCTTGCATACAAGATCACACCAAAAAGAGAAAAAGAAAACAGACTATTCGGAGGAGAGGAGAAAACCACGGAATGCCACAGCAAAAAGCACAAGTTTAGGTGAAGAAAACGTACCTGAGTGACACGCGTCCGATCAATCGGGAAGATGGCCGATCGATCGGTAGGCCTTCCGATCGCTCGCCTGGTAGCCCGATCGGTCGGTAATCCGAGTTGCAGAAAGCTTCTTCTCCAAAAAACTGTTGCTTTAATGCTACGAAAATCCCTAGAATTGTCAGAAAAATTCCTAAAAATAAACGAAAAATAACTGAAAATAAAAACCTAACTATGCCTAGAAAAAGAGCAAAGAGAAAAATCAGAAACTTCTTTGAAAAATCAAAATGTTTCCCCGGCAACGGCGCCAAAAATTGATCGCTCGCAAATGCGTCGTTAAATCAGATGCAAAACGCAATTTAGAATTTATAATCCTTCAATCAATACTACTCTACAAACGTAGAACAGTGGTGAGATCCGGAGTCGAACCACAGGGAAAGATTGTTTAACAAAAGAAGAAATCAAATTAAATCTCTAAACTCAAGTTCTAAGGCGAAGAAAAGGAGTTTCAATGGTTTTGTTATCTAAGGAATTAAACTACTGAAAAAGCAATGAAAAGGTTGAAGTAGATCAATGAGAGAAACAACCTAGGGATCCCTCAATCCACTCTAGCTTCACTTCCTGTATCCTCTAGCTATCATCTTGCTTCTTCTCTAGACATTATGGAATCATGGCTTCTTAAGCTCACATGAAACCCTAAAAGAAAGTTGGTGACTACCTAAGGCAAAACCTATCTTCGTGTAGCATAGATTGTCTTCGGACTTAACCTGAGTACAATCTATCTTTACTTAGCATAGATTATCTCAAAAGCATGTCAAAAACCACATGAAAACCATCTTATGGAACTCTACCATCAAGCACAGCAATCAAGTAGGACACAAAATACGTCAAGGGAAATACTTCAATCAACTCTATTATCAATAAATTCAAATCCATAAGATCATGTCTATGAGAAAGAAATACAAGAATCAACTAGAAAATACAGAAAGTTACACTAGAGTTTCATGAAATCCCTAGATCTAGAAGATTAGCCACTCATCTTTTGAATGAGATCCATGTATTCGATGAAGAAAGCTTGAGATCTACACCACATCTCCGTCTTCTTCTCCAATCTGAATTCCTCTGTTTTTCTCTATGGAGGCCTCCTTGGTTTTCCAGCCACAAAGCCCTTTTTATATCTTAATTCCCGGATTAGGGTTTCAAGGTTAAGTTAGACCTCAAGTGCAACTCGGAATTCCTGGTCCAACCCTGACAGCTTCTTCTAATCGCGACTGGGCTCAACCAGTTTGGAATTTGAGAATGAGTCCAACACAAAAGATGTAGATTTGGAAGTCTTCTGTCTTCTTCCGAAGAGTTTGTAATATTTGAACTTATCTAGAATATTTGGCGAATATTCTCCCGAACGTCGACGGACCAGTCTTCCAGCGGCTAAATATCTCCATCTTCTTCAAAACTGCTATCAATCCATCGGGAATCTCTGAAAGTGTCCAACATGAAAGTTGTACGTCTTGATGTCTACTAGATGTCACCCAAATTTCACAATATTTGGACATAAGAATAATTTCTGGTGAATATTGTGCTAACAGTCGATAGAGCAGTGTATTTCAGCATATTAATTGAATTTCTTGCAATTCTCCTCAAAGCATGATCAAACCTGAAATCAACTAACAAGCTATCAAATACAAACACTCTAGGCCTAACAAAGCTAAGTTAAGGGGTTTAATCATGAACATTTAGTGACTCATCAGCGACGCGATGACTTTCGAAGGCGTTTGAGGTTGCTGTGGGAGATCTGTTGTATTTTTTTTGCAGTTTTTATAAATAGACATCATTCGAGGATTTTGTAAATGTATATTTGTCCATTTTTGAGGAATTTTGATAAATCTGTAACCGATGTCTAAATAGTATAACTTTGATGTCAATTCAATAGAAATCTTGTTTCCGCTGACTCAGAGTTTCAGATCTTTAGTAGTTTATCAGAATTTTTGTATTGCTATTGGAAGTCAATTTGTTTAAATTAACTCCGAATTCCGCTTGTATCGCGCCAGTTGCTTGTGAATTCCCTCACGCCCCGATCCGGATGGGTTTTCTGAGTCGGGGTGTGACATGGCTAAAGAAGACGAGGAGCTCGCTGGCCGATTTCTTACTAAATTAACCACTACCATCGGACGACACCATGTCAAGGAGGCCAGGATCGACCGGGAATCCACAACCCAGCGCCGGATCAAGCTCAGCCTCGAGGAGGGTCGATAGGATCTACTACTATTGGTGTGAGGACCCGTCCCTCTACTCCTGTGGCTCGTCGTGGGCCGCAAGGGCAATTTGTTACGCCTTGCCGGCTTGTTTCACACCCGCGTATGCACACACTGACCGTGTTTGTGGTAATGTTTGGTTAGAACGGTTAGTGGGACCCGAGATCGAAAGATCCGGACTTAGGCTTGAGTTCTTAACTAAGTTTAGCTTTCATCACAAAGAGGATCGATCTTCTCTAGCTAAGAGATCGATCTTCTTGTGCCAGAAAGTCAAAGTGCGATCGTCATGAAGGATCGATCTTTGCCTAGGGAAGGATCGATCATTCATAAGTCGGTTCATTTGCCTATAAAGCAGACGAGACTTTCTTCCTTGAATCCCTTTTGAAATCCGGAGATTTGAGCTCAGATCTTGCGATTTTTGAAGGCATTTGAGGACGATCCAAGGCCTAGCTGCTTGGATTTAAGCTACTCTTGCTCCGGTAGGGATTCCTACCTACTTTTATTCCGGGTTTTTGGAGTTTCTGGTTTGATTGTATTCTTTTACATAGATCTCTCTATATATATGTTTGTTTCTCGTGTTTTCACCGGTTTTGGACTCGTGGGATCTTGATCTATTTGATCCCAGAGTTTGGTTAAGTTTGGATGTCTCTTCCGGCGGTATTTCTCATCGGAAGGACGCCGGAGAAACCATTCGGATCGATCCCTCTGGGTTGGTCATGCTACGCTCGATGAAGGATCGATCCTCTGCTTGGAGAAGATCGATCCCGGTTCTTGAGTAGCATGGTTACCCTTCGTCGCGAAGAAGATCGATCTTCCTGGGAGGAAGGATCGATCTTTCTTGGTGCGACATGAAGGGCACCCTCTGTCTCTAGAAAGATCGATCTTCCTGGGAGGAAGAATCGATCTTCTTTGGCTCGACAGTGAGGGAAGCTCACTGTTACTTAAAAGATCGATCCTTTCTTTGGGAAAGATCGATCCTTTAGTAGCAGAGAGGATTTTTCATGGCTTTTGCCCGCGGGGCTTGGTATGTCGGTTTTTCTTACCGCTTTATACCTTGTACATATGTTTAAGCATGTTAGTCCTATAATAGGGCAGTGGTGAACCGGGGGAGTGATGACTCCCGGGATGTTTAGAATAAACGGGCGGGTAGCCCTACAGCTTTCCTTAGCCTCTCATGCCGGCGTGCGCCGAGGGCTTTACCTGTGATATATGTGAGCTGTTGTTTGCGGGGTTGTTTCCCGGTGCAGGTTTTGTGGTGGACTGCTGGCAGTTGGTGGTGGTACCACTGCAGCAGTCCGTAGACCTTATTTATCTGTTCACCACCCCGGGCCGGCAGGGTGCCGTGCCCAGACCTTGTCTTTGTATATCATCACATACTGTTGCATGTTTTTCTGTATTATCCTGCGCATGTTTATACATGCATTGTGTTGTGCACTAGTTGCATCTGTGTAGGGCGTTGCCGATCCGGGGTTTTCGGATAGCCCGGATCTAGCTTTAGGACCGTTGCGGGTAGCTTGGTCCAGGACTCAATGTGTAGTATTCAGTTGATTCTCGATGATAGGGTTAGTTTAACCTGAATACATGTTGTTTGAGGTTTAGAAGTCGTGCCAACTTCAAGTTGTATCCGAAGTGTAGCCAGAGTCCGGTGTTCCTAAACTCTTGGGAGGAGGAGTGCCTGTCCAGCAGTATCTTGGCCCGCCAAACAGTGTTTTGTGTCATGTTGAGAGTATGCAATGTTTTGGGCCTGCGTTCACGGACTTTCGGTAGGGTTATGGGACCCTTTTATACACCTAGGATAGACTTGGAGGCGACACTGTTGTGTTCCCTCCCTTGTGAGTGTCGTAGTGTAGTGTCCCTGCTGAGCTTAGTGCTCACTCCTACCCGGGCTGCGTTTTGCAGGTGCTGGCGCTAGCTCTTCTTCAATCGCCCCTACCGGGCCGGTGTTTGGTGACGTGGCGGCGTCTGGCGGTGCTTGAGAGGTGGCGATTTTACAGTTTTATACCTTTTGTTTTAGATAGTCTACTACGGGAGTGATAAATCTATAATTTCCCTGTTTGAGGATTGTATATAAATATCCGGTTTCAATCTTTGGGTTGTAATATTTGTATAATACAGGATGGTTATGTTTTGATAGGGTAACCACTACAAATAGAGGGAAACATCGCCAAAATTTTCGCAGTAGGTTAGGTTCCGCTTCGCGTCGCCCGGCCCTGTTGGGCCTATGCGGGTCGGGGCGCGACAACTGGTGCGGTATGGAGGCCCGATTATGGAGTTATCGGACAAAGCAGAACCCCGGTAAAAGGTTCTTGAGTTGTGCAACACCACGGGTAAGATCCTTTTAGTCCATTCTCGCTGCCCTGTTTAACAATGCCGTAGCTACCCCTTGTGTTGGCTTCTATAGGAGCATGGTGGTTGCAACTACTTCATATGGTATGATGAAAAAATTTACAATCGGGTGGATCGTGAGTTGTCAACAAGAGCAGATTCAAGTGCTGGGACAAGGTTAGTGGATAAGAGAGATGTGATAGTGGCCCGCCTGGAGCTACAAAACCATCAATTGAAGCTAAAGGCCATGGCATACCATATTGCTTTAATATTGACCTGGGCATTTGTGTTTACTGTGTTGTATTGCAATCACAGGTTTTATGGTGTGTAATGGACTTGTAATTGGGTTGTATGACTGGCACATGTATGTGGTTGGTATGTTGGACATCAAAATTGGGATGTTGGTTTTTGTTGTATCTGAATGTTCATGGTGGAGGAGCTGTCCCAAAAATGAACACACTATTTAATGGGACAGTAGAGGGTCCAATCTATGCATAACCTTCCTTGATCTCCTTCAAAAAGTATGACTCTGGAATAAAGAGAATGTGCATGATTTACCATTTCAGGTTTAGCTTCACCAGATTTTAACTTTATTTTCAGGTTTGTACCATTTCTTTGATGTGTGGATGTATATAAATGCATAGAACATGTGAGGACCTATTCCTCCAACCCGGTCCGACCGCGGTAGGTCGAGGGTCTTGTAATGGCCCCCGCCGTCCGGGGCCGCTCAGGGCCTGTGGGCTCCGTCCAGGATCCACCCAAGGGCCCCACCCGACACAATATTGTTCGCTTTTGGCTCACCACAGAAATCTGGGAAAAAAAGACAATATTGTGTCGGGTGGGGCCCTCGGGTGGATCTTGGACGGAGCCTGCAGGCCCTGGACGGTCCCGGATGACGGGGGCCGTTACAAATGGTATCAGAACAGGCTGTAGGTCTGCTAGCCGGATTGTGCAAGCGAGGATGCTGGGCCTCTAAGGGGGTTGGGTTGTGAGACTCGGGGTAGCTGGGAGTCGGTGTTCGCTTGGAGGGCATGTGGGCGAACCAGGTAACCGGGTAAGCAACCCCACGTAGATATAAGTATATTAGTAACCTTTATAAGACACAACACATTTTAAAACTATGATGGCAGTGATCCGCCAGAAAACTCCAAGGTTAAGCGTGCTTGCCTTGGAGCGGTCCCAGGATGGGTGACCCATTGGTAAGTTTTCCCATATTTCTACGGTGAGCCAAAAGCGGACAATACTGTGTCGGGTGGGGCCCTCGGATGGATCCTAGACGGAGCCCACAGGCCCTGGGCGGCCCTGGACGGCCCTGGACAGCGGGGGCCATTACAGTCTGGTTTTGTGGTTTGGCTCGGTTGGCCTTGATTTGCGATCGGTTGATCGCATCGCTACTTTTGGACCCCAGGGGCAATTTGGTAAAATTGCGGCTTGGTGGTCGGTTTCACACCCGCGCAGTGCACACACAGCCTTGATTGATGTACGTGATTGAATAAATCCAGTAGAAGCGTTCACGATCGTTAGATCCGGACGAGATTGCGACGAGATTGTAATTTGGAGTCAAATCGGATTCAGTCCGATCAGTTGGCTCGTTTGAACCGGCTAAGCCACTTAAGTGGCTTAATCCTCTTCCCCTTTTCTCTTTCTTTTTTTTTGCCCCTTTCTCTTCCCCTGCTTCTTTCCTCCACCCGATCTCCTTTCCCTTCTTCTCCCCATTCATCCCGACGCAAGTGAGATGGCGAGAGAGAGAGCTCCGGCGATCTGGAGGCGGCGACGGCGAGGGCCTCTTCTTTCTTCCTTCCCTTCTTTTTTTCCGCGGCGGCTCTTCTCCCTCTTTTTCTTCTTCCCCGGCAGCGGGTGTGGGAGTTGCTAGCGGCTCTTCGGCGAGCTGGAGACAGCGATGGCAAGGAAGGGAGACGGATTAGACGAGGTTAACGGCGGATTTAGAGTTCAAGGTAGGTTTCTACGCCTAAACCTATGTTTAGGGTTTATCTAGGGTTTGGTTTGATTGTTTGTTGATTTCTTTGTGCCAATTGGTTCCTCAAAGCTTGCTTGGTATCTGATTTAGCTCTCATGTGAATTGATTTCGATTTTAAGCCGGATTTATGTAAGATTTTCTCCGATTTCCATCGAAACCCATGTTTTCACACGGACTGAGCTGTTCAAGCTCAGATCCCGACTCGTACATACATGATCTCGTCTGAGCATCAGCATGAGAGTTGTAGATCCTTGGACCTACATCCAATTTCCGTTGATTTCATAATTTTTGGATTTATATAAGAATTTTGGTGAATTTTCTATAGAACTGCTGCGAAATTGAAATTAAGAAATTAGTTAGCTAATTTAATGGAATTTCGACCTTTGTTTAACCTGATCCTCGTGTAACTTATCCCCAAGGTTAATTAGGATTGTTTTGGGTGTTTTGGCTTTGATTGGAGAGGTTTTTGAGGTATTTATGTCTCTTTTCGCATTTGTGGCCGAAAGCCGAAATACGTGGTTTTCATCTATTTCCGCCTATCCGTTTGAATCGAATTTCGGGTAGATGTTTTGGAAGCTAGTAATGAACATGCATGTCAAGTTTCATATTAATCGGATGGACATAGTGAAACCTAGGATATACCCTTACCTTGTTGATCATATATAATCAAAGTATGATTAGTCAATTATAACATGTCTAATTTATCTTTTACCTTGAATTGATATTAGCAGTATTCGGTAGATACGTGATGATTTGATAAGTTTTGGGAGATTAATCCCTTGACTTCGACAAGTTTGTTTAAGTTGCTAATCTTCTAGCTTAATTAGCATTTGGTTATCAAGTATGTTTAGTATCCATGTATTGTATACTCTAAGCCCTGTGTGGCTCGTGGTTGAACCAAGGGAGTCATGCTCCTTGGGATGTTTAGATACTTAATTGGGTCGAGGGTGTGCCCTAGTCAATGTGTTTTGTAATTGTTGTGTATTGTTTGGCCGGGGTTGTATCCCGTTGTATAAATTGCGGTTGACGGCTATGGACGTCATTGTAATGCGGGATTTTGATATGCTGGGTGTTTGTTATAATTGCTTTGAAAGATAGATCCTTATTGCTTTGAAGCCTTGCTATGTTTACCCTTGGGCAAGCTTGAGGCTATGCCTAGCCCTGTATTATGTATGACATACTATTGCATGTCATGATCTATTAAATGCGCGCGAGAGCATTGCATGCATTTGTTTGCATTAGAAGCATTGAGGCTAGGTGGTAGGCGATGGGTTCGATCGCCGATCCGAGGTTTTCGGGTAGCCCGGATCTAGCCCTAAGACTGGGGTTTGGGTAGTCGAGGATTAGGACGTGATTGTCATCAATGATTATGTTTGATATCATTTGAGGTTATGGTTATAGTCGACTATATACAATATATCATTGTATTTGAGGTGTAGAGGTCGTGTTGGGTCTCCAATGGTGCTAAGAATGGATGTCGATGTCCCTGACTTGTGTGTCCCCGCGAGAGATGGTACGACTTGGCAAGGTGGTACCTGGACAGGAGCCCGCCGTCTTTGTTTCCTCTCGTTTATTCTTGGGTGAGGGTGGGACATGGACAGGAGCCCTCGGGAATTGACGGGGTTATGGAGCCCCTTGGCATATCTTAGACTTAGACGGAGAAAGACACAATTGCAGTTTTCCTTCCTTTCTATGTAACGTAAAGTAGAACCCTACTGGTTATTGTTGCTCACTCTACCTGAGCTACATCGGCGATGCAGGTCGATGCAGTTCCTTCTTTTTCAGGTAGTTGTGGTATTGGAGGCGGCACTCCCCTTGGTGGTGCGTGAGATCGAGGATATCATTAGTTTATCTTATTCAATTGATGTACAACTTTGAATGTATAAATTGTAATCTGAAGGAGAAATGTATTTGTATTACAATTTGATGTAAATTGATCAGAGATTGCTGTACTTAGAGGGCTTGAATCATTATTGTATCATTTTAATGTTATTGAGTATTGTAGCAGTTAATTTTTGTTATGATTTGATGATAGGATAGTTTAAATAAATTGTGAATATTATAATTCTGCACCAGGATTTAAAGTGATATTTACAGGGGAGGCTCTCGCCGTTTGTTTTTAGAGTTTAGGACCCTCACGCCCCGGATCGGATGGGTTTTCTGGGTCGGGGTGTGATAGAACACACTTACGTTAGCGTATTTGAACATAATTGTTTTCTTCGTATAGAAATATGCCAATATCAAGGATAGGAAATTGGATTGATGCCTAGGATCATGTGCTCCTGGATCATTTGAGACTAGAACACCTTGGCAAAGTCCGAACCAACGGGAGTTTTACCAAACGGCCATGGGATAGAGCACTCGCCAAATGCAATGAAAGACGAGAAGATAAGCTGGAGTTAAAAATCATCAAGGGGAGGTGGAAGAACCTGAAAAAAACACATGCTATCTATAAAGAATTGTTGGGTAAGAGCAGATGGGGTTATAACCCCAAAACAAAGATGGTCGATCCACCTGATAGAGCAGCGTGGGATGAGATTATTGTGGTAAGAAGCGTCCAAATATAGTATTCATAATTCTGGTCCAACGACACTTGTTCTAATGAATGTTTGCTTCATTTCTTCCAGAATCATAGGAAATTCGCTCCTCTCAAAGACAAGCCTTATGTCTTCTATGAAGTAACACGAGCAAGAATACTGCCACTGGGGAGTTTAGATATTCCACCAACTGAAAGAATGCAGAGAAAGATGCAGAGGAAGTGATAGAGAGCACGAGATCATCGGATACAGCGGCCGAAGCTCAATCACTGTGAGAACCCGTTCCTCTAACCTGGCTTGACCGCGTAGGTCGAGGGTTGTTTTCCTGTTGGTTTGGTTCCGCGTCGGGTGTGATCGGGTGATCGTATTGGCATTTTGGACCTCGGGGATAATTTGATAAAATTGCGTCTTGATGGTCGGTTTTACACCCGCATTATGTACACACTGCCGGGAGCACCAAGATGGTCTACACTTCAGTGGCAGTGTTACAGTTCCAGCTGACCCAGTGTTGAGAGAGGACATTTTTCACGAGTTCCATCGCTCCACCTTCGCCGTTCATCCCGGGAGCACCAAGATCTCTTGTTTGCAGTTAACAAGTTTTGATCCGACTTCGATGTTTTCGATTTCGTTTCGACCTGATCTTCTTGCGCGGCTTCCCCGATGATAGCTAGTGACTATTATAATGTTTTAATCGGATTTTTGACATGTTTAACATCGAATTATACTATTGATTGTATTCTGAAATTGATTTACCAACGTTTACTGATTTGAAGCAATGTCATGTTAATCGTGCATTTAGTAGCTTAACTTGTTGAACTCATATGATGATGTGGCATATAGTGACATCTAGGCTAGATTCTTGTATAGGTTCATGCACTGTATGCATTAGAGGCATTTCAGGTTAGGCGTGGGCGATGGGTCAATCACCGATCCGAGACTCTCGGGTAGCTCAGATCTAGCTTTAGGATCGAGGTTAGGTAGCAGGGTTTAAGGCGTGATTGTGTTTACTGGAATCTTTATGTTATTGAGAATAATGTCTAGTTGTCTGAATGACAATGTTATTTAGGTTTAGAGGTCAGGTCGCTCCTCCAAGGTCAAGTACTAAGGATGGTTGTCGATGTCCCTGACGTGTGTCCCCAGGCAATGGTTTCCTGCTGGGTAAAGGGTGTTCCTGCTGCATCTGGTTCCTGTTTACTCACAACGTGTTTGGTTGATGTTCCTAGCATGGTTGGTTGAGAAGAGTAGGATTCCTTGGGAAATCGATAGAGGTTATGGGACCCCTTGACATTCTTTAGACTTAGGCGGAGAAACGACATGTTTGTTGTTTTTCTCCCTTTTAGAGTGACGTAGAGTAGAACCCTACTGAGCTTTGTTGCTCACTCCTACCTGGGCTGTGTTTTGCAGGTGCAGGCGCTAGCTCATCCTGTGCAGTTCCAGCTGAACTAGCTCTTGGTGGTGCAACAAATTTCGGAGGCACTTGAGGTTATTGTGGGATACCAATTGTAATTTCCACAGATTTTCTTATATATAGACATCCTTCGAGGATTTGTTAAATGTATAAATTTCCCTCTTTGAGGAATTTTGGAATAGATCTGTACTTGATGTCCAAACTATACAACTCAGATGTTAAATCAATAGAATCATGTTTCTTCTATCCTTAAGTTTCAATTGCTAGCAGTTTGTTAGAATTACAGTTTTGCCATTGGAAGTCAAATGTTTAAATTAACTTTGAATTCCGCAATGTATCGTGCCAGATTGGATATAAATAGTAGCAGGTCCCCTCATGCCCCGGTCCGGATGGGTTTTCTGGGTCGGGGTGTGACATTGAGGGATTTTGGAATAGATCTGTACTTGATGTCTAAACTGTACAACTCTGATGTTAAATCAATAGAATCATGCTTCTTCTATCCTTAAGTTTCAATTGCTAGCAGTTTATTAGAATTATAGTTTTTCCATTGGAAATCAAAAATTTTAATTAACTCTGAATTCCGTAATGTATCGCGCCAGATTGGATGTTAATAGTAGTAGGAATCCCCTCACGCCCCGGTCCGGACGGGTTTTCTGGGTCGGGGTGTGACAATCACCCCCTCCTCGGACTTACCCATCATGTATGTGAGGACCTGTCCCTCTACCCCTGTGGCTTGTTGTAGACCGCAAGGGTAATTTGGTAAATTGCGCCTTGTCGATTTGTTTCACACCCGCGTGTGCACACACAGCCTCTGATTGATATTTGTGTTCGATTAGATCCGTTAGGGGTTTTTGACCTATTCGGATAGATCCAACTGTGTTGGATCGATCCATCCTTGTCTTGGATCGATCCAGCATGGTGTTGGATCGATCCAGACACTGTAGCATGTCGGTGTCTTCCTTTGCGAGGACGGCCACCGTTGGCTGTCGCTCTCCCCTGTCAGAAGGGGAGGACTTTCCCTCCTCTCCTTCCCCTTTTCCCCCCTTCCCCTGGCTTTCCCTTCCCCTTTTCCCTCCTTTTCTTCCTCTTCTTCTCCTCCTCCTCCTCCTTCCTCTTCCCTCTTCTTCCTGTTTCTTTCTTCTTCCCGCAAGCGCTACTTCCTCTGTTTTTCCCAGCAACCACTTCTTCTTCTTCGTTCTCCCTCCTCCGGCCACCGTTTTGGGTGTTCCAAGGCTCGTTGGAACGGTGGCGACGTAAGGAAGATCCCTGGTGTGCTTTGGAGCTGTGTTGGTGACCAGTTCACGGGGAATCAGCCGAGGAGTGCGTTTCCGGTAGGTTTCTACCTACTTGAGTTAGATTAGGGGTGTTCTCTTGATCTAGCCGTTGGATCTTGTTGATCTTTGTGTTGTTGGATTCCTCTTGCTTAGTAGAATTTCTGATTTAAGTTTCATAAGCTTTGTTTGAGATTTTAGTAGGATTTAAGCATGTTAAACTCGGATTTTTCCGGTTTCTCTGTTCTTGAGGAACAGTCGGTTTACGACGCGTTTTCCGGTTTGTAAAAGTATGATATTGACTTATGATGAACATAAGAGTTGTAGATCTCTGAGTTATCTCTCTATTCCATCTTATTTCGTATTTGTCCGATTTTTCTACGAATATTGGTGATTTTTCTCGTGACCTGCGACGAGCCTGATCTGAAGCTGGTTTGAAGCTGTTCAGAGCGATCCAAATGGTTCGGATCGATCCAATATTTTCTGAATCGATCCAAACATTGCGGATTGATCCCAAAGCTAGCTGATGGTGTTTTATGGTCTATTTTTAGTGGTTTTGATTAATGTTTTTCCGTTAATCCAACCGTTGGATGATTATGAATTTTGGATATGTTGATCCCGGCATGTTGATCTACTGATGGCTAAGTTGGATCTTGAATCCGATGTCATTTGAATATAATATTATATTGTTTGGATTATAATATTATATTTTTTTACTGTTCATCTTCGTTTTCGGGGTTGCTTCCCGTTGCAGGAGTCTGCTGTTGACGGTCGTGGTATCGTCGTAATGCCGGGACCCGCTGTGGATCGGCTGGCAGCGTTTGGTAGTACCGCTGCAACGATCCGGTTGACTTATGTGATGCCTTATCATACTGTTGCATGCCTATCTCCTGTTTGTGTATGTTCATAGCATGCATTGTTGATTTGTGCATTATTTGCATGGTTAGGGCATGGGTGATCTGTGGGTCGCCGTCCCGAAGCTGTAAGCTCGGATTTAGCCCTAGGACCGGAGTTGGGTAGTTTGGACCCGGTTCGAATTGTGGTGTCCAGTCGATTCGATGATAGGCTTAGATGACTGGTACACTTGTTGCTTGATGATTGTAAAGGTCGTGTCGGCCTTGAGTCAGATGCTGAGGTGTAGTCGGTGTCCCACTGTGCTGACCCTGGGGTAGAGGAGTTGTCTACTCAGCGGTGCCTTTTCCCGCCTGCAGTGCCGTTCCCTGCAGTTGTGTGTCATCAGTTTTGTTCCTGCTACTGAGTGCCGTCCCTGGGCCTCAGGGACACGCGGTGGGGTTATGAGATCCATATATACATCCAGGTCTTACTTGAGGGCGACACTGTTGCGTTTCTCTCTTCCTTCTGTGTGTCATAGTGTAGAACCCTACTGAGCTTAGTGCTCACTCCTACCCGGGCTGCGTTTTGCAGGTGCAGGCGTCAGTTCTTCTTTCGTTGCCCCTACCGGGCAGTTGGTTTGCGGTGCGGCGGCTCCAGATGTTGTATTTTAATCTTCCCTTCTCCGAGGATATGTATATGAAATCTTTTTGAGTTCGTAAATCTGTGGTTCGAGGTTTCTTTAAATTAATTTCTTTTAATTGTGGGTGCGTTTGGTGAATTGTTAGGGAGACCAATTGGTTAGAGGGAACCCTCGCCGTCTTTTTACGCGTTTTGTAGGTTCCGGTTCGCGTCGCCCGACCCAGTTGGGCTTTCACGGGTCGGGGCGCGACAATGTATGTCTAGTATTCATATTAGGGAAGATGTAGACTACGCGGGAGGATCCGGACCATCAAGATATGCTGATGGCTCGCAAGATACATGCTACAGTGACCTGATACCCCAAGATACGCCACAAACAATGTCTACAAAGAGCGGGGGGAGTGCCACTGGCATGGATGCGTCTGCTTCGTCCGGCAGCAAGCATCGCCGACAGGAGAATGTAAAGGAAAGTAAGAAGAAGATGGTTGGAGGCAGGGGTGATGGTGCACATCTACTTGCACAACAATTACAAAGGAAGTTTGATATGAAAGAGCAGGCGATGGGAAGATCTGTTGATTACTCCCTTCCAAGCTGTATGGTGGTGGCTCATAAATTGCCTGACATAACACCTGACAAGTTGGTCAAGTTGACCGAGGTATTTGCAGATGAGACATAGAGGCTGTCACGCCCGGACCTAGAAAACCCATCCAAATCGGAAGTGAGCCACCTAAACCTGTTCAGCATCATCAACTGGCGCAATAGTATAGCAAACTGCTATGAATTTAAACAAATATACAAAGATTAAAGAAGAAAACTACTAAATATTACATTCCTCAAAATTTACATTAATAACTATTGCAAACTTTCTCAAATACATGAATTTAGAATTTATACAATTCTATCCTCAAATACATTGGATCATACATCAATTTATACATCATTAATTAAAACTGTAAATTAACTATAGAAGAACTCATCGAAGCTCCAAGTCCTCAATCACCTCGAGAATGTCGCACCATCTTCTAGAAGACCACATGAAGGAAGGAACTGCATCGACTTGCATCGCCGATGCAGCTTAGGTAGGGTGAGCAACAATGCCCAGTAGGTGATGAACTAACGACACATAAGAAACTAACTAATATAATTGATATAAATAAATAATGTAATCTGGTGCCTAAGTTTTAGCTCAAGGGAAGTCACAACCTAAGCCCAAGCTCGCAATCGACCCATCGCTCTCCACCACAATACATGCGACTACCCTGCCAACTGTGGGTCCAGCTGAATCGGCGTCGACTAGCAGACATTAAGCTACCTCCCATTAGCCACTAAAACTAAGGTTCCAGAAGATCAATCAATCCTCGAAGCGATAACAATTTAATTCTACTCATCCAAATCGAATCATATATTCATCCTCCTAAAGCCCCGATCGATCACATGGACCCACGTCTACCCGTAGCCTCGATCGCAAGCACCTAGACCCGACCCTGGCCTAAACTCATTTAGATCCGAGCTACCTAAGACCCTTGGATCGGAGATCGAACCCATCACCTACGATCTAGGCTGAATGCCTCAAATGCAAGCATCATGCATGAGACTACACAATCAACTAGCCTATTTCTTTATATGACATTTTATCAAGCATTTCAAGTGTAGCATACATCATATTCAAAGAGAGCTAAATATATATACATAGCAAGGCTAGTTGTACATAGGCATACTAGAGGCTAATAAGGCATAAATTTAACATAAAGCTATCATTACAACCTACCATGGGTTCACTAGCATGAAGCTAAAAACTAAACATCCAAACTATCCAATAACTTACTAACATTCCATACCTTGAAACATGCCAATATTGGAATATAACCAATCATGCCTCTATAAGGCTTGCTAACACACAAGCTATGCATTCATCAACCCAAAACATAGCATTTCACACGCTTTTCCCTCATGTCTTCTCATTTTGACATTTCATCGAACCTCTCATAGGCCAAGCATATATCATTGGTATTTATCATTTAAACATATCATGAATAAAGCATATATACAAGCATTCATTCTAACATAGCCGAACCATGCATGACATCAATCATCAAACAAGGGCACACCTTCATCCCATTTATACTAAACATTCCCGAGAGCATCATTCCCTCAATTAACCCACAAATCATTAAAGATAAATGCAATTAAAGATAGATATAAGTATAGCATGGTTAGAATCAATAGTGTATGAAAATGGCATTTTGCATAATTGAAGCCTAGAATTACATAAGCATAAATCTTAGCATAAAGCTCTTATAAATCGAACGGAAATCTGTAGGAAAACATACGGTAGTTTTAGGTAATCATAAGTGAAGGTCCAAGGGGGGGTGAATTGGACTCTTTTGCGGAAATACAATAGATGAAAACCAAGATAAAATGCTAGAAGACTAGTATGCTTGTTTAGATATGAAAACTATAAATAAAGCAAGTAATGAAGAAAGAGTTATGAGACTTGCACAAGATTTTATAGTGGTTCGGCCAACCTTGCCTACGTCCACTTCACTCAAGGTCCTCCTTGAGGTTCCACTACTTGTAATCCTTCCTTACAAGTTTTCCCACAAAGCTTCCGGGTGCTTGACAACCTTACAAATCCTCCAACAACTGTTGGAGCTCCCCCTCAAGCTTTCGGGTGCTTGAGAACCTTACAAATCACTTCAAGCAACTCTTGCAGATTTCTCACAAAGTCTCACTGTGAGGACCCGTCCCTCTACTCCTGGGTCGATCGGCTGGGTCAGGCCCGTGGCTCGTTGGTTTGCTTCGCGTCGAGCAGGCGATCCGGTGGATCGAATTATTTCTTGGATCACAAGGTCAATTTGGTAAATTGCGCCTTGTTGGTTTGTTTCACACCCGCGTGTGCACACACTAGCCTTGTATGTGTTAGTGCTTATTTAGAATGGTTAGGTGGACCCGGGATCGGAAGATCCCAGCTCGGGCGCGCGGAAGCTTGCCTTTGGGCAGCCGACGACCCTTGAGCGATTGATCGCTCCTTGGAACGATCGATCGGACTCGTGAGCGAGTCGGTGGGTTTTGACCCGCTCGAATCGATCCGACTTGGTGTTGGGATCGATCCGGGGCGCGAGCGACCGATCGCTCCTTGGAGCGAATCGGAATCGCGTCGGTGGTTTTTCTGCTTCGCGAGGACGGCCGCCGTTGGCCGTCGCTCTCTCCTGTCAGAGGGGGAGGAATTTCCCTCCCCTCCTTTCACTTTTTCCTCCTTCCCCCGGCTGTCCCCTTCCCCCTTTCCTCCTTTTCTCCTTCCCCTTCCTCCTTCTTCCTTTCTCTTTTCTTCTCTCCCGACGTTGCTCTTCCCCTGTTTTTCCGGCAGCCACCTTCCCCTCTTCCGTTCTCCCTCTTTCGACCATCAAATTGGGTGTTCTAAGGCTCGTTGGATCCGTGGCAACGAG
Organism: Narthecium ossifragum; assembly: GCA_963920575.1. NCBI lineage: Eukaryota > Viridiplantae > Streptophyta > Magnoliopsida > Dioscoreales > Nartheciaceae > Narthecium > Narthecium ossifragum. The sequence continues at coordinate 14,037,775 of OY986964.1, read as the reverse complement.
AGGAAGGCTCCTGGTGTGGTTTGGAGGCTTGTTGGTGACTGGTTGCGAGGGATCAGCCGGGATTAGCGTTCTTCGGTAGGTTCTTCTACCTACTGTGTTCTTCTTTGGGTTTCTTTAGATCTAGCCGTTGGATCTTGTTGATCTTTATCTTGTTGGATTCCTTATGCCTAGTAGAATTTCTGATTTGAGTTTTATGATCTTTGGTTTAGATCTTAGTAGGTTTTATGCACGATTAAGTTCGGATTCTCTGTTTTCTGCTGTTCTTGAAGAACAGCCGGCTTGCGGCGTGTTTTTCGGCCGGCACGTACTTGATCTTGGGTTGTGATGAACATAAGAGTTGTAGATCTTTGAGTCTACTCTCTAACCCCGCTAATTTCATAATTTTCTGATGTTCTTACGATTTGTTATGAATTGTTTGCTGGAGGGCTGCGTTGCAGAAATTAATTGGTAAGTTAGTTTGATTAACGGTTTTGATTAGTGTTTTCCCGTTAATCCAACCGTTGGATGATTATGGATTTTGGATATGATGATCCTGATATATACACCTACTGATGGCTAACTTGGATCTTGAATCCGACGTCGTTTGGACGTCGGATTGACGGGATCAATTAGCCCTTAAGTAGAGGTTTTGGGTGTTTTGAATATAATATTATATTTCGGAATATATTATTATATTGTGTACTGTTCATCATCGTTTTCGGGGTTGCTTCCCGTTGCAGGAGTCTGCTGTCGACGGTCGCGATACCGTTGTAATGCCGGGACCCGCTGCGAATCGGCTGACAGCGGTCGGTAGTACCGCTGCAGCGATCCAGTTGACTTTTATGATGTTTGTCATACTGTTGCATGCTTTACTTCTTATCTGTGTATGTCATAGCATGCATTGTTGTTTTGTGCATTAGTTGCATTGGTTAGCGCGTGGGTGATCCTTGGGTCGCCGTCCCGAGGCAGGAAGCTTAGACTTAGCCCTAGGACCGGGGTTGGGTAGTTTGGACCCGGTTTGAATTGTGGTGTCCAGTCGATTCGATGATAGGCTTAGATGACTGGTACACTTGCTGCTTGATGATTGTAGAGGTCGTGTCGGCTTCAAGTAGGAGGCTGAGGTGTAGCCGGTGTTCCACTGTGTTGACTCTTGAGTGGTGGAAACGACCCCCTCAGCGGTGCCATTTCCCACCTGCAGTGTCGGGTCCCTGCATGTGAGTCAGCAGTGTTTGTTGAGCTTACTGTGTGCTGCTCCTCGACACCAGGGACACGCGGGGGGGTTATGGGACCCATGTATACACCCAGATCCTACTTGAGGGCAACACTATTGCGTTTCCCTCTTCCCTCTGTGTGTCGTAGTGTAGATCCCTACTGAGCTTAGTGCTCACACCTACCCGGGCTGCGTTTTGCAGGTGCAGGCGTCAGTTCTTCCTCTGTGGCCCCTACCGGGCAGTTGGTCGGCGGTGCGGCGGCGCCTGGTGGACTTTGAGAGGTGGCGATATTTACTGCTTTTACCTTATGTTAGTTATTCTCCTACGGAAGCAATGTTGTATTTTGGATCTTCCCCTCTTCGAGTATTTGTATATTAAACACTTGGGTTTTGAATCTGTGGTTCGATGTTATTAAATGTTGTTTTAAATTGAGGGTGCTTTTGGTGAATTGCTAGGGAGACCAATAGGTTAGAGGGAACCCTCGCCGTCTTTTTCCCCGTTTTGTAGGTTCTGATTCGCGTCGCCCAGCCCGGTTGGGCTTTCGCGGGTCGGGGCGCGACACTCACGACTTGAAGTAGGTTTACAAAGATTTAAGCTCACAAAATAAGACTAAAACTTGTTACAATATAAACTAATATCTCCCTTAGTCTTACACCAAGTTTCCTGGGTCTTCCCATATATACTTGAGCTTTAAGACCTCAAAAAGCAGCTCCTAATGGCCACTTTGCTTTTCTGCAACGGCTCTTTTACGGTTAGTTTTTTGATTGGCGGTTGACCGTCGTATCGTCCGCCATATCCTCTGTTGCGATCTTCTTGAGCCGTGGTCAACCTTCAAGCTTCACAGTCGATTGTCGCATCGACCGTCAAATCGTCCGTGAGGCTCTTTGAGGAAAAACACTTCCCAGGGTCAATGCCTCGTTCAACCGTCGCTTCTCCTCAAGCGAGTCACATAGTCTACGGTTAATCGGTCCATCGACCGTCGCTACTTTTATTCTCCGCAGTCGATCCTTCCATCGACCGCCGCTTTCCACGGTCGATCTCTTCATAGCCCGCGGTTGATCCCACGGTCGATCGCCGCATCGTCCGTAGACAATAACATTTCTCAAATATGAAAGTTAAAGCATGTTTTCAACGTATATTCTATCACATATATATTTTAATATTTAGGAATATATTGGCATCATCAAAACACTATTAGGACTAACAATCTCCTCCTTTTTTATGATGACAATCTATTTATATGTGATGATAAAATATCTATTGCTCCCCTAAATCTATGCATCCATTTCTTTGATAAAAGGTATTCTAAGATGAATACTAAGGATGCACACCAGTTATATGATATTGAAAAGTTCTATCCATGATATTTTGACAAGATAGTTTAACTTTTAGTATAATCACTTCTTTAACTAATATCATGATTAGTAGCAATAGATCACATCACAATCTTTTCTCCCCCTATGGCATCATCAAAAAGTAGGGATGGAGCAAGAAAAAAGAAATTGATCACTAATGGATGCTAGATATCTAATCAATTAAAATACTCATGATACTAAAAGAAGTAGGGAATATATTTTCAAAAAATGTTTGAACCCATTCAAATAAAGTACTTCCCAACCATAAGTTCCTTTATCTCCCTCAATTACAAATTATTGAAAAATTATTTTTAAAATGAGATGCGATGAAAAATTTCATTAAAGAAAGTGACACAACCAGTGGCGGTCGACCTTCAAAAGTTCACGGTCGACCGTCGGCTACGATTTGAGCATTATATGGAACATTACGTAGTCACGGTCGATCTAAGTGAACTCACGGTCGACCGTCACTTCCAGAAAATGAATTTTGAAATTTAATTTAAACTGATTTTTGAATCAATAATCTCATGAAATTTTGCATACACATGTAATTGAATATTTTGAGCTAAAACAAGTCATTAAACATGGAATACATGCATTTAATAAAAAATATGGCACATGAGTGTATGTGTGTGAAGATGAGTATTTAAGAACTCACATACCACTTTTCCATTGCATGAAAATACTTGAAGAATTTTAGGCTTATGGTGCGTACAAGTCACAATATCTTATAAAAGATGATTAAAATTCATTTCAAATCAGTAAGCATTATAATGCTAAAAATAACCATATGACCTCTTTTAAAATCAATCAAGATAGAAGATTTTAACCAAGATTAAATATTTTTAAGGATTCATTTTTAAATCAATAAGAAAGACTTCAGAAGTAAAATAAATCATAGGATAAAATTTAGTATAACTATTTTGAATTGCCAAATGAAAATGGAGGAATCAAGACTTCATACCATTGCAGGAATCATTTGATGTCTATTTAGCTTACCTCCTTTTCTTGGAGACATTTTTTTGTCCTCACCATATGCCTTGATCATCCACCATCAAGATATCACCTTTTTGTTTTGAATTTTTCTTGACAATTGGATCTCAAGCATCCCTAACACAAATCATGTCTTGATTTTTAGTACCCAAATCTTTTTGGGTCCACTATCGTTAGTTCTTGAAATGTGCATATAAGATGAATGCTTTGGAATCCAAAAGGTGTCAGCACTTGCCTTCTTCATTAAATAGCAATTAGGAGCAATATGTCCTATTTTACAACAATATTGACAAGTAGGTATTTTTGTAAATCTAGGAGGATGAGATGATGCTTTAACAAAGCTTATCTTTTTGAGATTATTCACCTTCCTAGGATTATATCCAATTCCATTTTTGTTCAATGAGCTACGTTGGCTATCAAGGATCTCATTAAGTATGATCTCACTCTTCATAAACTTAGAAAGAGTAATTTCAAATCTTTATTTTCAAGGGTGAGATCCCTTTTTGATTCTCTCAAAATGATGATTTCCTTTTGTAAGTTATTTGAGTTATTTTGTAAAATATCATGCTCACATTTGCAATTTTCAAGTTCTTTTCTAATTGAGGCATGATCATCATTAAATGTCTTACTCATCATGCATTTGTTCTCATTTTTCAATAAGTCAATCCTATACATGATGCCTAGTTTTTCTTGTTCTAGCTTCTTCAAGTCCTTACACGAAGCATAATATTTCTTTTTAAGGAACTTCAAATCTTTAGCTAAGGAATGATAAGCTTCAAAAAGTTCATCAAAAGCTAGCTCATCATTTACCTCATGATCTTCTTCCTCGTCCCCGATGGCCATTAGACAAATATTTGCCTTTTCTTGCTCTTTTTCATCGGAGGAAGAATCCTTATCGCTTTCACTCTAAGTTGCCACCATGCCTTTCTTTTTCTTGAAATTCTTCTTTGTTGGCTTCTTGAGTCGAGGGCAATCGGGCTTGTAGTGTCCGGGCTTTCTACACTCATAACATATAATGTCATTTGAATTAGATGAAGTAGAGTTTGATTTTTCACCTTCGGAGGTTTTCTTCTTGAATTGAGTCAAGGGCAATCGGGCTTGTAGTGTCCGGGCTTTCTACACTCATAACATATAATGTCATTTGAATTAAATGACGTAGAGTTTGATTTTTCACCTTCGGAAGTTTTCTTCTTGAAAATTTTCTTTCCTCCTTGGCGATTGAGCATCCTTTTGATTTTTCTTATAATTGATGCCAATTCCTCATCGCTCGAATCCGATTCTTCATCACTTGAACTTGATGAATCTTGGTATGACGACTTGAATGCAACTGATTTTTCTTTCTTCTCTCCTTTATTGTTGTTCTTCTTTAAGCTCATCTCATAGCTCATGAGTGAACCCATGAGCTCATCAAGTGATAGCTTGAAAAGGTCTTTGGCTTCTTCAATCGCCGTCACCTTGGGATCCCATGCTTTAGGTAGACACCTAAGTATCTTTCTTACAATTTCATCATTAGCATAAGATTTGCCAAGAGATTGAAGCATATTTAAAATGTTATTGAAGCGTGTAAACATTTCACTAATGTACTCATTTTCCTTCATGCTAAGCAATTCATAATCATGAACAAGCATACTTATCCTAGTCTCCTTAATTCGGTTGGTTCCCTCATAAGTAATTTCAAGCTTCTCCCATATTTCCTTAGTTGATTTACAACTTGAAATTCTACTAAATTCATTGGGGCTCAATGCATAAATAAGAAAGAATTTGGCTTTAGCATTGATTTCCAATTTCCTTATGTTGGATGGAGTGTACTCACTCTTAAGCTTGGGTACATCCCTTCCTTCATTCGTTTTACTAGGAATGAATGGTCCATCCTCAATGGTAAACCAAGCTTCATAGTCTAAAGATTGGATAAAAATTTCCATCTTAGTTTTCCAATAATTGTAATTTTCTCCATCAAAGTAGAGAGGCCTATTGGTAGATTGTCCTTGTTAGTTTTCCATCTATACCTAGGATCTTCTAGGGTCGTTAAACCTCGAATTTAGAGACGAGGCTCTGATACCAATTGAAGTTCCAAGGGGGGGTGAATTGGACTCTTTTGTGGAAATACAATAGATGAAAACCAAGGTAGAATGCTAGAAGACTAGTATGCTTGTTTAGACATGAAAACTATAAATAAAGTAAGTAATGAAGAAAGAGTTAGGAAACTTGCACCAGATTTTATAGTCGTTCGGCCAACCTTGCCCACATCCACTTCACTTAAGGTCCTCCTTGAGGTTCCACTACTTGTAATCCTTCCTTACAAGTTTTCTCACCAAGCTTTCGGGTGCTTGGCAACCTTATAAATCCTCCAACAACTGCTGGAGCTCCCCCTCAAGCTTTCGGGTGCTTGAGAACCTTACAAATCACTCCAAGTAACTCTTGGAGATTTCTCACAAAGTCTACTTCACAACTTGAAGTAGGTTTACAAAGATTTAAGCTCTCAAAAAAAGACTAAAACTTGTTACAATGTAAACTAATATCTCCCTTAGTCTTACACCAAGTTTCCTGAGTCTTCCCATATATACTTGAGCTTTAAGACCTTAAAAAGCAGCTCCCAACAGCCACTTTGCTTTTCTGCAATGGCTCTTTAATGGCTAGTTTTCTCACTGGCTGTCGACCGTCGCATCGTCTCACCACATCGTCCGTCGCGATCTTCTTGAGCCGTGGTCGATCCACGCATCGACTTTCAAGCTTCACGGTCGACCGTCACATTGTTCGTGAGGCTCTGTGAGAAGAAACACTTCCAAGGGTCGATGCCTCGTTCGACCGTCGCTTCTCCTCAACCGAGTCACATAGGCCACGGTCAATCGGTCCATCGACCGTCGCATCGACCGTCGCTACTTTTATCCTCCGCGGTCGATCCTTCCATCAACCGTCGCTTTCCACGGTCGATCTCTTCATAGCCCGCGGTCGATCCCACGGTTGACAGCCGCATCATCCATGGACAATAACATTTCTCAAATATGAAAGTTAAAGCATGTTTTCAACATATATTTGATCACATATATATTTTAACATTTAGGAACATATTGGCATCATCAAAACATCATCAAAACACTATTAGCACTAACAATAAGGACTACATAAAGCTTATTCGGCATGAAAGGCATGGCCATGACATAATTTACATATACGAGACATAGAACTGAATATGCTACAAATCCAATAAAAATCCATAAAAATTTCACCTTTAATATCTAGAAGGTATTCTAATATGGCATTCCATAACATATCAAATAATCAAGTCAATCCGAGTTCGAAATCCAACACGATTCGACGAAAAACGCCAAATCTCGACAAGGAATGGTTGTGAAAGAGGGTTTGGGGGAAAACCTCAAACATCCGAGAATAGCTTGATTAAAACCTCTTCAAATCCTATCCAAATGGCATGAAACTATAAATTCAACATTACTACAAATAGGGGGACATATAGAAATAGATCAACAATCATAGATCTCAAGGCTAGCATGCATTCAAACAAGCACTAGCCTAAGCTAGTAGATTCTAAACCATGTTAGGGTAGAAACCCTACATCTAAGTATTAGATCTAAAAGCTCATCCAAGCTTTAGGGGTTTAGGATGGCTTAAAACCCTCTCTTTTCTCCTCTCCCTCCGTGGCCTCCGAAATGGTCCAAAGAAACCCTAATGGATAGAAATGGGTATTATAAGTTACTTTCAATCGAGGCCGTAAGGACCTAATCAATCACATGCACCGTGTGTGCACTACACGGGTGTAAAACCGACTGACAAGGCGTAATTTTACCAAATTACCATTGGGTCCAAAAGCAGCGATGCGATCAACCGATCGCAAATCAAGGCCAATCGAGCCAAACCACCCAAACCAGACTCTTGATCTAACGTGATCGGACCAGGATGGAGGTACGGGTCCTCAGAGAGGTAGGAATTCATATATCTCAATGACGCAAGATTACAGAGCAAATGGGTAAATATTTGGATGAAGCAGCTGGACTCACCTTGGGTGAATAGCCAAACGCAGCCATCTTCGAATTTCACACATCCTGTAGTATCATACCAACCACCGATATGGCCTCCTCCCATGCAAATGACATACACATATGCCGATCGCCCACATTTGTTTACTTTGAAAATTCCACTTGGTCCACAATCCACTGGGGAACAAGGCGTTGGACGCCGTATGGGATGCAGGAAGATGACCCCAGCGCAAATGGCATATAAGATCCAAACTGGGTGCGATGAACTTGTCTAGGTGATCATTTCTTAATTAAGCTCTCATATTTTTAAATTATGGTTAAGCGAAGGGTTTGCTATAGCATGATGTCACATATCTTTTATGTCCATGTTTTACAAGTCATATAGAAATTTAGGTCAGTGTGTGCACACGCGGATGTGAAACTAACCGACAAGACGTAACTTACCAAATTACCCTTACGGTCCACAATGAGCCACGGGCCCGACCCAGATGGTCGACCTAGGATTAGAGGGACAGGTCTTTACACTTATGTACTATGAAGAGACTGCATCATGTAGAGAAAACAACATTTTAACAGAGCAGGTTAGTGCACTGCTTCAGCATAGGATTCCTCCAAAATACAAGGATCCTGGCTGTCCTACTGTGTCTTGTGTCATTGGAGATCATAAAGTAGGACAAGCTTTATTAGATCTTGGTACAAGTGTCAATTTAATGCCATATTCTGTATACTTGCAACTAGGTCTAGGACAGATTAAGTCGACATCCGTTGTTCTGCAACTGGTAGATAGATTCACAAAAACTCCACGGGGAGTAGTAGAGGATGTGCTTGTGCAAATAGACAAATTTTATTATCCTGTTGATTTCTTAGTCTTGCATATGTAGGTTGTAGTAATTGCTGACTCTAATATTCCCATTATTTTAGGTAAACTATTTCTTGCTACTGCTAATGCTATAATTAATTGTAGGAATGGCCTAATGAAGCTAACTTTTGGGAATATGACCTTAGAAATTGATTTTTTTAATCTTGCCAAGCAGCCTGATGAGGATGATGAATGCCAACAGACTTACCGGATTGACTCGCTCACTGAAGAGGAGTTTGTTGCGGTTGAAATTGAATCTCTTGAGTTTGATTTGAATAAATATTCTGAGGTTGATGAAATATGCACTACCTTAGAACATTGTTCCTTTGCAGGTCCATGGCAGCCAAAGTTTGAAGAACTGCCAGAAAGAGGACATCCACCAAAGCCATCATCAATGGAGCCACCAAAGCTGGATCTAAAGCCGCTTCCTCAAGGTTTAAAGCAAGCTTCCTCAAGTTTAAAGCAAGCTTACCTTGGTCTAGGTGATACATACCCATTTATAATTTCTTCAGCATTAATTGCAGAACAAGGTGAGCAGTTACTCAAAGTTTTGAATGAGCATAATCACCTATTGGTTGGAATATAGCAGACCTGAAAGGTATGAGTCCTTTAATTTGTTCCCATAAGATTAATCTTGAACATGGGGTTGTACCTCATTGGGATCCTCAGCGTAGGTTGAACCCTACAATGAAAGAGGTAGTAAAAACTGAGGTGCTAAAATTATTGGATGTAAGGATCGATCATCTATCCCATTGCTGAGAGCAAGTGGGTGAGCCCTACTCAGGTTGTGCCTAAAAGATCTGGTGTCACCATTGTTAAGAATGAAAGTGGAGACTTTGTCTCCACTAAATTGGTGACAGGATGACGTATGTGTATAGACTATATAAAACTGAATGCAACAACCTCTAAGGATAACTTTCCATTGCCTTTTCTAGACCAGATCTTAGAGAGAGTAGTTGGACATTTTTTTTATTGTTTTCTTGATGGTTTTCTGGATATTATCAGATTAAGATTGCTTTAGAGGATCAGGAAAAATGGCTTTTACATGCCCTTTTGTACTTATGCTTTTCGTAGGACGCCATTTGGACTGTGTAATGCCCCAACTATGTTCCAGCGTTGCATGATGAGTATGTTTGCTGATATGATAGAGGAATGCATAGAAGTATACATTGATGATTTGACTGTGTTTGGTAATACTTTTGATGCATGCTTGCAGAATTTAAAGTGAGTCTTGGTCAGGTGTGAAGAGAAGCACATTGTGCTTAATTGGGAGAAGTGCCACTTCATGGTGCCTTCAGACAATGTGTTGGGCCATATTATCTCTTCCAGAGGCATTGAAGTGGATCGATCAAAAATCGATCTCATCTCAAAGCTTCCTGTGCCTAAGACTATTAAAGATGTTAGATTTTTTCTAGGACATGTTGGGTTTTACAGGAGATTTATTCAGAACTTTTCTGCTATTGCTAGTCCCTTGTGTAGTCTTTTGATAAAGGATATCCCTTTTGAGTGGACCGTTTCCTGTCAAGAGGCTTTTCAAGCCTTCATTGATAAATTGACCTCTGCACCTATTGTACAGCCACCTGATTGGAGCCTTCCTTTTGAACTGATGTGCGATGCAAGTGATTTTACTATAAGAGCTGTCTTAGGGCAGCGAAGAGAGGGGACACTTCATGTTATTCATTATACTAGCCGAACCCTTAAATAGTGCATAGATGAACTACTCTATCACTGAGAAAGAACTATTAGCTATAGTCTTTGCATTAGACAAGTTTCGTGCTTATTTGATTGGTTGTCCTATTACTATTTTTACTGATCATGCTGCGCTTAAGTTTCTTCTCACAAAGAAGGACGCTAAAGCTCGCATAATTCGTTGGATTTTGATCTTGCAGGAATTCGATATCTCCATAAAAGACAAGAAGGGGGTGGAGAACGTCATTGCTGATCACTTGTCAAGGTTGATGGCAGACGTGGCCCTAGGAGAGCCACCAATAATGGATGATTTTCCTGGTGAGTAGCTCTTTTCAGTTGCACAGCTGCCCTGATATGCTCATATCGTCAATTACTTGGCGACAGGTGAGATAGCCTCCCATTGGAGTGCACATGATAAGCGTAGATTTTTTGTTGAGGTAAAGAACTTTTATTGGGATGATCCCTGTTTGTTTAAGTATTGCCCTGACCAAATCATGCGTCGTTGTGTCCCTGATCATGAAATTGAGAGCATTATCACCTTCTGTCACTCTTATGCATGTGGAGGCCATTTTTCCATGAAAAAGACTGCTGCTAAAATTCTTCAATGTGGTTTTTACTGGCCTACTCTATTCCGCGATATTAACATTTTCTGCAGATCGTATGATAGAGCTGTAGAGATTTTCGATTGATGGGGTATAAATTTCATGGGACCCTTTCCTTTTTCCTTTGGGCATTTATATATATTGTTGCTTGTGGAATACATGTCTAAGTGGGTGGAAGCCGTTGCATGTAGGAACAATGATAATTCCACTGTTATCAAGTTTCTTAAAGAGCATGTTTTGTCCCGATTTGGTACTACTAGAGTTATTATTAGTGACCGGGGATCACATTTTTGTAACTGCTCTTTTGAGGCTTTGATGCGCAGGTATGGAGTCACACATAAGGTTTCCACTGCTTATCATCCACAGACGAATGACCAAGCTGAATTGGCCAACAGAGAGATCAAGCAAATCCTGGAGAAGACAGTGAGCCATAACAGAAAAGATTGGTCCTTGAGACTACCAGATGCATTGTGGGCCTATTGCACTGCTTACAAGACTACCCTGGGGATGTCGCCGTTTCGCCTTGTCTATGAAAAACCATGTCATCTTTCAGTCGTGTTAGAACATAAGGCATATTGGGCTATTAAGTCACTGAATTTTACTTTGGATGCCGCAGGTCAGGAACGGAAACTCCAGCTGTCTGAGCTGGAGGAACTCAAGAATGATGCTTATGAAAGTTCCAGGATATTCAAGGCAAAAACAAAGGCCTACCATGACAAGTGGATCATGAGGAAAACGTTTCAAGAAGGGTAGCAAGTCTACCTGTATGAAGCACGGCTGCACCTACATCCTGGGAAGCTACGATCACGCTGGGCAGGCCCCTAGACTATTAGCAGAATATTTGAGAATGGGACTGTGGGGATTGAAGACCCGAAGGATGGGAGGCTGTTCAAGGTCAATGGACATCGATTAAACCCGATCCCAGAGAAGGCGGCCACTGATGAGCATTACATTCCTCTCATAAACCCTGTCTACGAGGGATGACCATTCTACTATCTATCATTTCCCTTTTTGATTAGGTTAGGTTGTTTTAGGTTGTCTGTTTTCGTTCTCATTTGCTTTGTTTGCTATTTTATTTTTTTTAGGATGTTTGGACCACCGTCTACCTTACTTAAGAGCTTCGACCAACCATTCTGCGGATGTGACATTTGGCCACCCTGAGGAGCCTTGGGCAGGATTTAAGCTATTCTGTCAGGTGGCCTCGCTCCTATTTAGATTCATCATTCTTATTTGTTCTATCTAATATTTAAGCCAGCACCCCGTTTTGTTCTCTTTTCATGATTAGCACAGATTGAAGACAATGTGAATTTTCGATTGGGGGGTGTGGGCATACATGACTTCATGCATGCCACCTTATTAAGTTCAACAGTGTTAGATTAAGCATGATTGTGGAAATTGTGCTTGAGTCGGAAATTTTTATGCTTATCATACATGTTTCTTCATATGGGTCTGGCTGATGCATGAATGTCATGTATGATAACTTGGAGGTAGGATATTATGTGATTCACACACATCACTTTATGTGCAGTAACAATCATGTCTATCGGAGGAATAGGCATGTTAGTCTTAATCTTGATAGTCATCTTAGCCTTTAGCTTTATATATGAGTTGAAATTTTTTTGAGAATAAGGAGCTTGATTCGTAGCCCCTGGATTCGACTCTTGAGCCCGAGGAGTGTTCTACATTTAGTGTCCTAAAACCATCTGCCTTGGGAGTCATTGGCTCGAGGTCGTTACATGGATCCAGTTGAAGCTTAAGGGATCTCAATTGTTCCTATAAATAAATAAATAAATAAATAAATAAACAAACTATTAAGTATTTTTCTAAGTAACCGGGTCTTTGCGTCTCAAGAAGTGGAGAGTGCTCGTGTAAAAAGGCAAAATAGCTGGTAGTTGTCTTAAAAAAATAGAAGGTTATGCTTTAGTGGGTAGCAAGGGTTGGGTGATCTTCCAGAGAAAAGTTAGTTTGCTTAGACTAATGGTGGATAGAAGTTGCCTCTGAATGTAGCTCTTTTGGAGGCTAAAAATAGAGGACTTAAGGTTATTCAAAGGGACTTTTTGGTAGCAGTTCAAGGGCATTTGGACAGTAGTTGAAGGCAAAGGAAAGAGAAGATTCTTCTTCTCTATGGCCGAGTAAACCTTCGAGGCATGGCAGACAGATGACTGAGCAAGGACGAGAGTTTCTTCTTCATCGATGGTTCATGTATTGATCTTTATTGTTTAAACTCTATATATGTATTGGATCTTCACATATTGCTATGTGGTTGAACATTATTATAATTTCAGTCATGCTTCTTTTATGATATTGTGATCCTATAGTTATCTCCTTTGTTTCCTACCTAATCTCATGAAACCTTTATTATGCATTGCCTGTGATGACAACCGGTATTGCATACTCTTAGAGATCTGGTAAGACAAGGTTAGGGCTTTATTCCGTGAAACCTCTGCTACACGCTACCTGTAGTGACAGACGGTATCGTGTATTCTTAGGTTATGGTAGGACGGAGTTAGTGCTGTAACGAGGAAGACCCGATCATAGGAAGAGACATTTATATTCTGCTAGATTCATAATTCCATATCTTCCAATTGAGGTAATTGGGATACGAATTCCTCAACCGAGTATTGCATGTACCATTGATAAGAGAAGAACCCAAGTCTGAGCGAGGAGTTCCTGAATCCTAGACTTCTCTAAATCCTAATTTCATTCGTTAATCTCACATCACCATTAAATCTTCGATCTAACTTTCTTAACGCTCTTGATTGTTTTCGATATATTGTTATTTGTATTTCTGGTTCCTTTCTGCTTGTCTCTCTGTGGGATCGACATCTCTTATGTTCTACTACACCGCGACCACTGTATGAGACACATTTGAGCAACATCACTTGACGACGAGGAGGGAGGTGTCTTGGGGTTGGGCACATGGCTTTATAGATGCTAGATATTTTGGTCTATGTGATAGTTGTGTTGCTATTATAGGAAGAATGTCTATTTTGTTTGTATATGTTTAATTATATGCTATGTCCTAGTGGTTGGGCACCCTATATAACGAGCTCAGTTCCTCTTTACTCCTAGCTGTGTTTTCTACTACTCAGTAGTTTTTGAAGGTGTTGTATTTTTATTTAAGTTTTCTTATGGGTAGTTCGGTGTATTAAGCTTGAGGCAGTTGTCATGTTGGAATACTGATTCCTACTCTTGTGCCAACATTTTCAGCTTGATTCATTTGATTTGGATCACCAATTGTGATGACAGGAAATGCAAATATATGGACTTAGCATATGCCAATTTGTGACGACAGTAAATGCTAATATATGAACTTAGCATTTGCCAATTTGTGATGACAGAAAATGCTAATATTATATTCAAATATATATGATTTTTGCTCAATTGGACTCCTTCTTTCCTTTTAGATGCTTTGATCAATTTTAGTATTGTTCTTTCTCGCTATTATTATAAATAAGGTTACCTTATATACACATCTTTAATTGATATCAATAAGTTTCAAAATGAGGGTTAGAGCTCAAAGTATACACATTTCGATGCAGTATATGCATTAAAGATGTCATTGATTATTTCAAGAAAAAAGAAGTAGTAAAGTATCCTAATTAGACTATGGAATGAGCAGGATTTTGGGATTTTATTTTAAATAACTTCTTCTACCTGTATACTGTCTTTTTCAATCAAGCACCGTCTAGAATAGTCCCATTGATGATAATATGGAATGAGCAATTTTGGTATTTTATTTTAGAAAAACATGACATTGTCATAATTCGAGGGACTAATATGATCTTTCAGAAGATTTGTGGGAATAATATGACATTAATCCTATTAATTAACTCATGACATGTGAGGAGGTATATGATCGTTTGTACTTTATCAAGCTCCTAAGAAAAGAATAAAACATTGAACGTATGATATTTTTCTAACATCAACTAATCAATGATTTCAAAAAAGGGTTAATATTATTTTTTGGCAGAAATGAGTTTTTTTTTCGTATGAGAGTTCATTAGGGTCATCAGAAAAGAAGGAGATGATTATTGAGATAGCTCTAGAAGATCTTGCATCTACTTCGCAACGGCTAGCTCCGGTGTCGTGCCGCACTAGGCCTTTCTCCTGACATTAACTAATCAATGATATCATGGATGGTCATGAAACAAGATGTCTAGAATTGTTTCGGTTGTCAAAGAAAGTGTTTCACGGCTTGTGTGTGACTAGTAATGACCAACTTGCAATCTTTCTTCATGGGATTGGCCATGGAGTTTCTAACAGAGTGCTGGTAGAGAAAATTCAGCATTCTGGACAAACAATAAGTTGAATTTTCAATCACGTATTGAATGTTGTCATAGAATTGAGACCTGAATACATGCAACTCCCTGAATACATGTCGTCCACCATAAGTTGGAGGGGAATTCCACCTGGGCCCCATTTAATGTAAAATACATGAATAGTCTACAACACTGTGCATTATAGCATGTGCTTATGTTCCGTGGCATTAATGCTATAATTGTATTTCACAGAATCCTATTGGTGCAATTAATGGCACGCATATTATCGATCATTGTTCCTTCAGCTTGGATTTCTTCATTACGTCATGATAAGATCGATCTCTCCATTATTGAAGATCGATCCCTTTATACAAAAACTGCCCAAATATGCTCTTTTTGCCCTGTTTTGCACTCAATGACTCCAATTATAACCTAAATCCAAATATAAGGAATATGAGTGTATTTAGGTATCAAATAAGCACAGGAGACTAAGTATTAAGAGGTAAAAATATAACATTATGCATCATCATCACTTGCACATAGGAAGCTCCCAACATTGACGACGCTGTGGAGTGTGGGCCTAACTATCGAGAAGGATTTTTGTTGTTGCCATGGAGTTGATGAAGCCATCGATCATATCCTCCTTGAGTGTCCATTCGCCAAGCATACATGTGAGGGAGTGCTTCAAGGTTGCAGGCAGGTGGATTTTTCTTGTTGGGGAGTTGATGAATGTTTCTAGTTGCTAGGGAGGAGCAATAAAGATATTGTAATCAAGAGGATGAAATCGGTGCTTGCATATACCTTGTGGTGCCTCTAGAAGTCTAGGTGTGTATTGGTCTATGAGGAGGAGTCAGATAAGGTGGAAGATATTTGTCGCCGGATTTGTTGGCTGGCTCGTGAGTTCTTGTTGGTGCATGGTGAATTTTCCCCGACAAGTACAGCTGTCCAAAAATCCTGGCAGTGCGTAAGGTTGCAGGTTGATGCATCTGTAGGTGACGATGGGCGGGCTGCAAGACTAGGAGTGGTTTGTGTGGTTGATGATGACAGTATTTTGCTGGACGATATCTAATGTGGTAGAATTTGAACAAGAAGCTGTGCTTCATGGTGAGTTGGCAGCAATTCAATAGCAATGCAAGCGGGTATGGATAGGGGATCTGTGATGGTGGAAAGTGATTCATTGAAAGCTGTTAATCTAGTACATGGGAGGTTCCCTGGGTTAGGGAGTGTCTTTTTGCTTGTGCGTGAGATTTGGTGGCGTGCGAATAGGTTTAAAAATTTCTGTATTTTGTATATCCCCCGTGAGGATAATCAGAGGGCGGACTTTGTGGCTAGACAAGCCTGAGAGGTGGTAGATATCATGTCTGGTCATCCCACTTACGGGAATGGTCCAGGTGGGTCGGAGTTGATAGTTTGATGTAAGAACCCAGCCTTCGGGCTTATCTCTTCAAAAAAAAGGAAATCTAGCAAGATAAAGCTTATTAGGACCCCAAAGTTTTTGAGCCTGTTGTAGTTGTAGACTAATGAGAAACTATACTTTGTATTATCAATTGTATCTCATATATATGTTGAAATAGGTTTTGAAGAACTTGGGCATCTGTGGAACTACTAAATTCAAGATGATTCAAATATGAGTTCTTGTTGTTGATACGTCCCCCACGAATTGATAAATTTTTCCACCTATCTTGTTGTGTCTTGCAAGAGTCTCGCTATAACATGCACGGGAAATACCATTTTCATTTATGTGACTTTATCATCATTTTTACTTGCAGATAACCAGCTGACAGATGCCACAGAAAAGAGCATATGTTGGTGTACTGTTCTCTGATATCAGCTTATGGCTTTTATGGGTTTCTGAAAGTGGCTTTTCCATATTGTCATGTGTTCAGCTAGCTTGCAGCCAAAAAATCCAAGTGTTCAGATCTTTCTAACCTAGTTTTGAACGAGTTACTGTAATTTGGTTGGAAGTCATTCAGTTGTTCCATCTTTTGCAAGGCTATATTGTCATGGTTTTGGCCCTAGTCCAGGAAAATCTCCATCTATACAACTTGAATTTGTCTTCCCGAGTTCATGTTTGTATAAATGTGACGCGAATGATTTGGAAATGAAGAGTTGCCGCTTTTTTCTGTTAATCTATTATTTTTCAATTTTTCATTTGAATATTTATGAAATGAAGTGATTTGGTGTGCAAGAAGAAATTGTTTATCTTCTTCGAGAATGAGGCTGGCTAAATGTAACATTATGCCGTTCAAACTTATAGGCCATTCTGATGCACAAATTTGTTGCTTCTTTCTACAGTTGTAACACAAAGTTCAAGAAAATATGATCTTAATATATTTGTGAGGGTCACAAACTCAAACCACATTGTTGTGAAATTAGTAATATATTTGATAATTGGCCTTCTTGCATGATCAACACACTGCATATAATGTTGATTTAGCAGACATACCATCTATTGACATGAAGAATAAAGAACATCACAAATTTTCCTACTAATTAGAGACTCGAGGTACAAAGAATGGATAAGCTAATTAGGTTCATTGGTTTAGCAAAACAACCAAAAGAAAACAAGATGACACATTTTCATATTAATTAAATAACAAAATTATTAAGGATAATATATTTTGACTTATTAATCAAATTTGGTAATTAATAAAGGGGTTTTTAGTAGGGAGCACCATAAGTAGATCTTATCCTACTAATAAAACAACAACAATTAGATTTAACTCCTTAACACCGTCTTAAAGTTTAAAAGATTCTTATGCCCTTCTCTTTATTATTATCACCAAATCCCCTTTAAAACACCTCCCCCACACCTCCACATCCGGCCAGCTTCCACCCCCTGATCCGCCGCCGCCGCTCCCAGATCCAGATCCGCCGGCGCCCCCACCCCCAGATCCATCGCTAGCGGCTCCTACCTCCAGATCCGTCGATGGCTGCTCCTATCTCCAGATCCATCGCCGGCTGCTCCTAGATCCCGATCTGCCGCCGCCCCCACCCCCAGATCCATCGTCGGCCTCTCCCAGATGTAGATCCGCCGCCGCCCCCACCCCCATTTCCGTTGTCGGCCGCTACAACCTCCAGATCCGTCGTCGACCGCTCCCAAATCCAAATCCGCTGCCGCCCCCACCCAAATATCCGTCGCCGACCGCTCCCACGTTCAAATCCGACGAGCTCCCACCTCCAGAGCCGCCCCCACCTCCAGATCCAGATCCACCGCCCCCACCTCCATATCCTCTCCTCCACTCCTTCATCCTCTACACCCCGAAACTTGGGGCCTCCTCTCCTCCTTCCTCCTCTAGACCCCGCAATCACCGCAACCTCGCCGGGATCCTCCCCGGGCTGGACCCTCATCGGAACCGGCGCCATCCCCCGCTACTCTCGTCCTTCCTCCTCTAGACCACGCAACCACCGCGGCCTCGTTAAGATCCTCCCCGGCGCCGCCCCTGCTCAACACCACCACACGACGTCTCTAGCGCAATCCACCATCAGATCCAAGGACCCCTCACTGCCGCAACCCTCCTCCGTCCATTCTCCGGCCAGATCCAGCGACCAAGCACCGCCGTCCTCTCCTAGCTCACGGTTCATCTTCTTCACGAGCTCCAGCGCCGCCTCCTCTCAACTACGTCACCTCCGGCCATCCCGGCTCCATCCGACATCGGATCCTAAATAATGCTATCGATTAGATCTCGAAATTTTTTAGCTTTGTTGTCAAAAAGAAAAGAGAAAAGAGAATATTTGGTTAGTATTGAATTGAAACAATGAACAACATACAAGCATAGCAAAGAGAAAAGAGAAAATAGAAAATAGAAAAGAGAAAACTGAATATTCAGTATTGAACTGAAACAATGAACAATATACAAAACATAGCAAAGAGAAAAGTGAAAAGAGAATATTTGGTCAGTATTGAATTGAAACATTGAACAACATACAAAACATAGTAAAGAGAAAAAAGAAAAGAGAATATTCGGTCCGTATTGAATTGAAACAATGAACAACATACAAAACATAGCAAAGAGAAAAGAGAAAATAGAAAATAGAAAAGAGAAAATTGAATATTCAGTATTGAATTGAAACAATGAACAATATACAAAATATAGCAAAGAGAAAAGAGAAAACTGAATATTGGTAAAGGGAAAAGAGAAAAGTGAATATTGGTAAAGGGAAAAGAGAAAACTGAATATTGGGTCAATATTGAACTGGACCAATGAACAACATACAAAACACAACGACGGCAGAAGCCCGACGACGCCACACTAGAGGAGTTTTGTAGAAAAGAGAAACGAGAAAAGAAAAAATGGAAGTTGAGATGCAGACTTGGCCGCCATCATCGGCGATGATGTCGTCCCTGATCTCCGAGTTAATCAGCTTGGCGAGATCCTCGTCGGAGTTGGTCCACTTTATGGAGAAGAAATGGCTACGAACGATATTTTCTCTTTGCTATGTTTGTATGGAAGCTCAGATGCAGACTTCACTTTTCTCTTTTTCATTTATCTTTTTTTTTCTTTTCTCTTTTCTCATTCGACCCCCCGTCTCTGCCGCCATTCTCGTCGATCAGCCACCAGAATCATTCCCTGATGTCCCTACTATCCCTCCTATACTGGTCTTAACCGACGACGAGCCCAACTTCACTTTTCTTTTTTCCATTTTTATCTTTTATCTTTTATCTTTACTCCTTTTTTCCTTCAATCCCCCGTCTTCGCCGCCATTCTCGTGAATCCACCACCAGAATCATTCCCTGATGTCCCTACTATCCCTCCTATACTTGTCTTAACAAACGACAAGCTCCCAACTTCACTTTTCTCTTATACATTTTTCTCTTTTTCTTTTTTCTTTTTTCTTTTTATCTTTTATCTTTTATCTTTTATCTTTTCTCTTTGCTCATTCGACCCCGTCTCCGCCGCCATTCTCATCGATCAGCCACCAGAATCATTCCCTAATGTCGCTATTATCCCTCCTATATTGGTCTTAACCGACGATGAGCTCCCAACTTTACTTTTCACTTTTTCACTTTTTCCTTTTCTCTTTTCTCTTTTCCCTTTTCCCTTTTCCCTTTTCTCTTTTCTCCCGCTGATGATCAGCGAGCCTGCGATCTGCTTGGCGAACTGGGACCCGCCCAAGGTGCCGTAGATGCCACCGCGGGAGTTGGTGACGGGGAGGTAGAGGTTGCAGAGGGTGGGCTCCGCAAAGATGCCGTTGCTGAGGCCGTCGAGGACTCCGGCATGGGTGTGGAAGAAGCGGTGGAAGAGAGGGATCAGCAGTGGCGCGCGGCGGCGCGATGGTTGTGAGACCGATGGAGTGAAGCTGCGGCGGCGGAGGCTACTGCGATGGGGAGGTGGAGGAGGGGCAGGCGACACTAGTCATGGAATCCCGGGGCGGAGGGAAGGGCGAGGGAGAGGAGAGCACGTAGGTCGAGAGGGAAGGAGAAGGTGAGCTCGGTGGTGAGGGCCATGCCTTTGCCCATGGACTCAACCTATTGGACGAAGCCGTTCATGGGGGCGGGGTCTGCGGAGATGTCCTCGGAGCTGACGATATTCTTGCAGATGTCCCGGAAGGAGTGGCCGGGGTTAGAGTTGACGTAGACAACATCGTCCATCACGAAGACCTCCGGCGACGACAGATCGGAGGCATTGAGGCGATGCGATGATGGATCGGAGGCGTCACACTTGTTGATTGCGGTAGCAGAGTTGCATGGGGAGAGGAGGGGTAGGGGGTGAGGACCTCGGGCGGTGAGGGGGAGAGGGACGGGGAGGGGAGAGGGTGGGGAGGGGACGGGGAGAGGAGGGGGAGAGGGACGGGGAGGGGAGGGGTAGAGGAGGGGGAGAGGGAGAGGGATAGGGCGGGGAGGGGGAGAGGGACGGGGCGAGGAGGGGACGATGGAGTTAATTAAAGTTGAGGTCATGGTGTGGTGATCATGGGGGTAAAAAGGTCATCAGAATTACATAATCAAGTATAACTGTCCATAACTAATGTCAAATGATGCTTACATCTTAAATCTAATAACAGTGGTGTACTAGTAAACATGCTACACAGATTTAGTGTAAACACCAATTATCTAATTAATAAACCAATACAATACTATTGAGATGAAGAATTGGTAAGGAAAAGTATGAAATAAAAAGAAGGGTAGTTTTGGTATTTTGCATTCAAAAAGAAGTTATCCATGGATTTATTCCATAAGTTATGTAATATAATTACCAAACACCTTTTAGTTATACAAGTATGTTATCACTACAAACCTATCTAATCCTCAATTAATGAGGGTGAGAGGATAAAAGCTCCTATGTTCTTCGCTATTTTAGCCATAGTTGTATGAAAACACAGACCTTGCTTTTTAAAAGTCGATAATTAACCATAGATGACTTATTCAATTAACTAGTCCAAGAACATCCCTCTCAAACCCCTGAAAAAACTTCCCAGTAGGTCACCCATCGTGTGACTACTCCATGTCGAGCACGCTTAACCATGGAGTTTTCTGATGGATCACTGCCAGCACGGCTTCAAAACGCGTTGTGTCTATTAAGGCCTTACTATATACTTATATCGAACCCCGGACTATACCCAGGCGTTGTGGGATTCCTTACCCGGCTACCCGACTCAGTCCCGCCCTCAATCCACCCCCTTGGAGGCCCAGCGTCCTCGCTGGCACAATTTCCGGCTGGGAACCGGCTCTGATACCATACTGTAACACCATTGTGGGGTTGCTTACCCGGCTACCCGACTCAGCCCCGCCCTCCAAGCGCAGGCATCTTGTCCCACGGTAGACCCAGCGGGCCTGACAATCCACCCCCTTGGAGGCCCAGCGTCCTCGCTGGCACAATTTCCGGCTGGGAACCGGCTCTGATACCATACTGTAACACCCCGGCCCTCCACTGGGCCCCGACCCTGGGCTCCCGGTCCGACCAGGATCCACCCGAGGGCACCACCTGAAACAATATTGTCCGCTTTTGACTCACCACAGAAATCTGGAAAAACTTCCCAGTAGGTCACCCATCGTGTGACTACTTCAGGTCGAGCACGCTTAATCATGGAGTTTTCCGATGGATCACTGCTAGCACGGCTTTAAAACGCGTTGTGTCTATTAAGGCCTTACTATATACTTATATCGAACCCCGGACCATACCCATGCGTTGTGGGATTGCTTACCCGGCTACCCGACTCAGCCCCGCCCTCCAGGCGCAGGCATCTTGTCCCACGGTAGACCCAGCGGGCCTGACATCCCTGGTGGCGGCGCTTCTTGTCTCAGCCCTCGCTCCGACCTCCCCGGCCATCCGTGCACTTCATTGTCCCACATCATGAATGAGATCGCGGCTAGATTGAATGGGGATAATAAAGGAGAGGGGTATGTGTGTAACTAGGTTAGGTTTTTTTATTCGATAACCTTGGTATAAGTTTCGCCTACTGACGGTATGATAACTTTGCGCTATTGGAATCCAGATATCTGGGATTTGACAAGATATCTAGGAGTGTTTGGCGCCATTTTCCGGATAAGTATCCACCGATAAGTGAATTTGTTGCCAAATAGGACATCCGATGTCCACATTTGGCAGAATGAGACCCCCCATTGTTTTTTTGCAAACAGAGGACCACAAACTTAGTTTATCCCGATTTTATCCCTGCCTCACATCCCATGGATAGCCATGCCACATCATATCCTATTTTTAATCCAAAACATATGCAACTCATCATAACAGCATATACGTGGCAGCTTTTGGGTTAAAAAAAACCTCCAATCGCATTAAATGCGACGAGATGTGTCTTCACGAAGTCTCCTCTCCCGTCGGACATGGCTCCTCCTATCATCCTCTCTTCTCCTTTTCCACTGCCTCCTCTTCTGTTCTCCATTCCCTTATTCTTTCATCTCTTCTGTGAGGACCCGTGCCTCTACTCCTGGGTCGACCGGTTGGGTCGGGCCCGTGGCTCGTTGGTTTGTTTCGCGTCGAGCGCGCGATCCGGTGGATAACATTGTTTCTTGGACAGCAAGGGCAATTTGGTAAATTGCGTCTTGTGGGTTTGTTTCACACCCGCGTGTGCACACACTGACCTTGTATGTGTTAGTGCTTGTTTAGAATGGCTAGGTGGACCCGGGATCGGAAGATCCCAGCTCGGGCGCGCGGAAGCTTGCCTTTGGGCAGCTGACGACCCTCGAGCGATCAATCGCTCCTTGGAGCGATCGGTCGGACTCGTGAGCGAGTCGGTGGTGGGATCGAGCCAGGGCGCGAGCGATCGATCGCTCCTTGGAGCGACCGATCGGAATCGCGTCGGTGGCTTTTCTGCTTCGCGAGGATGGCCATCGCTGGCCGTCGCTCTCTCGTGTCAGAGGGGGGAGGACTTTCCCTCCCCTCCCTTCACCTTTCTCCCCTCTTTTCCGGCTTTCCCCTCCCCCTTTTTCCCTTCCTCCTTCTCTTCTCTTCTTCTTCCTTCTTTCTCTTCTTTCCCGCGGTGCTCTGTTTCTTCTCCTCTCCGCCGGCGAGCTTCATCTCCTCTGTTCTCCCTCCTCCGACCATCTTTTTCGGCGTTCTAAGGCTCGTTCGATTCGTGACAACGAGAGGAAGATCACTGAAATGGTTTGGAGGCTTGTTGGTGATCAAATCGCGGGGAATCAACCGAAGAAAGCGCAGCTAGGTAGGGTAATACCTACTGATGTTTATTTTGGGTTTTCTCTAGATCTAGTCGTTGGATCTTGTTGATCTTTATTTTGTTGGAGTCCTTATGCCTATTAAAATTACTGATTTAAGTTTCATGTTAATCAGTTGAGATTTGAGTAGGTTTTATGCTTGATTAGTCTCGGATTTCCGGTTTTCTGCTGTTATTGAAGAACAGCCGGCTTGTGGCGAGTTTTCTGGCCTACGTGTACATGATTTTGGCTTTTGGTAAATATAAGAGTTGTAGATCTACTCGTTAGCTTTCCATTCCATCTTATTTCGTATTTTTCTGAGTTTTCTATGATTTTTTATGAATTGTTTTCTGGAGGGCTGCGTTGCAGCAATGAATGGGTAAGTTGGTTTCATCAGCGACTTTTAATTGGTGTTTCCCGTTAATCCAACCGTTGGATGATTATGATTTTTGGATATACGGATCCCGGTATATACACCTACTAGTGGCTAAGTTGGATCTTGAATCCGACGTCGTTTGGATGTCGGATCGACAAGATCAAATAGCCCCTAAGTAGAGGTTTTGGGTGTTTCAATATAATATTATATTTCGGAATATAATATTATATTGTTTACTGTTCATCAGCGGTTGTCGGGGTTGCTTCCCGTTGTAGGAGTTCACCGTTGACGGTCGTGGTACCGTCGTAATGCTGGAACCCGCTGCGGATCGACTGGCAGCGGTCAGTAGTACCGCTGCAGCGATCCGGCTGACTTATATGATGTTTGCCATACTGTTGCATGCCTATCTCTTGGTTGTGTGTGTCATAGCATGCATTGTTGATTTGTGCATTAGTTGCATTGGTTAGGGCGTGGGTGATCCTTGGGTCGCCGTCCCGAGGCTGGAAGCTCAGACTTAGCCCTAGGACCGGGGTTGGGTAGTTTGGACCCGGTTTGAATTGTAGTGTCCAGTCAAACTTGATGATAGGCTTAGATGACTGGTACACTGGTTGCTTGATGATTAGAGGTCGTGTCGGCCTCAAGTCAGGTGTTGAGGATGCCCCCGGTGGCGGGTCTTATTCTTTGGGCAGTGTCCTTTCCTGCCAGTAGGGGCATCAGTGTGGGCCCATTGAGTGATGGGTGACCACAGCTGGAACCCTACGACACTAGGTGTATCCAGGATGGGCCCAGTCCGTTGGGGTGACCATAGTTGGATATGCCTAGAGATCACTGGTGAATGGTAATGGGACCATTGTAGCTTACTTGAGTCTGGCTTGAGGGCGACACTGTTGCGTTTCCCTCTTCCTTCTGTGTGGCGTAGTGTAGATCCCTACTGAGCTTAGTGCTCACACCTACCCGGGGCTGCGTTTTGCAGGTGCAGGCGTCAGTTCCTCTTCTGTGGCCCCTACCGGGCAGTTGGTCGGCGGTGCGGCGGCGCCTGGTGGTCTTTGAGAGGTGGTGATCGTTTACTGCTTTTACCCTATGTTAGTTAGTCTCCTACGGGAGTAATGTTGTATTTTAATCTTCCCCTCTCCGAGGATATGTATTTTAACACTTGAGTTTTAAATCTGTGGTTCGAGGTTTTGCTGATCAATGTTGTTGTTTTAATTGAGGGTGCTTTTGATGAACTGTTAGGGAGACCAATAGGTTAGAGGGAACCCTCGCCAGCATTGTTTTCCGTGTTTTGTAGGTTCCGGTTCGCGTCGCCCGGCCCGGTTGGGCTTTAGCGGGTCGGGGCGCGACATCTTCTCCCTTTCCACTGCCTCCTCATCTCTACCTTAGGACATCTTAGTTTTATTCGCCAACATAGTTCACCAGAGAGAGCTCTCCGCACATGCAAGGCAATGAGATGCGTCTCGTCCATTGCTCACTAAAGAATAAGGTAGTTTTCTCGCGTTCGAATGCATCCCACACTGTCTCAGCTTGAACAACGACGTCTCGCTGTTAGAGCTAGCAACTATTCCCCGTATACTGGATAGCATTGATCTGAATACACCTGTCGAACCATGTCCTGGTGGAGACGAAGAATTAGCTCAAGTGGTGGAAGAGATGAAGATTAAAAGACTCACACCGGAGGCCGAGGGGTAAGTTATAGAAGCATGGGTATAATTATAAGATGCGTTTGTATAAAATTCTACATATGTGTCCGAAGTTCTTTTCACGAGTATTTATAGGCTACGCATGTGTATAAAATTTATGAACGTGAACGAGATTTACATGCTTTTCGCATGTATTACCAGCTCACACACGTGTTCCTACACGCGTATAAATTGAAACACACACGTGTATAAATGTTCATGTGTGTGTATAAAAGCATCATACTTTTGATGTGGCGTGTGATGTGTTGCGAAGCATGTCGTTAAAGCACAACAAACTTCAATCAAAATATAATCCTTATCCTGTCACTATCCTACAGGGTAGACAAGTGGTGAAGTTCGGAGTCGATCCATAGGAAAAACGTTGGAAAGTAAAATCAATTCTCGAAACTGATTCCTAAGCGGAGTAATCAAAAGGTGGGTTGCATTATCTAAAAATTATCTAAGAAAGCAAGTAAAGTGATCGGGAGTTGAACCAAGTTATGAATTATCTAGGGATTACTCAATCCACCCTAGCTTCACCTTCAATCTTGTCTAGTTATCCTCTTGCTCACTTCTCACAACATTATGGATCATATGGCTACAAGCTCACATGAATCCCTAAAATAAGATTTATGTTCCTAACGACATAACTTATCTTTCTTGGCATAGGTTGTCTTCGATCCTACGATTATTTTAAGTTATACTACTACTAATGACCTTGGCACAACCTATCATAGCATAGCATAGCCTATCTCAAAAGTAAATCATAAATTATATGAAAACCATCTCATAAATCTATATAAACAATCACGAAAAGCTTATACTACGGAAAATACTTCAAAGGAACTATGTTTCTTCAAATCTTTAATCATTAAAACCATATTTATGAGATCATGTTGAGAAGAAGTTTACAAGAATCAAACCAAAGAAAATAAAATGTTACACTAGGGTTTTATGAGATCCCTAAGTTTAAGAATTAGTTACTCATCTTCTGGGAAAGATCCATAGGTGTTGGGAAGGAAGCCGTTGATCCTCGCAGAAAGATCTCCATCTTCAAAACCCTAGCCTTCTCCTCCAAAAGTGGTCCAAAAGATGATAATTTTCTGTTGGAATAACCCCTTTATGTAATAGAAACTCTTAATCCCAGAACTAGGAGTTAATAACTGAGGTTAAACTGTAATTTCCTTAAATTTCGTACTGATGACGTCATCCGAGCGACCTATCGGACTCAAAATCGATCCATCGCTCCAGTCGGTTTGACTGGGTCTTCACTACCACGTCATTAATTAATTTCAGCCTTTCTCAAATTTCAGCTTTCATAGATCCAACTTTGTTTCAAAACTGGCGCCAATGTATATGGAATCTCACAAAGTCTTCAACATGAAAGTTGTAGCTCTGGAATTCTTCTTTCTTATTCCAGAATTGCAGAATATTTAGATTTTGGTAGAATATCTGGTGATTTATTTCCAAATCATCGACGAAGTAGTCGTTTTGTAGAATTTAATAATTTTTGGCTGAATTTCTTGTATTTCTTCTCAAATCCTACTTAAACCTGAAATCAAACAATAAGATATCAAATACACCTACTCTTAGTAACAAAGGTAATTTAAGGGGTTTAATTGTGCATAATTCATGTCTCATCACATCCTTCAATTTACGCTTCGCTAGTCCTCGAGCAAAGAAAAGATAAAAAAAAGCAATAAATCTAACTAGCCACTTTCGTAGGTCTCACGATTGCATTGAACATATGTAATAAGCCTTTAAACCCTTGGGTTACTCCAGTGGAGGAGTTATAGTATCCTGAGGGTTTTTAGGGATGATACCCAGAAACATCTATACTTTCCCTTGAATATATCATTTAAAAATAAATTACAATACTCATCAATTCCAATGCATAAAATAGAAATCATACCCATGAATTTATTCTTCTACCCATAGCAAGATAAAATAATAGCAAATTAATGCATGCCAAACACATTTCCAACACTTCAACATATTTAAGCATAATTAAAAACAACTTTAACACTTCTGTGTGTGAATAGAGTTCCACATGCTTTAGAGCATCAATTATATCTAAACACTTCAACCATTCAAGCATACAAACTTGGCCAAGTACATATTTTCATTCACCACTTTTGTAATCTTTTTTTTCATATATGACATGTGCAATATTATGATTTCTTAAGCTTTCTTCATGGTCCATGTAATGAGATTCAAGCCAGTGACTCCTAAACCAGATGACTTTAGGGTACTAAGTGTAGAACACCCTTCAGACTCTAATGCTCAAACCATGAAGGCTACAAATCATAACTAGTCATTCATTTTTTTCAGAAATTTCAACTGTTTTACGTGAACAACACATCTTGTTAGGCACCTTGTCCGGTTACTAAGTATGAGACCCTTTTTTGCATATAAAGCTCTTTTTTCACTTGCAAACTTTCATGTAACATAGCATAAGATCATAAATTTATCATAGTATCATGCTTAGAATCTAATCTCAACTCATCAACATGTGAAAGTGAATATGTGCGGTAGTATATGTCAAGTCATCCTCAATTCATGGCAAAAGTGTTGAAGTATAGAAATAATATCATGCATAGCAAAAATTTAGCTATTTCTTATATCACATATGAGAATCGGAGGAAATCATAAAATATATTTCTAAATCAAACATCTTTCATCAATAAATATCATAATTTCATTCTCATGACATAGCTCAAGGGTGTATAATATCGGTTTATCAGAAAAAAAAATATGAGCATGAAATTTATGAATGCTACCCCCAACTTAAATGTAATTGTGCCCAATTACACAAAGTCATAAAAATAAAGCAAAGAATAAAGAGTAGAGATAACCATAATGAAGGCCCCAAAAATATATTTCTCTCTCGTCTAATTAAAGGTTAGCAATTCTCCACCAATAACAATGAATTATACCCTGCCAATCATATCATGTACCTCAAGGCTAAACAAGTGCAGCACATAAAAATATTTCAAGTATAAACCACAGAAAATAAGAGGTATAAAGAATGAAAACTTCCCCCAAAAGGTAGACATCACCCATATCTGATCGAGATCCAAATATATTTACCCCTGCCAGTAAAAGAAGTACCTTTCCACAAGATCAAGAAAAATAGAAAAGAAATAGCGGGGAAGGCATAAAAATTAGTCAAAATTTCGACAGAGTCTCCTTTGAATATAATAACTAAGAAACCTGTACAACCATTTATCCACATTAAATTTAAAATATATACAAGAAAACATGAAAATACGTCGAATCATCCATGCACAACATCCAAAATATTAAGCAGCGATAATATCATCCTGATTGAAGATCGAAGCGGTCCAATCGGAAATGGAAGCACTGTAGCACCTAAATCGAGTTCTGTAGCAGTCGGACGGCTAAGAGCTCGCTGGAGGTAGATCGACGGTGAAACGTCGTCGCCGGAGGACGGGGAAAGGATAGGAAGCATCGTGCAAGCTCGGGGAACTATCCATTGGTGTCTGATCAAAGGATTGAGGGCTCCAGGTCACGGATTTAAGGTGGTCGGATAGGTTGAGACCGTCAGAAGTGTGATCCAATGATCCAGTCAGCAAGCAAGTGTTTTGATGGTGGGGGAAGGTTCGTGGTGGCCTTTGGAACGTTTTGGAAGTGGTTCGGAGTAGTGGGGGGACGTGGATGAAGGTGTCGATGACGGGCGAGGGGATTACCGGCGTCAGAGGAGAAGGTTTCGAGGGAAGAGGAGGATAGGATTGAAGAAGTGGAAGGTTGGCGGAGGTTATGGTGCTGGTTTGGAGGGATGAGGGCGGCCGGAGAGGTGGCGACAGGCGGCGAAGGTTAACGGCTTAAGGACTAGCCGATAGAGCCAGGGGGATGAGTCCGTGGCTCGCTGGTGAGCCGAGACGAGAAGGAGAGGGAAAAACTCATGGAAAAAATAAGGAAATTCCGAAAAAAATAAAAAAAATGGGGAAAAAATCATTGAAAAATCCTAAAAACTCAGGAAAAATCTTAAAAATTAATTGTTAGCCCAGATATTGTTTTGATGATGTCAATATATAATTGATGATAAAACATTAATTTACTATTATTATCCCTTAATTTGGAAAGCATTAAAATCATATTTAATGAGTTTTTGTACTGATGGTCGATGCGACGGATGATGCATGGATCGACCGTGGGATATGGCGGTTGATGGAAGGATCGACCGCGGAAGCTAAACATGGGAAAATAGGCGACGGTCGATGGACCGATCGACCGTGGCCTATGTGACTTGGTTTAAAGGAGCGACGGTCGATCGGTGCATCGACCCTGGGAAGCGGTTTTCGCAACAGAGCCTGACGGACAATGTCGCGGTCGATATGACGGTCGACCGTGAGGCGTGACGGTTGATAGGTGGATCGACCGTGAGGCGTGATGGTCGATAGGTGGATCGACCGTGGCTCTAGGAAAGCCTGGCGGACAATGTCACGGACGATGCGACGGTCGACCGTGAGCCCAGAAAAGAGCCGTTGCAGGAACAAAAACTAGCCTTTGGGAGGCTATTTGGAGGGCTTTGAAGCTCAGCTATAAGATGGAGGTTGTAGCAAACTTGGCTGGGACTTAGAGGGAGCTAAGGGATTATTGTAATCATATTCTAGCAAGTTTCTATCTCTTATTAGTGAGGTAAACCTTTGTAAAACTACTTCAAGTGTGAAGTAGACATTGAGAGAAATATCCAATAGAGAGCTTGGAGAGATTTTAAGGTTGCCAAGCACCCATAAGCTTGGTGAATAGGTTGCTAAGCACCCGGAAGCTTGGTGGACAACTTGTAAGAGGTCTTGCAAGTAGTGGAACCTCAAGTAGTGCCTTGAGAGAGTGGACGTAGGCAATGTTTGCCGAACCACTATAAAATCTGGTGCAATCTCTCTATCTCTCATCTCTTATCATCCTTGCTTTAATATAGATTTTCTTCTCTTATCATTGCAAGCATATTATTTGATTAGACTCCTCCTACTCAGATTTCCTTAATTGATTTTATTATTTAAAGCCTAAGATAACCCCCCCTCTTAGAGCTTCAATTGGTATCAGAGCTAGGTCTCTAATTTTGTGGTGTAACTACCCTTAGAGGATCCTAAATCAATATGGAAATCATAGAGGGACAATCTACCAATAGACCACCCTACTTTAATGGATTTAATTACACCTATTGGAAAACCAAAATGAAAATCTTCATTCAATCCATGGATTATGATGCATGGTTGATAATAGAAGATGGAGATTCTGTCCCTTCCAAGATCATTGACGGAAAAGAAGTTTCAAAATCTAAGAATGAATTTAGTCCTGCTGATTTTAGAAAACTTCAAGTAAATGCCAAAGCGAAAATTTTTCTATTTTGTGCCCTTAGCCCTGATGAATTTAATAGAATTTCTGCATGTAAAACGGCTAAGGAAATATGAGAAAAACTTGAAGTTACCTATGAGGGAACAAGCCGTGTCAAGGAGTCTAAGATTAGCATGCTTGTTAATGATTATGAGTTATTTTCCATGAAGGATGATGAAGATATAAATGAGATGTTTATTCGCTTTACCAATATCATTAATGTTCTTGATTCTCTTGGTAAAAGCTATACTAATGATGAGATGGTAAGAAAGATCCTTAGATGTCTACCTAAGACATGGGATCCCAAGGTGATAGCAATCGAAGAAGCTAAAGATTTAACCAAGCTGTCTGATGAATAAATTTTATATCTCGCAAGTATACGAATCGGTGCAATCAGTATAGTAGCAAGACGAGTATCGTACCCACAGAGATTTGTAGAGATTATTAAAGTGAAACGCTAAAGAACAGAAAAGAAAGAAAATAAAAGAGGGAAAATAAGAAATATGAAGTCTCAAAAATAGAAGATCAAATAACAAAATAAGAAAATGATGGAAATATGATGGATGAATACTAAGGTTCCGATTTCACCGTAACATCCTCATTCTATGCATTGAATCAATCAAGATTTCAGTTTAATTCCAAGGATTCGTTCTTTCGGTATGATGATTCGTTCGATCGCGGTCTTCACCAAGTACCCCCAATTAACCCTAGCTTATGAACCCATAACTAAGTGTTAACCAAGAATCCATTAAGCTCTGAAGAACAATTATGAACCAAGAAGTGTCTTAGCTTGAACCCGGCTTCGACTAAATCTCATTCATTCATAGATCCTGCAAGATTAGGGAATGAACCCTCGCCCAATCTCACATAAAACAATCTATAATACTCCTATTGGCCAGATAAAGGTATTAAAGATCTCAGTTCTACTAATGAATGAAACAAGGAAAATAAACTGATTAAATAATCATGATCCAATAACATAGAATGATTCAGTTAGGCTACATCGGTTCCTTAGCAAAGGGATTAGCCAATCATGTTCATAAAAACAACCAAGATATTCATAAGAAAGATAAGAAAGAAAAACCCTAGATCTTCGTGCGGTCTTCTCCCCTCTTTCCGGCCTTCAAAACTCCTCCAATAGTGTTGGCTAACCTCCCCCCATAAGTCTTGGACGACCTCCTTAAATAGGGGTAAGAAACCCTAACTTTACTTCAGCCTTTGGATTAAATCTGGTCCGTTCATTTTCAGGTCGTCCGACAAGAGATCGATCTTCTTTAGGATAGAGATCGATCTTCTTTCTTTTCTCAATTTTCGTAATGTGGTTCACCCCGACTAAGATTGATCTCTTTAAGGAAAGGATCGATCTTCTTTCTCCGTAGACTAGGCTCCTTCCAACACGCCCTGGTTCAGATCGATCTTTTTCAAGGAAGAGATCGATCTCTTTCATCAGTTGTTGACGACGCCCACAAGGATCGATCTTTCTTGTAAAGAAGATCGATCTATTATTTCCTGCATCTTTCTTCAGCTATTCTGCCCTGCGCACTGGTACGAAAAACACTGTAACTTCCTCTATGCAGCTGCAAATCACGAACCATAAAATTCTCCCGAAACTAGACTTCAAGATCTTTCCAACCATGTATAGAAGATTATCTGGTTCGTTCTGAGCAGGTACAGATCTGATGTTGAATATGACATATCTTTGCTTCTTTAACTCCACTTTCCTGCATATTCCAAATAACTATGTGAAGCAACATATAGATATAAAAATAGTAATAAAGATGTTGATTAAGGATAATAATCTAATAATTGAGATGGTTATAAGACTATTCAGAGTGCACTTTCATGCACTCATCACTGTCCCTTGATGAGCTAATGGGTTCTCTCATGACATATGAGATGAACATGGAGAGGAGCAATGATGGAGAAAGGAAGAAAAAGAAAACCATTGCTTTCAAGTCATCATACAAGGATTCATCCGATTCAAGCGATGAAGATGATGATGTGGAGATGCAAAAGATCACAAGAAGAATCCAACGAATCATCAAGAATCAAGGAAAGAAAAATTGCAAAGGTGAAAAAGGAAACTCCTCTTCTTACTTAAATAAAATTACTTGTTATGAGTGTAGGAAGCCCAGACATTACATGTCGGATTGTCCAAAGCCCAAGAAATCTTCAAAGAAGAAGAAGAAGGCCAAGGAAGAAAGTGACTCGAGCTCCACCGCCGAAGAAGAAGAAGAAGAAGAAGAAGAAGAAGAAGAAAAAGAAACTGCAAATCTTTGTTTAACTGCATTTGGAGTAAAAGAAAATAAAATTGACAAGTGGAGGCACAAGGTATTTAAAGGAGGATAACAATATGGGGTTAAAGGTAATGGAGGTATGTCTTAATTTTCGATATATGTCTCCTCCATTACATCTTCTTATTCCATTTTTTATTTAAAGAAATTTCATGTTTAAAAATGGTTTAAGAAAGTCTTTTATGTGAAGAATTGATTGCTTTTAAAAATGACTGTTTTGATCGTAAATCTTCATTTGGTATATTGTTTTGAGATGATTTTAAAACTTTCTATTGGTTCTCTTAAGAAATATTTTGCTGATTTAACTTGATTCCTCTTCCTCCTCTACCAAATCTTTTTGACGATGTCAAAGAGGGAGAAATATTGTGATATCAGTTTTTGAAAGCTCTTAAAACCTTATATTCTACATTCATGAAATCTTTTGATATTTAAAGGATTTACTGGAGATTTCATGAGAATATAATTCATGCTCAAATATAATGTCTCATGAGGTACATAGGTCATATTTTGCACCTTCATATCTTTTGACCTATAATCAAGCATGATATATCTTTTTAGTAGCATATGACTTGCATGCCTCAGTTAAATTCACTTTAGTACATATTTTATGAGGTAAATGGATGCATGAATTAAGAGGGAGCTTTCATGGTTTTATCATCACAATTTAAAAGGTTGCCATCATAAAAAAGAGGGAGATTGTTAGCCCAGATATTGTTTTGATGATGTCAATATATAATTGATGATAAAACATTGATTTAATATTATTATCCCTTAATTTGGAAAGCATTAAAATCATATTTAATGAGTTTTTGTACTGACGGTCTATGCGACGGATGATGCATGGATCGACCGTGGGATATGGCGGTTGATGGAAGGATCGATCGCGGAAGCTAAACATGGGAAAATAGGCGACGGTCGATGTGACGGTCGATGGACCGATTGATCGTGGCCTATGTGACTTGGCTCAAAGGAGCGACGGTCGATCGATGCATCGACCCTGGGAAGCGGTTTTCACAACAGAGCCTGACGGACGATGTTACGGTCGATGTGACGGTCGACCGTGAGGCGTGACAGTCGATAGGTGGATCGACCGTGGCTCAAGGAAAGCCTGGAGGGCGATGTCACAGACGATGCGACGGTCGACCGTGAGCCCAGGAAAGAGCCGTTAAAGAGCCGTTGCAGGAACAAAAACTAGCCGTTGGGAGGCTATTTGGAGGGCTTTGAAGCTCAGCTATAAGATGGAGGTTGTAGCAAACTTGGCTGGAACTTTGAGGGAGCTAATGGATTATTGTAATCATATTCTAGCAAGTTTCTATATCTTATTAGTGAGCTAAACCTTTGTAAAGCTACTTCAAGTGTGAAGTAGACATTGAGAGAAATATCCAAGAGAGAGCATGGAGAGATTGTAAGGTTGTCAAGCACCCGTAAGCTTGGTGGATAGGTTGCCAAGCACCCGAAAGCTTGGTGGACAAGTTGTAAGAGGTCTTGCAAGTAGTGGAACCTTAAGGAGTGCCTTGAGAGAGTGGACGTAGGCAAGGTTTGCCGAACCACTATAAAATCTGGTGCAATCTCTCTATCTCTCATCTCTTATCATCCTTGCTTTAATATAGATTTTCTTCTCTTATCATTGCAAGCATATTATTTGATTAGACTCCTCCTACTCAGATTTCCTTAATTGATTTTATTGTTTAAAGCCTAAGATAACCCCCCCCCCCCCCTCTTAGAGCTTCAAATAAGAACTCCTAAAAACTGGGTTGCCTCCCAGTAAGCGCGTAATTTTACGTCTTTCGCGAGACGTCCCTCAAAGGTCAGTTATAGCATAGATCCGTCAGATTGACAGACTCAACCCACAAGGATAATTTCCTCCACATGATTGTTTAACTATACTCTGTCCCATAATATGTCAAGCATTCGATGATGAAGATCTATTGATTCCTTCCTCCGGACAAGTGTATTAAAAACCCCACCCTCCATAAAAGACAACGTATCGTCCTTTTTTCGATTTTGGATCAAACCTTCATATTTCATCTTACACCCAGGTTTACGGTATCTCTACCCCATAGTTATGAAATCACCCTTGAGATAATCCGTAAGTGAAGTGGTAGATGGTTTTCATTTCAAGATAGATGTTGTGGGCATGGACGATGGTGCAGATATAGGTAAAGGAGGAGGTGGTGGTTCACCTTTAGAAAATTTTGACATTTTCGTGCATAAGTTTGTTTTAGTATAATCAACACAAAATTGTCTAGTATCTAAGTCAATGTCAAATAAGGATGAATCAGAAATATAGACACAATCATTGATAACATCAATAATAAAGCAGTCATTATTTGTAAGCAAACGAGCATCCTTAAATATATTCAAACGTTTCTTCATATTGCCAAAAGAGATATCCATAACACAAGTACGACAATTATTACAAGCATTTGCAGTAGCTAGGAAAGGTCGACCTAAGATAATAGGCACGGATTTCTTGCAAAGAATAACGGGCTCCATGTCTAAGACAGTGAAGTCAACAGGAAAAATGAAGCTATCAACCTTGAACAGCACATCCTCCAAGATACCTCGTGACGCCTTGAGGGATCTATTAGCTAACTGAAGGGTTACTGTCGTAGGTTTCAAATCATTCATGGCAAATTTTTGATATAGGGAATATGGCAGTAAATTAAGGCTAGCACCAAGATCAAGAAGAGCACCATCAATATAATAGTCTCTTATACAACAAGAAATTGTTGGGGTGCCTGGATCCTTAAGTTTTGGTGGAGTATCATACTTCAGGATCGAACTTACATGTTCAGTCAGAAAGATTTTCTTAGAGACCTGAGATTTGGATTTGTGTTTTTGGGTACAAAGGTCTTTCAGAAATTTTGCCTAGGAAGGGAATTGTCGGATGGCCTCTGAAAGTGGTATATTGATGTTTACTCGCTTGAATATCTCCATGAATTCCTCTACATATGATTTCTTATTGGGTCTAGAGGAAAGATCTATCAGTGTATAAGGGAAAGGTCCTTTGGGCACATATCTAGCAGGATCAGGCTCCCTCTGATCAACTGGACTCGCATCCATTTGATCGGGAGTGTCATCAGGCTGTGGGGATTGAGACCGACTGGTCCGACCAGAATCTGGTCAATCGGAATCGTTCCGACCGGACGGTTTTGAGAACGATCCGTCGCTCTGGGCAATGTCAGAATGTGTTTGCACTTGCTTACCATTCCTTAGGGTTACTATAGCTTGTCCACTTTCAAAGTTTTGGTTATAAATATGGTGCATGGCCCTCGGATTGGTCACAGGTTGACTTGGTAAACGATCATCTTCTCTTTTAGACACTGTGTTAGCCACTTACCCTAGTTGTGTCTCTATTCTGGATATAGATTGAGCATGCGAATTAACATCATTTCTTATCAAAGCAATTTTGCTCCTAAGCTTAGACTTAAGCTCAACCATGTTTGCATTCATGCTAGCATTGATGTTATTTATACTAGCATTGATGTTAGAATTCATGTTGGCTAGTGTACTTATGATTGTGTCCAAAGCTGGGTCAGAGGGTGCTTGTGGGGGAGGTTGAGTTGCAGTTTGTTGATATGGTGCAGAGTACCATGGGTTAGGATTAGCAGAAGGTCTAGATGGGTATCGATTAGTGGGAGTACTAGAGGAGTTATTCTGCCCTTGGAATAGATTGCAAGTTACTCAAGGCCTCCTGATAATTACTCAAAGATTTTTGACTTAAGGCTCTAATTTTTCGAAGTGTGGTCTCTAGTTCTAGATCCAAAGAGTCCAGCGGCGTATTAAGGGATCGTCTGTCTTGCATGCAATATCACACAAGAGAAAAAGAAAACAGAAGATTCGGAGGTGAGGATAAAACCCGGAAAACAACAATTGAAACGAAAAGTTTTGAAGCAAAAATACTTACCTGTCTACGCAGTACCAACCTGTCGGTTTCAGTTCCGGTTGGTAGCTCCAGCCCGAGGCTCCTTAATCAAAGTCCAATTCAATGTAGATGGCGCAGTCCGACCGATCGAATTCACGTTTGACCGGTCGCTCCGGGTGGTTGGCGAGTTGTTTTTCTTGAAGAAAAATCCGTTCCAATGCTGTAAAAATTCCAGAAAATTGTCTGAACTTCCTAAAAAATGTAAAATAAAGAAAGAAAAAAATAAGAAAGATAAAAACCTAACTAAGCAAAGAAAACGAGTAAGAGAAAATCAATTAGTTAACCGTCGAAATCCCGACAACGGCGCAAAAAATTGATATGTTGCGAAGCTTCTCGTTAAAGCGTAGCAAACTTCAATCAAACATAATCCTTATTCTATCACT
Organism: Narthecium ossifragum; assembly: GCA_963920575.1. NCBI lineage: Eukaryota > Viridiplantae > Streptophyta > Magnoliopsida > Dioscoreales > Nartheciaceae > Narthecium > Narthecium ossifragum. The sequence continues at coordinate 14,000,204 of OY986964.1, read as the reverse complement.
ATCATACAGGGTAGACTAGTGGTGAAGTTCGGAGTCGATCCACAGGGAAAACGTTGGAAAGTAAAATCAATTCTCGAAACTGATTCAAAAGAGGAGTAATCAAAAGGTGGGTTGAATTATCTAAAAATTATCTAAGAAAGCAAGTAAAGTGATCGGGATTTGAACCAACCTATGAATTACCTAGAGATTACTCAATCCACCCTAGCTTCACCATCAATCTTCTCTAGTTATCCTCTTGCTCACTTCTCTCAACATTATGGATCATATGGCTACAAGCTCACATGAATTCCTAAAATAAGATTTATGTTCCTAATGACATAGCCTATCTTTCTTGGCATAGGTTGTTTTCGAACCTCCGATTACTTTAAGTTATACTACTCCTAATGAACTTGGCATAACCTATCCTAGAATTGCATAGCCTATCTCAAAAGCAAATCATAAATCACATGAAAACCATCTCATCAATTTTTATAAACAATCACAGAAAGCTTATACGACTGAAAATACTTCAAAGGAACTCTGTTCCTTCAAATCTCTAATCATTAAAACCATATTTATGAGATCATGTTGAGAAGAAGTTTACAAGAATCAAACTAAAGATAAGTAAAAGTTACACTAGGGTTTCATGAGATCCCTAAGTTTAAGAATTAGTTACTTATCTTCTGGAAAAGATCCATAGGTGTTGGGAAGGAAGCCGTCGATCCCCGCGAAAAGATCTCCATCTTCAAAACCCTAGTCTTTCTCCTCCAAAAGTGGTCCAAAAGATGATAATTTTCGGCTAGAATAACCCCTTTATGTAATAGAAGCCCTTAATCCCGGAATTAGGAGTCATAACTGAGGTTAAACTCTAATTTTCCTAAATTCCATACTAATAACGTCATTCGAGCGACCGATCGGACTCAAAACCGATCCATCGCTCCAGTCGGTTTGACTGGGTCTTCACTGCCATGTCATTAATTAATTTCAGCCTTTCTCAAGTTTGAGCTTTCATAGATCTAACTTTGTTTCAAACCTGGTGCCAATATATACGAAATCTCACAAAGTCTTCAACATTAAAGTTGTAGCTCTTGAAGTCTTCTTTCATATCCCAGAATTTCAGAATATTTGGAGTTTGGTAGAATATCTGGTGATTTAGTTCCAAACAGTCGATGAAGCAGTCTTTTTGTAGAATTTAATGATTTTTGGCCAAATTTCTTGTGTCTCATCTCAAATCCTATTTAAACCTGAAATCAAACAATAAAATATCAAATACACCTACTCTTAGTCTAACAAAGGTAATTTAATGGGTTTAATTATGCATAATTCGTATCTCATCACCGCGTTTCTACTGGATCATGCAAAGAATAAAAGAATTTTAAAAAAACATACTCACACGTGTCGGTTAACGAATTAATTAAATAAAAAAATCGCATCGGGCCAGGTGGCCGTTTATGATAGATTGGGCATACGACATGTCTCGAACCGGTGTGTTGCGCGCCAACTGCCTTTTCGCATGGGTATTTTAGCAAAAACCCGCCGTTCAATGTTCTTTCTCTTTTCACCTACCAAACCACCACAAATCGGTTTTCTTCTTCTTTTCCTTTCCCTTGCTCTTCTTCTCCTTCACTATTTTCGTTTCCCGTGCTCTTTTTCTCCTCTCTTTTTTTTGCACCCACCGTTTGAAGTAGTGAGAGTATGGAGAACGCCTTCACCGAGGTTCTTGGGAAGGCCATGGAAAAGGCCATGGCCGGGAAGCTACAGGCCAAACCCTCAGGTACAGTACATGTGGAATCAACCCAAATCCCCCTTCTTTTTATAGTGGAAAAGGTCATTGTTGCCTTCTCCTATCATCCCGTCCTCCCCCCTCCTATATACACCCCCAAATTCCCCCATTAATTACCCCTGAAACCCCTCCTGATATCACCCCCAATCTTGTTATTTTCTTTTTAAATTTTTGAAATATGTCTTATTTCTTGTACGCGTACACTTTTACGCGTCTTGTAGTCTTTGTTACGCGTATCACATATACGTGTTCTTGTTCTCTTGATGGCTACCTACCCGTCGTGGCATATATTACTACGTATGCGTATTTATACACCTTAACGCGTTTATTTGACGTCTATACGCATATTATGTCCATTTGCACGCGTATTTACCTTTCTCCTTGTAGTCTATTTTGTCACACATTGTTAACATTTGGTCGCGTAAAACTCTCAGAGGAAGGCGGACCAAGGACAAGTCGCGCACCATTCACTGGGTGGTGTTACGGAGTCAAGATGAAGGAAGTATCAAGCAATTACTGAAGGTCCAAGAGGGGGGTGAATTTGACTCTTTTCAAAAAACTAGATTAATGAAAAAATCAGGTAGGAGAGAACTAACACCTTAAATGCTTGTAGATGAAATGAAACTAAAATAACTTAGCATGCAAGAATTAAATAAAAGAAGGGTTAGAGAGATATCATCGATTTTTATAGCGGTTCGACCCAACTCTTGGTCTACGTTCACTTCTCTCAAGGTCCTCCTTGAGGTTCCACTACTTGCAAATCTTTTACAAGCTTTTCCTCCAAGCTTCTCGGTGCTTGGTGACCTTACAATCACAGCCAACTACTGTTGGATTACTCTCAAAGTACTTCTTCACACTCGAAGAAGATTTACAAAGGGTGTAGCTCTAAAGGGAATGAGTAGTAACTCTTGTTTAGACTTGCTCAGATGATCTCAATAATATCAATAATGGTTGTGGCAAGTTTACAACAAAGAACTACTTATATCTGGCCTTCAACCAGCTCAAAAAGAACCTCCAACGGCTCTCTGCAACTCTTCAACCAGTCAAGATTTACAAAGGGTGGATGGGGATTTAGGATCAATCAACTGAAGGTGTGGAAGGTGAAAAATCATTTTTGATGTAGGTAAAAATGTCTTCAAATTGCTTGGACATCTTTGCTTGATCCGCAGTGATCTGTGCTTGGGAAGTCTTGATGTCACCTTTGATGGTCCAAGGGGGGGTGAATTGGACCTTTTTGCGGAAATACAATAGATGAAAACCAAGATAGAAAGCTAGAAGACTAGTATGCTTGTTTAGATATGAAAACTAATAATAAAGCATGCAATGAAGGATGATAGAAGGAGTTAAGAGACTTGCACCAGATTTTATAGTGGTTCGGCAAACCTTGCCTACGTCCACTCTCTCAAGGGCCTCCTTGAGGTTCCACTACTTGTAATTCTCCCTTACAAGTTTTCCCACCAAGCTTTCGGGTGCTTGGCAACCTTACAAATCCTCCAACAACTGCTGGGGCTCCCCCTCAAGCTTACGGGTGCTTGAGAACCTTACAAATCACTCCAAGCTCTCTCTTGGATATTTCTCTCAAAGTCTACTTCACACTTGAAGTAGTTTTACAAAGGTTAAAGCTCTCAAAAGAAGACTAAAACTTGTTATAAGCTAAACTAATATCTCCCTTAGTCTTACCCCAAGTTTGCTGCATCTTCTCATATATACTTGAGCTTTAGGGCCTCAAAAAATAGCTTCCAACGGCTATTTTCAGTTTCTGCAACGGCTCTTTAACGGCTAGTTTTTGGGCTCACGGTCGATCGATGCATCGTCCGTCACGCCTCACGGTCGACCGTCGCATCGTCCGTCACATCGTCTGTCAGGCTCTGTCAAGAAAAACGCTTCCCACGGTCGATACACCGATCGATCGTTGCACCTTATTTTTCTTCAAAACAGCCTCACGGTCGATCCATGAATCGACCGTCACACCTCACGGTCGATCCACGGATGTACATAAATCCTCCACGGTCGATTCACGGATCGATCGTCGCGTCTCACGGTCGATCCACGGATCGACCGTCGCATCTCACGGATGCATCCACGCATCATCCGTCAGCTCCACGGATGCATCCATGCATCATCCGTCAACACAATAATAGCTCAAATATGAAAGTTAAAGCTTGTTATCAACATATATTTTATCATATATATATTTTAACATTTAAGAACATATTGGCATCATCAAAACATAATCAAAACGTCATTAGGGCTAACAACCTTGATTAACTTCCATTCTTTCCAATCTTGCTTCTAGATCATCAAGTTTTTGAGCTGTGGCGCGACGAGCTCAGCTTTGGAAGGATTCACTTTGATGTCCTTGAAGGCTAGGCTCTCCCCCTAAGTTTTTCTCATCATGCTCTTCTTGATGCTCGCCTTCCTCATCACTACTAACATCATGAACACTTAGGCCTAAGGCTCGCTTGGCGGTCAACATCCTTTTATAGGTGGATTTATTGAAGGGTTGAGAAAGGGGTTTTTTTTCATCAACGGCTAGGGTAAGGGCTTGGAAAATATTGGTTAGAAGTCCTTCAAAAGGTAGTGATTGCCTAGCCGTAAGGTTAAGCATCTCCTTAATAATGATATAACCTAGGTTTAGAGGCTTCTTCCTAACCATGCAGGAAAGAACATAGGCATGAATGGGCTTCAAGTGATCATGGTGGCCAAGCTTAGGAAAAAGATTTGTTCCTAAAAAGTAGGCAAGCTCCCTATAGTTTTGGTGTATGCTATTTAATTCTATATTTTTTTTTATCAACTAGATTAGGTCTAAGGATTGCCCTTCTCCCTTGTTTATCCTGATCAATTCTTTTGAGATCCTCATATGAAGTAAAATATGTGCACTCTTCTCAATTTGGTGCATTTACTATCTCATTTAACCAGTCTACGGTAATCTTGATTTCATTTCCATAGATATAGCTACTAATGGCCACATATCCTTCATCATCAATATCTTTAGTCATATTGTAATAAAAATATTAAACCATTTCGAGATACATAAATTGGGGCATCTCTAAGAATTTCTTCCAACCCATATCAGTGAAAAACATTTCAACTACATGTTCTTTTCCTATGGGCAACTGAAGAACTCTACCCGAAACCACAAATTTATCCTTAAATTCAGGCCAAGAGTTATACCTATCCTTGTCTAGGAAGAAGTAGCCATCGTAGGAAGGAGTAGATGAAGGCAAGGATGAGGACCCTCCGATTGAACCTTTGGTTTTCTTCATCCCTGACATTCTCTTTGCCACTGCCTGCTTCCTCTTCTCAGCTTGCGTCGGAGCCTGGGGTGGAGGAGTCGGCGATGGAGGTGGAGGAGGTCTAGCATTCTTGGTGCGAGGTTCAGTTAGGGCTTTGAGAGGAGATGGCGTAGAGCGCGGTCGAACCAGAGGTGTGGCGGACGATGGAGAGGGGCTAGGGCACGGTCGAACCAGGGAGAAATGATTCTTTGATCGGGTGGGATGTTTATAAGGGGAGACGTGAAAATTACTGAAAAGCCCTCCCTTAAGTTGTCACACAATCAGTGGCGGTCGACCCTAGAAGTTGGTGGTCGATCGTCGCAAACAATATGGGTAAAATTAAAGTCTCATGGTTGATCGTAAGAAGTTGGTGGTCGACCATGGCACACGATAGGCGTAAAATGAAAGCCCACGGTCGATCCTAAGACATTGGCGGTCGACTGTCAGCGCATAATATATATGTGTAAAAAGAAAAACCCATGGTTGATCCTAAGAAGTTGGCGGTCGACCGTGTGAGGATCTGTCCCTCCATTCCTGGGTCGACCGCCTGGGTCGGGCCTGTGGCTCGTTGTAGACCACAAGGGCAATTTGGTAAATTCCGCCTTGTCGGTTTGTTCCACACCCGCGTGTGCACACACTGATCATGTTTGTGTTAGTGTTTGATTAGAATGGTTAGGGCGTGGACGATCTGTGGGTCGCTGTCCAGAGACTGGAAGCTCGGATTTAGCCCTAGGACCGGGGTTGGGTAGTTTGGACCCGGTTCGAATTGTGGTGTCCAGTCAACTTGATGATAGGCTTAGATGACTGGTACACATGTTGCTTGATGATTGTAGAGGTTGTGTCGGTCTCGAGTCGGATGCTGAGGTGTAGTCGGTGTCCCACTGTGTTGACTCTTGAGTAGAGGGGTTGCCTACTCAGCGGTGCCATTTCCCGCTTGCAGTGTCTTTCCCTGCTTGTGAGCTAGTAGTGTTGTTCTTGCTTACTGAGTGTGACCTGACATGTGACCAGTTTGGCTGGAAGATCATGATCGTGGGCCTCAGGGACACGCGGTGGGGTTATGGGGCCTCTGTATACACCCAGGTCTTATTTGAGGGCGACACTGTTGCGTTTCCCTCTTTCTTCTGTGTGTCGTAGTGTAGAACCCTACTGAGCTTTATGCTCACTCCTACTCGGGTTGCGTTTTGTAGGTGCAGGCGTCAGCTCTTCTTCTGTGGCCACTACTGTTAGCCCAGATATTGTTTTGATGATGTCAATATATAATTGATGATAAAACATAGATTTAATATTATTATCCCTTAATTTGGAAAGCATTAAAATCATATTTATTGAGTTTTTGTACTGACGGTCGATGCGACGGAGGATGCATGGATCGATCGTGGGATATGGCGGTTGATGGAAGGATCGACCGCGGAAGCTAAAGATAGGAAAATAGGCGACGGTCGATGGACCGATCGACCGTGGCCTATGTGACTTGGCTCAAAGGGAGCGACGGTGGATCGGTGTATCGACCGTGGGAAGTGGTTTTCTAGGCATAGCCTGACGGACGATGTCACGGTCGATGGGACGGTCGACCGTGAGGCGTGACGGTGTATAGGTGGATCGACCGTGGCTCAAGGAAAGCCTGGCGGACGATGTCATGGACGATGCGACGGTCGACCGTGAGCCCAGAAAAGAGCCGTTAAAGAGCCGTTGTAGGAGAAAGAAATAGCCGTTGGGAGGCTATTTGGAAGGGTTGGAGGCTCAGCTATAAAAGAGAAAGTCCAGCAAACTTGCTAAAGACTTAGGGGGAGCTAAGGGATTATTGTAATAATATTCTAGCAAGTTTCATTCTCTTTATTTGTGAGCTAAACCTTTGTAAAACTACTTCAAGTGTGAAGTAGACTTTGAGAGAGAGATCCAATAGTGAGATTGGAGAGATTGTAAGGTTATCAAGCACCCGTAAGCTTGGTGGATAGGTTGCCAAGCACCCGTAAGCTTGGTGGGAAGCTTGTAAGAGTTCTTGCAACTAGTGGAACCCCAAGGAGGCCATTGGGAAAAGAGGACGTAGGCATGGTTGGCCGAACTACTATAAAAATTCTGGTGCAATCTCTCTAACTCTCCTCTATCCTTCTATTTAATTGCTTAATTATCTATTAATATCATTTACAAGCATACAAGTTTATTAGACACCTCCTACCTAGGTTTTTCTTTATCGATCATTATTTAAAGGTCCAATAGAGGCCCCTTTGGTTCTTCAACTACCGGGCAGGTGTTCGGTGGCGCGGCGGCTCCAGGCGGAGTTTGAGAGGTGGCGATCTTTTACAGCTTTAAACCTATGTTAGTTAGTCTTCTACGGGAGTGTTTAATGTTGTATTTGAATCTTCCCCTCTTCGAGGATATGTATATTAAATTCACTTTGGTTTTGTAATCTTGGGTTCGATGTTTGTTCAATTATGCCTTTTAAATTGAGGGTGTTTGTGATGAATTATTAGGAAGATCAATAGGTTAGATGGAACCCTCGCCAATATTATTCCGCATTAGTTAGGTTCCGGTTCGATTCACCCGGCACGGTTGGGCTTTCGCGGGTCGGGGCGCGACAGACCGTCAAGTGTGATATTGTGAAAATGTACGCACGATCGACCGTCAGGAAGTCTGGATCGACTGTCTGTTCTAGAAAGTGAATTTTGAAATTCAATTTAAAATCATTTTTAAATCAAAACATCACAAAACTTTGTATACGCGTGTAACTAAATATTATGAGTTAAAAACAACTTATCAATCATGAAAATCACTCAATTTACCAAAATTTAGCACTCAAGTAGGATATTGTATAAAAAGCAGATAAAGAAGTGACCATACCTTTTCCTTTTAGCTCCTTTATTTTAGACATCCATTGGACATCCCAAGCTCCCTTAGTAGATATAGAAATCTTTCTTAACTCAAGGGTTTGGTTAGAATATCCGCAATTTGATGCTCGGTGCTAACAAATTCAAGTGCAATATCTACTTTTTGTGTGTGATCATGAAGGAAATGGTGTCGAATTTCTATGTGCTTTGTTCTAGAATGTAGGATGAGATTCTTATATAGGCTTATGGCACTAGTGTTGTCACATCTAATGGGCATTTTACTTACATGTATGTTGTAATCTACCAATTGCATTTTCATCCAAAGTAATTGTGCACAACAACTACCCGCTGCGATGTATTCCGCTTCGGCGGTGGATAAAGCAACTGAATTTTGCTTCTTGGAGAACCAAGAAACAAGTGCACGACCAAGAAAGTGACATGTACCACTTGTGCCTTTTCTATCAAGCCTACATCCGGCAAAATCCGCATCGGAGTAGCCAATTAGATCAAAAGATGATCTTCTAGGATACCACAAACCATAGTTTTGGGTTCCTAATAGATATCTAAAGATCCTCTTGACCGCTACCGAATGTGATTCCTTAGGACAAGATTGATATCTGGCACAAAGGCAAATACTAAACATGATGTCCGGTCTACTAGCGGTCAAATAAAGTAAAGAACCAATCATCCCTCTATAAAGTGTTTGATCAATGGGTTTCCCATCTTCATCCTTGTCTAATTTGAGTGTTGTACACATGGGGGTTCTATAAATTTTGGATTGGACAACATCATACTTCTTGAGTAGGTCTCTAGTGTATTTGGCTTGATTAACAAAGATCCCTACTCGAGGTTGCATGATTTGTAAAGTAAGAAAATAATTGAGTTCACCCATCAAACTCATCTCAAACTCACTTTGCATACGCATAGCAAATTCTTCACAAAGTTTATCATTTGTAGAATAAAAAATAATATCATCAACATAAATTTGAACCAAGAGCAAATCTTTTCCTTTTTATTTGGTAAATAATGTAGTATCAATTTTTCCTCTATAAAAATCATTATCCATCAAGAATTTGCTAAGCCTTTCATACCAAGCTCTAGGAGCTTGTTTTAATCCATACAAGGGTTTAGTAAGCTTAAATACATGATCTCTCAATTTATAGTCTTCAAATCCGGGGGGTTGTTCAACATAAACTTCTTCTTTTAGAAAACCATTCAATAAGGCACTCTTAACATCCATTTGATACAATTTGAAATCTTTGTAAGATGCAAAAGCTAGAGGTAGTCTTATTGCCTCAAGTCTAGCTACCGGTGCTGTAGGGACCCGGTCCGACCGTGTTGGGTCGAGGGCTTGGCTTGGTTGGTTTTGGCCCGGTTGGCCTTGGGTTGCGATCAGTTGATCGCATCGCTGTTTTTGGACCCCAAGGGCAATTTGGTAAATTACGCCTTGGTGGTCGGTTTCGCACCCGCGTAGTGCACACACGGCCTTGATTGATGTACGTGATTGAATAGATCCAATAGGAGTGTTCGAGATCGACAGATCCGAACGAGATTGCGAAGAGATATCGTAATTTGGGGTTTAATCGGACTCGGTCCGATTAAACTGGCTAGACTTGGTCAGTTTAGCCACATAAGCTACTAAACCCTAATTTCTCTCTCTCTCTCTCTCTTCATTTCTCTCTTACCCGTGCGGCAGCCCTCTTCTTCTCCCTTACCCCCGATCGCGCCGACCTCCTCCTCTCTGGAGCTTCTCCATCGTCGCCACCGGCCGCCACTCCTCTCCAAGCTCCACCTCACCTCTCTCGAGTTCCCTAGCTTCCTCTACTTCCAGATCCAACCCTCTTTCCTCTGTTTCCTCTCTCTCAACCCCGCTGGCAGCCCTCTTCGTCGTCGGCGTTCCCTTGGAGTTCCTTCGCCGCCGTCGAGCTCCAACGCCCAGGATAGCGTCGGGAAGCTCAGATCCCATCTTCTCCAAGCTCTCAGGTAGGGGTTTTCTACCTGAATCCATGATTCAGTCCTAGGGTGTGTTTGTGGATTGAACCTTCTATTGATTGATTGCTGTTTTCATGCTATCCATGCTAGATTAGTTGATGATTTCGGATTCATGGGTTTCGGACTTGGTTTGAAAAGGTTTCAAACGGATTCTTTGCGGATTTTCTCTTCTACCTTGTTTCCCTACCTTAGATCCCAACTGACCAAGGTGTGATTGATCGTTTATGTGGTTTTAATGGAGTTTTATCCCTCAGTTTTACCGGATTTCGTTGATGCTCTGTTCTTGAATGAACAGCCGGATTCAAGCTCAGTTTCTGAGCTTTGTGTGCATGATTTTGTTGGATCATCAAGATGAGAGTTGTAGATCTTCGGATGTACTTCTTATTGCCGCTAATTTCATAATTTTCGGAGTTTTCTACGATTTATGGTGACTTTTCTTCGGATCTGCAACGAGACCAAAATTAGTGGATTGATTAGTGAATTCCGGGAAGATTAGCCATTAGATTAATCCAATTCTTGGGCTGCATGTTCCTAGTATGCTAATATACATTTGCCCAAGTTTGATTTCTAATTCGACGTCGTTTGGACGTCGAATTGATAAAGACTTCATCGCCTCTAACTAGGGTTTAATGTAGAAATCCAGGAATTAGCTTGTTAGTGGATTCCTATGTTCTAATTAGTCCCTTGATGCATGCTTAGTAATTGATTGAAGCTTCATGCAAATTGATATGGGTTTTATCTGGATTTTTGGAAGTTTTTCCCAGATTTTACTGAAGCTCAGTTTTTCTACAAGCTGAGCTGTTCTAGCTCAAATCTGGGCTCGTACGTGCATGATCTCGTTTGATTATCAAGATCAAAGATGTAGATCATCGAATCTACTTTCAATTGACGCTTATTTCATAATTTTCGGATTTTCGTATGACTTATTATGAATTGTTCCATGATCTGTGACGAAATAAATCTTTGACAGATTCGTGGGTTTTTGGCAGCTACGTGTGTATCCATGCCTATGCCATACTTAGATCCTCTCCTGTTATGCTATGTATGGATTTCTATGGGTTGATATGCTGCTATGTTTCATCCCCATATATTGCTATGCTTAGTTCCATTCTGCTACCTGAATATTAGGCTATCAATGATTGAATATCGGATTATGAGTTCTAATTCTTGTTCATGCCATGGTACATCTGATTAGCTTGAATATTCCAGTTGAAGTTAATGGTTATGCTTTGATTGTATCTGACGTTCCACTGGATGTCTGATATCCCCATGGAATGGATAACTCCTATAATGAGAATGCATCCGAATTCTATGTAGAACCACCCATGTCTTCTTCTGCAACATGCATTGTTATTTTATAGTGCTATATATTCTTTCCCTTTTTTAACTCCTGCACATCCTCATATCATGTTTAAAGCCTAGGGCCAGCGGTGTGCTCGTTTCTATTTATTTTGTGGGAATGGTAATAGTGTGCGGGCCAGTGGTGCCATGTGAATTGATTAACTGGGGGTGTACCCCATTGTACAATTTCTGGTTGACGGCGGGGCATGTCGTAGTAATGCCGAAATTTGATTTGAGATTTTCGTTTACGGCTTGTGTTGCCGCTGTTATGGTAGATAGATCTGTAACTGCTTTAAACCCCTCGCTATGTTTACCCCTTAGCAAGCTGTAGGCTATGCCTAGCCATGTATGTTGTGATGTCATACTGTTGCATGGTTAACCTTCTGTATTTCTGTGCGCGTGAGCATTACATGCATTTGCTTGCATTAGAAGCATTAAGGATAGGTGATAGGCCATGGATTCGATCGCCGATCCGGGGTTCTCGGGTAGCCCGGATCTAGCCCTAGGACCGGGGTTTAGATAGTCGAGGATTAGGACCTGATTGTCATCAATGATAATGCTTGATATCATTTGAGGTTTCTGTTATAGTCGACTATGGATTATTCTTGTATTTGAGGTGTAGAGGTTGTGTCGGGTCTCCAAGACCAAGCGCTAAGGATGGCTGTCGATGTTCCTGACATATGTGTCCCCGCGAGAGATGATATGACTGGGCAGGGTGGTACCTGGACAGGAGCCCACAGTCTTTGTTTCCTCTCGTTTGTTCTTGGGTGAGGGTGGGTGTGAGGACCTGCCCCTCCATCCCTGTGGCTTGCTGTTTACCCCAAGGGCAATTTGGGAAATTGCGCCTTGGCGGTCGTTTCGCACTGGCTGTGCACACACAGACCTTGGTTGATGCTTGTTTTTGGTTAGAATGGTTAGGTGGACCCTGGTTCGGAAGTCCTGTGCTTGGGCTTGTGTCTCAGCCAAGGTTTCCGTTTTGGGCAAGGGAGATCGATCTCCATGGGGGTGAAGATCGATCTCTCTGTGCCTAGTGGTCGCCGTTCTGGGCGAGGAAGATCGATCTCCATGTCCATGAAGATCGATCTCCCTGTGCCTGGAAGTCTCTGTCGGTGGCTTTCGAAGGACGGCCACCGCGGTGGCCGTCGCTTCCCCTGTCAGGGGAGGGAAGACTTTCCCTCCCCTCCCCCAGCTTTTCCCCGCCTTAGCCGGCTTTCCCCCGGCCTTACCCGCCCCTTTCCCCCTTCCTTTCTTCTTCTTCTTCTTCTTCTTCTCTTCTTCTTCCTCGCGGCTCTGCTTTCCCCTGTTCCGGCTGAGAGCTTTCGCTCGCCGTTCTTCCTCCTCCGGCCACCTCTCCGGGAGCTTGAAGGCTCGTTGGGTTCGTGGCAAGGCGAGGAAGGTCCTGAGGTAGGACTTGTGGATCGAAGCTGCGTTGAAGAGGTAGGGTTCTTCTTCTAAAACTCCGGCCGTTTGAGGGTTTTGAATCCGGGATTTGTTTTGCTTAGACCTCCTTGTGGAGTTGTTCCTTCCCGGTTTTGAAGCCTTGAGAAGCTTCGTGGCACTAAGATCTGCCAGCCCACCTAGTTTGGTGAGGTGTGGTGGCGGTTTTCGGCGGTGTTCCTCGCCGTCCGGCAGCCGGCGTGAACCCAATCATGATCGATCTCTTGGGAAGAGATCGATCTTGGTCGGGGTGGCCCAGCCCGCCCGAGCGAGAGCGATCTCCCTGGGAGGGAGATCGATCTCTTGGCGGCTGGTGCCTGTGCGGTTTGCGTCCACGTCACCTACAAGATCGATCTTCATATGGGTGGAGATCGATCTCGTGGGGGTGACCAGGACGGGTGCTTCTAGCCTCGAGGAAGATCGATCTCCATGCTATAGGAGATCGATCTCCTTCAGTGCAGAGAGGGTTTTACTTGCTTTAAGTGCTGTTTTGCCCGCGGGGCTTCGCATGCGAGTGGTTTTTACGGTTTTACCCTCGGGGCTTGTCCTGTCATGGATCATGCATGAATGCTTATTGCTTTGTGGTTGAACCGAGAGGGTGATGCCTCTCGGGGTGTGTAGAATAAATGGGCTGACGGTATGCCCTTACCGCTTTGTGGTGAACCGAGGGAGTCATGACCCTCGAGAGTGTTTAGTGTAAGCGGGCCGAAGGTGTGCCATTGATGTGTTGTTTGTTTACAGCTTTATCATACTTATCCTGCCCTGTTTTCCTGTGCATTAGGCATGCTAGGGTAGGTTGGGTGGGTGTTGACTCTGCTGCTTAGAGTACCGAGTGATGGTAGTCTTAACCTCGGTTGTTCCGCCAAGTGCGGAGATCCCGCTTGGAAAAGGGGGTCCTACTGGTTGCGTCATGTCCACCCTGTGTCAGGGAATGTCGGAGTTGCCCACCCCTGAGCAGTGGCGTTATCGGAGATACGCACCTAGGACAGGAACCCTTCGGGTTATTGATGGGATTGTGGGATCCTTGGCAAGCCTCGGTACTTGGCATCAGAGTGTGTCCGGTTGCTTTACCCTTGTTTGTGGGAGTTGTAGAGTAGGACCCTGCTGAGCTGTTGCTCATGCCTACCTGGACTGTGTTTGTTGCAGGTGCAGGTGGCCGCTCTGTCCCAGTGTTACCCCCTCGGTCGTCTCGAGGCAGCGCTCCGGATCCTGACCATGTCTGAGGGTCAGGATGAGTTCGTCTGTGCGTTCGCGGAGACCCCGGTGGGTGTTGTGGTTTCTTTTTGGGGACTGTGATCCCTTGTAGCTGTTGTACTAAACCATGTTAACTTTTTATTGATGGTTTGTAATAAATGTTAATAGTTGTTTAGTTAGCTTGCTTCCGTTCTTTCTCTGTGCCGTCCAGCTGTTTCCGCCAGCTGGGCTTTAGTCTCAACTGTTTCCGCCAGTTGAGGCTGTGGTTGTAGGTTCTCTCCCCCTGCCCGGTCGCGCTCTGCGGGTCGGGGCGCGACAGTGGGACCTGGACAGGAGCCCTCGGGAATCGACGGGGTTACGGGGCCCCTTGGCATACCTTAGGCTTAGGCGGAGAACGACACAGTTGCAGTTTCCCTTCCTTTCTGTGTGACGTAGAGTAGAACCCTACTGGGCATTGTTGCTCACCCTACCTGGGCTGCATCGGTGATGCAGGTCGATGCAGTTCCTTCTTTCAGGTGATCTTCTAGAAGATGACGCGATATTTCGAGGTGATCGAGGACTTGGAGCTTTGAGGAGTTCATCTACAGTTAATTTACAGTTTTAATCAGTGATGTATAAATTGATGTATAATCTGAAATATTCGAGAACAGAATTGTATGATTATTAATTTAATTGTATTGGAGAAATGTTGTAACGTTGTTTAATGTAGATATTTGAGGAATGTATTGATTGATCATTTTGTCCTAATTGTAATTTGTCAAATATCGAAGTTGTAAAGTTGTAAAATTATCAAATGTACAGGTTTCTTGTGTTATACTTATAAAGGTGATTTTGCCAAAAAATTTATGAGCTTGATGATTAAATTATTTAAATTCATAGCAGTTATATACTTGTGCGCCAATTGATGATTTAAATAGGTTTAGGTGGCTCAAGCCTCGATCTGGATGGGTTTTCTGGATCGGGGTGTGACAGGTGCAAAAGTCTCATCAAAATTAATTCCTTCTTGTTGATTAAACCCTTTTGCAACAAGTCTAGCTTTGTTCATTGTAATTGTCCTCGATTCATCCATTTTGTCTCTAAAAACCCATTTAGTACCAATGACGGGATGATCATAAGGTCTAGGTACCAAATTCCAAGCTACATTTCTTTCAAATTGATTGAACTCTTCTTGTATTGCTATGATCCAATGATCATCCTCTAATGCTTCCTCAATCATTTTGGGCTCGATTTGAGATAGGAAGGCTAGATTTGCATATGCATTTAATGAAGATCTAATTTGGATTCCTTTTGATGGTTCACCAATTATCAATTCCTTTGGGTGTGAGGATGCATATTTGCAATCTTTAGGCAAATAATGATGATGATCACTAGGTGTAATTTCAAGGGATTCCTCAAATCTATCATTCAATTCTTCAACATCATTTTGGGTTTCATCTATTACATCTTTTGATTTGATATTATGAACATCATCATCTTTACCATCAATTCTACTAGGAACTATAATCATTTCATCAAAAGGAACATGCATTGATTATTCAACCACTAAGGTCCTTTTATTGATGATTCTATAACTTTTGCTTCTCTCCGAGTATCTGAGAAAAACTCCTTCATCGGATCTAGCATCAAATTTTCCAAGATTTTCTTTCCCATTGTTTAAGATGAAACACTTGCAACCAAAACTCTAAAGTATCCAATATTTGGAATTCTTCCTTTCCAAAGCTCATAGGGGGTTTTCTTCAAAATAGGTCTCAATGTTACTCTATTGATCACATGGAAAGAAGTATTAATTGCTTCGGCCCAAAAATAGTTAGGAAGATTATTCTCACATAATAAATGTGAGGACCTATCCCTCTACCCCAGTGGCTCGTTGTAGACCGCAAGAGCAATTTGGTAAATTACGCCTTGTTGGTTTGTTCCACACCCGTGTGTGCACACACTGACCTTGTTTGTGTTAGTGTTTGATTGGAAAGGTTAGATGGATCCGGGCTTGGGCTTAAGTTTTAGCCCAAGTCTACCTTTCTGCGCTTAAAGGATCGATCTTTCCTTACTAGAAGATCGATCTTTTGTGCCAGAAAGTCAAGGCGCGATCGTCATGAACGATTGATCTTTCCTCAGGGAAAGATCGATCATTCATAGGTCGGTTCGTTTGTCTATAAAATGAATGTAACCCTCTTCCTTGAATCCCTTTTCAAATCCGCATTCTTGAGCTCAGAGCTGCCGGATTTTGAGGAGATTTGGGACGATTCAAGGCTTAGCAGTTGGGATTGAAGCAGCTATTGCCTAAGTAGGGATCCTACCTACATTTGTTTTCCGATTTTGTGAGTTTGAGTTTGATTGAAGTTTGTTTCGCTTAGATCTCACTGCATACTTGTTAGTTTGTGGTATTTCCACCGATTTTGGACTCGTGGTCCTTCGTACTACAAGATCCTAGAGTTTTGTGGGATTTGGTGGAATTTTTCGACGGTATTTCTCGCCGGAGGGTTGCCGGAGAACCCAACAAGATCAATCCTTCATTGTTGGTCATGCTGAACCCGAGCATGATCGATCATCGGTTGAGGATGATCGATCCTTGTGCCTTGGGCAGCATGGGTTCCCCTTTGTCGCGAGGAGGATCGATCTTCCTGGGAGGAAGGATCGATCTTCCTTGGCGCGGCAAAGAGGATGCCCTCTATCATGAGGATGATCGATCTTCCTGGGAGGAAGGATCGATCATCCTTGGCACGATATAGAAGGATGCTCTCTGTTGCACTGATGATCGATCTTCCTGGGAGGAAGGATCGATCATCTTTGGCTCGACATGGAAGGAAGCTCTCTGTCGCTTGAAAGATCGATCCTTTGATGGCAGAGAGGGATTTTCTTGGTTTTGCCCACGGGGCTTTGTATGTACAGATATCTTTATCGCTTTATATCTTGTACATATTCTTAAGCATGCTAGCCCTATATTAGGGGCAGTGGTGAACCAGGAGAGTGATAACTCCTGGGGTGTTTAGAATAAGTGGGCGGGTAGCCCTACTGCTTTTCTTAGTCTTGCATGCCGGCGTGCGCCGAGGGCTTTTACCTGCGTGGTTTGTCTCTGTTGTTTGCGGGGCTGCTTCCCGATGCAGGTTGCTGGTGGACTGGCTGGCAGTTGGTGGTGTACCACTGCAGCAGTCCCAGACCTTAAATATATGTTCACCACCCCGGGTTGGCAGTGTACCGAGCCCAGATTGGTTATGCTATCATCACATATTGTTGCATGCTTTAACTGTTTATATGTGTATGTTCATCGCATGCATCTTTGTTGTGCATTAGTTGCATGGTTAGAGCGTGGGCGATCTGTGGGTCGCCGTCCCGAGGCTGGAAGCTCGGATTTAGTCCTAGGACCGGGGTTGGGTAGTTTGGACCCGGTTTGAATTGTGGTGTGCAGTCAGACTTGATGATAGGCTTAGATGACTGGTACACCTGTTGCTTGGTGATTGTAGAGGTCGTGTCAGCCTCGAGTCGGATGCTGAGGTGTAGCTGGTGTCCCACTGTGTTGACCCTTAAGTAGAGTGGTTGACTACTTAGTGGTGCCTTTTCCCGCATGCAGTGTCATTCCCTGCTTGTAGGCCGGCAGTGTTAGTTCCTGGTTACTGAGTGTGACCCGTCGTGTGACCAGTTCGGCTGGAAGACCATGGTAGTGGACCTCAGGGACACATGATGGGGTTATGGGGCCTCTGTATACACCCAGTTCTTACTTGAGGGTGACACTGTTGCGTTTCAATCTTCCTTCTGTGCCGTAGTATAGTTTCTCTGCTGAGCTTAGTTACTCACTCCTATCCGGGCTGCGTTTTACAGGTGCAGGCATTAGCTCCTCTTCAGTGGCCCCTACCGGGCAGTTGGTCGGCGGTGCCAGGTGAAGTTTGAGAGGTGGCGATCTTTACAGCTTTAAACTTATGTTAGTTAGTCTTCTACGGGATTGTTTATATGTTGTATTTGAATCTTCCCCTCTCCGAGGATATGTATATTAAATTCACTTGGGTTTTGTAATCTTGGGTTCGATGTTTATTCAATTATGTCTTTTAATTGAGGGTGTTTGTGATGAATTGTTAGAGAGATCAATAGGTTAGAGGGAACTCTCGCCAAATTTTTCGCGTTTCGTTAGGTTCCGATTCGCGTCGCTCGGCCCGGTTGGGCTTTCGCGGGTCGGGGCGTGACAATAGAGTTCTAGCCATGTCTTGTAGGGTCCGATTTTTCCTTTCAACGACACCATTTTGTTGAGGGGTTATAGGAGAAGTTATGGGAAATCCCGTTGTCATTGTAAAACTTTTCTAGATGAGAATTCTTAAATTCTCCTCCATGGTCACTTCTAATGCATGTAATGAGAATACCTTTCTCATTTTGGACTCTTCTACAAAAGTTGGTGAATTCCTCAAAGACTTCATCTTTGTGTGCAAAGAAAATCACCCATGTGTATCTAGTGTAATTATCTACTAGTACAAAGTCATATGAGCTACCACCTAAGCTTGTAGGTTTGGTTTGTCCAAAAAGGCCCATGTGAATGAGTTCTAATGCTCTTGTGGTGGAAACTACATCTTTAGGCTCAAAGAGGATTTTACTTGTTTTCCTCTTTGAAATGCGTCACAAATCTTATCTTTCTCAAATTTGATCTTGGGAAGTCCAAGAACAAGGTCTTTTCGAGAAAGTTTGGATATTAAATCCATGTATGCATGTCCAAGCCTGCTATGCCATAACCAAGAATTATCATTTAAGGCACTAAGGCATACATTATCATGGCAAACAAGATCATCAAGATAAAATGTGTATACATTACCATCACGATGACCTACTAGCAAAATTTTATCACTAGGAGCATCTTAACATAGCATTTTGAATCTTCAAAAATAATTTTGTTACCTCTATCACATAATTGACTAATGCTAAGCAAATTATGTTTCAAACCTTTAACCAAGAGAACATTTTCAATAATAATGGAAGAGGTTTTACCAATATTGCCAATGCCAATTATTTTTCCTTTTCCAATGTCTCCAAAGGTCACCATTCCTCCATCTTTGGATTGAAAGGTTGAGAACATGCTCCTTTCTCACATCATGTGTCTTGAGCATCCACTATCAAGGTACCATCTTTTGGTCTTTGTGTTTGTCTTGATCTTGAATCTCATACACTACTACAGATAAGATATCAAACCTTGATTTTTGGTACCCAAATCGTTTTGGGTCCATTTGCATTAGTATTATGTATAAGAGAATAAGATGTATGTATAGGTGCCCAAATTTTCTTAGCATTAGCATGCCTCATGAGATAGCAACTAGGTGCAATGTGACCTACTTTGCAACAATAATGACATATAGGTGCTTGTACTACCTTAGGAGGATGAGAAGAAGCTTTAACAAAGTTAGTCTTTTTTTGGTTGTTCACCTTCCTAGGGTTGTAGCCAATTCCTTTCTTGTTTAAGGAGCTCCTTTGGCTATCAAGGATCTCATCTAACTTGTCTCTACTCTTCACGAATTTAGCTATAGTGATTTTTAAGTCATCAACCTCAAGAGTGAGATCTCTCTTGGATTTCCTCAAATAGATAAGTTTCCTTTGCATATCATAATTTGTGTTCTTCAATATGGTGAGCTCATATTGAGTGTCCTTGAGTTCCTCCTCAATTGTGTCACTCGTGTCACAAGAGTTGTTGTCTAGCATGCATTTGTTTTTTTTTTCTATGGTTCCAATCCTATGCATGTCATCTAATTTTTCTTCTTCTACTTTCTTCAAGTCCTTACAAGTAGCATAGTATTTTTTTTTAAGGAACTTGAAATCATTAGCTAAAGCATGATAAGCATCAAAAAGTTCTTCAAATACAAGCTCATCTTCTACCTCATCTCCGTGTGCCACTAAGCATATGTTGGCTACCTCTTGTTCTTCTTCATCGGATGAGGTCTGCACATCACTTTCTCCCTAAGTAGCCATCATTGCTTTCTTTTTCTTGAACTCCTTCTTTGAAGGCTTCTTGAGTTGAGGATAATCAAACTTGATGTGTACGGGCTTTCTACACTCATAACATATGATTTCATTTGAGTTAGAAGAAGTAGGATTATATTTTTCACCTTTGGGGAATTTCTTCTTGAAGAATTTCTTTCCTCCTTGGCGCTTGAAGATCTTTTGAATTCTTCTTGATATCATCACCAATTCTTCATCGTCATCTCCTTCACTTGCATCGGATGAGTCTTTGCTAAATGACTTGAAAGCAACCGTCTTCTTCTTTTTATCTCCTTCTTCATTGCTTCTCTTCAAGTTCATCTCATAGGTCATGAGGGAACCCATGAGCTCATCGAGTGACAACTTGGATAGATCCTTGGCTTCTTCGATCGCTGTCACTTTAGGATCCCATGACTTCGGTAGACACCTAAGTATCTTTCTCACAACATCATTGTTAGCATAAACTCTTCCAAGAGATTCAAGCACATTTAATATGTTAGTAAAACGTGTAAACATCTCACTAATGGTTTTATCATTCTTCGTGCAAAAGAGTTCATACTCATATACAAGCATACTTATTTTAGATTCTTTAACTCGACTTATTCCCACATAAGTAACCTCAAGCTTGTCCCATATCTCCTTTGCTGATTTGCATATAGAGACACTATTGAATTCACTAGGGCTAAGGGCACAAAATAGAAAGCTTTTGGCCTTGGCATTTGTTTGAAGGTTCTTGAGATCGATTGGGATGTTGTCACTCTTTGTTTTTGGGACTTCTTTACCTTCAACAATTTTCATAGGGATATAGGGTCCATCCTGTATTACCAACTAAGCTTCATAATCCATAGATTGGATGAATATCTCCATCTTGGTTTTCCAATATGTATAGTTCGATCCATTGAAGTATGATGACCTATTGGTAGCTTGTCCCTCTACGTTTTTCATCTCTAGATAGCATCCTTTAAGGGCTGTTACATCACTAAAAATAGAGACTTAGCTCTGGTACCAATTGAAGGTCCAAGAGGGGGATGAATTGGACTCTTTTTGAAAAACTAGATTAATGGAAAAATTAGGTAGGAGAGAACTAACACCTTAAATGCTTATAGATGAAATGAAGCTAAAATAACTAGCATGCAAGAATTAAATGAAAGAAGGGTTAGAGAGATAGCACCGATTTTTATAGTGGTTCAACCCAACTCTTGGTCTACGTCCACTTCTCTCAAGGTCCTCCTTGAGGTTTCACTACTTGGAAATCTTTTACAAGCTTTTCCTCCAAGCTTCCCGGTGCTTGGTGACCTTACAATCACAGCCAACTGCTGTTGGATTACTCTCAAAGTACTTCTTCACACTCGAAGAAGATTTACAAAGATTGTAGCTCTAAAGGGAATGAGTAGTAACTCTTGCTTAGACTTGCTCAGATGATCTCAATAATATCAATAATGGTTGTGGCAAGTTTACAACAAAGAACTACTTATATCTGGTCTTCAACCAGCTCAAAAAAACCTTCCAACGGCTCTCTACAACTCTCCAATGGCTAAATTTTTTACTCTGCGCGTTGCTGGCGATTGATTCATGCATCATCCGTGACATCGACCATCATGTAAAGTGTACTCTGAACATGACTAAGAGCAGCTTATTTGCTTAGTTTTCATGATTAATATAGATGATTTTATCCGTATATGTTGCTTCACAAAGTTATTTGTATTATGCAGGAAATTGAAGCAAAGATGGGTCTTTAACACCAACACTGTACCTTCTCAAAAGAAACCAGTTGATATGTCATATATGGTTGGAAAGCTCTGGAAGTCTAGTTTTCAGAAGTTTTTACGGTTTGTGATTTGGAGTTTCCTAGAGGAAGATATACTATTTTGAGTACGAGAGGTGCAGACAAAGCAGTTACGGAAGAAGAAAATTGATTTGATGCTCAAAGGATCGATCCTTTCTCGTCCACGGATCGATCATTTTATGCTATAGAGAGTTGACAGAGAGCTAGTTTCAAGAAGATCGATCATTTCCCCCATGAAGATCGATTTTAGTCTGGGCGACCCAGGTTACACCAAATGAGGAGAAATACAGTTTCATCGACTGATTGGAAGAATAGATGAAGTTAGACAGCTGGAAAACTGTTCTGTGGAAGCTGAGGAAAATATTCGTTAAATATTCTATATAACTCAGAATATTGTGAAATCTTCCGGATCTGGTAGAAGACATCCAAATATACAACTTTCGTGTTGAGCACGTTTCCAAATTCCGGCTGAATTGGACCCAGTTGCGACCGGAATAGGGCTGCCTTCAGGAAATCCGAGTCCAACTCAACTAAAACCCTAATTTCGGGGTTCCCCTATATATATGCTTATTTAATCCGAAATTTGGGAGGTTCTAAGGGGGTTTTCTACAGAGCTATGGAGGGGAGAAAAGCAAAGGAGGAAGATGAAGAAATCTCCATCCATGGCCGAGTAATCCGCGGGCATGACGGACGGATGATCTAGCGAGGATTAGGGTTTCTTCTTCAACGATGGTTCATGTTTTAAACTTTATTGTTAAACTCTTCTCTATGTGTTGAGTCTTCAAGAATTATTTTCAGATTATAGATCTCTATGTAGATGATTAATATTATGAATCCAGTCATGCTTCTTTCATGATCTTATAATCCCATAGTTTTACCTATTGTTTACCTACTTTATCTCGTGAAATCTTTGTTATGCATTGCCGATTGTGAGAGTTGGTATTGTGTATTCTTAGAGATCTGGTTAGATAGAGTTAGGGCTTTGTCCCGATGAACTTTTGCTATATATTGCCTTTAGTGACAGCCAGTATCATATATTCTTAGGTTTGGATTGGATCAAATTAGAACTATAATAAGGAAGAATCAATCATAGGAGGAGACATTTATATATTTGGGTTAATATCATTTCGGTACCCTCTAGTTTTACGAATTATCAATTTGGTCCTCATATTTTAAAATGTATCAAAATGGGGTCTATAGTTACCAAACTTTTCAATTTAGTGCACTTCTGGTAACGCCGTTTGCCTGATTTAACGTCAAACCGGCCACGATACTCAATTTACTCAATTTTGACTGATTTTGTAAATTTTGACTTTCGCTGACGTAGGAAGGCAGGAAGAGAGAGATATACGCTGACGTAGGATACTGGTTTGACTTTCGCTGACGTAGGAGAGAGAGAGCACCCGTCGGGGGCGGGGCAGGAGCTTCGCCTGGGCGGCTGCGCTCCCGTCTAGCGACGCCTTCCGGAACCCGGCCTTCTTGAGCTCCTCCCCCCACACCTCCACCTTCACCTCCCCCGTCCGCTTCGGCCCGCCCACCGCCACGATGTTCTTGATCTCCGTCCCCAGCAGCTGCCTCTCCACCGTGTGCCACCACTCCTCCTCCGCCCCCGCCCTCCCCTCGGCGTCATCCCCCAACGCGTCGAACACCGCCGAGTAATAATGTAAGGCCTCGACGAACCTCCCCAGGAAGTCCCCCACGTGGCTCATGTCCTGCTCCGCCATGGTGATCAGCTTCGGCCGCAGTGGTGGGGAGAGAGAGAGCACCCGCCGGAGTCGGGGCGGACGCCGTTCGTGGGGAACCCCGTGGTGGGCGACGAACCTTCGGCGTGCTCGACCCCGTCCAGGTGACAATGATGGCCAAGCACCTCGACACCATCTACGTCTCCGGCTGGCAATGCTCCTCCACCCACACCTCCACCAACGAGCCCGGCCCCGACCTCGCCGTCTACCCCTACGACACCGTCCCCAACAAGGAAGGACCGCCACTGGTTGAACGAGGGAGTCCGAGGGAGAGAGATGGGTTGCTGCTGGCGTGATCAATGGCGAGAGAGAGATGGGTTGCTGCTCGGATTTGAGAGAAAGAGAGCTCGATAGCTCGGGAGTCCGAGGAAGAGAGATGGTTCGCTAGGCCGGAGCTCCAGGAGGTGAGGCCGGAGTGCCTGGAGGGAAGGATGAGAGAGGAGTTCGAGAGAGAGGCGGCGGCTGCCGGCGCGATCGAGGAGAGGAGTTCGAGAGAGAGCTCGGGGGAGAAGGAGGGGAAGCCACACGGGCGTGGGGAGAGCCGGAGAGGAGGAGGTCTCGGCCCTCGAGGGAGCCAGAGAGGAGGAGGTTTGAGTGGAGGGCCGGGAGGCAGAGCGCCGGGAGGGGAGGGGAGGCTGATTTAACGCCAAACCGGTCAAAATTGACCAAAAACTGGTCAAAATTGTGCAAAACCGGTCACTAGCCGTTTTGGCGTTAAATCAGCAAACGGCGTTACCATACTTGTACCAAATTGAAAAGTTTGGTAACTATAGACCCCGTTTTGATACGTTTTAAAATATGGGGACCAAATTGATAATTCGTGAAACTAGAGGGTACCGAAATGATATTAACCCTATATATTTTGTTAGATTCATAATTCCATATCTTCCGGTTAGGGTGATTGGGATGTGAATCCCTTAACTGAGTATCATATGAACCATTGAGAAGAGAAGAACCTAAATCCGAGTGAAGTGATTCCCGGTGCCTAACCTTATCAAAAGCCTGATATCTTTATTTAATCCTACATTATCATTAATCCTTTGATCTAATTTAGTTTAGTTAGCTTTCTTGATTGTCTTCAATATATTATTATCTGTATTTCTGTATCCTTTCTGCTTGTCTCTCTGTGGGTTCGACCTCACTTATGTTGTACTGCACCGCGACCGTTGTGCGTGACACATTTGAGCGATATCATGTCACACCCCGACCCAAAGGTACGGGTCCTCACATGTTGCATCGACCGTTGCAAACCCGCGGTCGATCCATGGATCGACCGTCGCATTCCCACGGTCGATCCATGCATCGATCGTTAGTACAATAAATCATTAAATATTGAATTTAAGACTTCCAATTAAGGGGTAATAAATATTAAACATATATTTTATCATTTAATGTATATTGGCATCATCAAAACAAGGTTAGGATCAACAATTACGCCGTGGACGTACATCTAGAGATCATCCGCAAGACCCCGTTCGACCACTTCCTCGAGCTTCAAGAGGTCAACCAGGACAACCGATTGCTTGACGAGATGATGCGAAACCACGAAGGGGGCCTGCAGTTTAACCTTAGTGGCAACGTCAGGGCATTGACACCCGATGACGTTGTCGTCTTCTTCGGCCTTCCGCTAGGTGGGGAGCTCGTTGATCGGGATAAGAAGATGTGTCGGAATCTAATGGATATCCCCTACTTCGCCAGACGCAGGGCATCGTGGAGATATTGAAGCAACTAAAGGATAGAAGGGACTAGGAATCGTTGGATGATTTTTGCCGGTACTTTATTCTGTACATCTTTGCGACATTCCTGTTCCCTCGGGCGAATTACACGCCCCCCCCACCTCGGAGCTAGTTGGAACTATAGAGGATCTCGGCTCTCTCGACAACTAGAATTGGCCTGCTATGGCCCACTGCCACTTGTGGAATGAAGTGGCGGCGGCACTGAACTAGTGGAGAACTTCCAAAATGTCTTCTTCTAGAGCCTTGACGTACGTGTGTGCATGCATACTAGTCCTTACGGCTTGGAACTGTGAGCTGACCAGCTACAGAGAACCCGACGAACCCCGTGAACACGGCAAGACCCCCCCCCCCCCCCCCCCCGGACATATTGAAATGGACTAGCAACCAAAGCGGGGAAGGCTATGCGATCTGCATTCGAGGTCTGTCCCCACAGAGGTGAGTCCTGATTCCTTGTGCTTCCTTTCGCATTATACCGATTCTCTCGCCACTAATTTAAGTTACCGTTTTCTGTTTCAGCTCGGTTACATGAACATGGATGTCGCACTGTACCTTGGGGGTACGCGGCCAACTGCACGATCAGAGATTGTCAGTATGCCATCTATAGAGGCTTCGTCTGCACCTAAGAAGTCTACCACGCGAGTTTCTTTCATGTCTCCTCTAGGAACTCCACCTGAGGACGTGGTCGACTAACAATGGCAACCTAACTTCGCAGCTCAAGACCCCCAATCGAGCCCAACCGATGAAACTAAATGGGAATAGGTAAAAACTATAATTATACGTGTCTTTGTTTATACGCGTAGTACTTACGTGTCCTGTTTATTTCTCTTGTTTGATTATACGCGCTTATTCGATGGTTATACGCGTTTCGTTGTTTATACGCGTGTTCCTTACGTGTATTTGTTTAATGTGTTTTATTGTTATACTGAGTGACGTGTTTCCTTCTACGCATTTTTTCCTTCGTTACTAGTAATACAAGTATAGGGGAATGCGTATTAGTTTCTATGCATGATAGTGTACGCGTTCAATCTACCAGGCGCGTTTGTTCGTGCATGTCTAGTAACTATGTGATGTTTACTCTGGAACACAGGTGAAATCGGAGTTCCTCAAAATTACACGCAGGGATCTAGAAAGATCTGAGGAAATCATGCGCCTGAATATCAACGTGAACAGGTTGGGGGGGGGGCAACTGGCCATGGCAAATGCCAAGCTAGATAGGGCTGAAAAGGAAATTGCATCCCTGAAGAGAAAATCAAACATGGAGGCAGGATAGCACCCAGAACCATTCATCGGGGAATTATTCCCTAACTTAATCACCAAGCGGAGGAGGAGCTTCATGGGACACCCAAGCCAAGAGGAGAATGACACGCATCAGCCCGAGCATGCGCCCACAGATTTAGTGAGAGTGCCGCAACCGAAATTCACCAAGCAGGGACGCGGGGCATATCAATTGCAAGAAACCATAAGTCCCCCATATGCCATGCGGTCTAAGAAGACTAAGGCGGCAACAAGAAAGAGGCGAAGGGGCTCGACGAGTCGATCTCCATCTACAAAAGCATACCAAGTGGTCGCCATTGACATTACCATGAGCATGGTCAGCGAGTTGTCAAGTATGACCGCCGTGGAAGAGGAGGTGAGGGAAGAGGAGGCGGAGCCCGTGGATGCAGTTGCCATGGCTGCAAAACGCCATGGAGGCAGTGCTCGTGGGGGCAGAGGCCGCGGACGAGATGGGGGCCACGGAGGCAGAGCCTGTGATTGGAGAGGCCGCGGACGAGGCGAGGGCCATGGAGGCAGAGCCTGCTGTTACTGAGCCGCGAAGGCAGCAGCCGTGGATGAAGATGACCAACAGGCTGGTGAATCTATAGATGATGTAGTCAAGGATGTAGCACTATTCCGACCCAGCAAAGAGAAGTGTGATGTGGCGGCAGTAGTTCAGCTCGCCCGCTCAAATTTTTCGCCATTGCGTTGGCATCCCCAACTGGTTTCGGTGATGTGCATATACATGGCCAAGGAGACGACAATGAGGCGGATTCTCTAGAGATTGACAGCTGGATTGCGGTGAATGAGGCACAACAAACGCCGGAGGAGCTTGCACATACACTGAAGTGCCTCGAGCAGGGCTACCTGAGGCTCATAGACTATACTTCCGCAAGAGAAGCAACTTCTTGAACCTGGGCTTGTGTTTTAGCCTATGTTTGGCTTTCTGGGCAAAGGAGATCGATCTTCCTTGCTAGGAGATCGATCTTTCTTGCTAAGAAGATCGATCTTCTTTGAGAAGAAGATCAATCCTTCTGTGCCAGAAAGTCATGGCGGTTGAGCTTGAGAGGACGGCCGTCGTGGCCGTCGCCCTCCACTGTCAGAGGGAGAGAGGACTTCCTCTCCTCTCCTCCCCCTTTTCCCCTCCTTCCCCGGCTTTCTCCCTCCCTCTTCTTCCTCTTCTTCCCCTTCTATTTCCTCTTCTTCTTCTTCCCGCGAGCTCTGCTTCCCCTGTTCTGGCAGCCCCTTCTTCTCCTCCTTTCTCCCTCCTCCGGCCACCATTTTGGGAGCTTGAAGGCTCGTTGGATCCGTAGCGGCGTGAGGAAGATCCCTGGCGTGGTTTGGAGCTTTGTTAGTGGCTGTTTAGCGGGGAATCAGCCGAGGATTAGCGTTTCCGGTAGGTTTCTACCTAGCTGAGTTAGTTTAGTGGGTTTCTCTTCATCTAGCCGTTAGATCTTGATGTTCCTTATGTTGTTGGATGCCTCTTGCTTAGTATAATTTATGGTTTAAGTTTCATAAGTTTTGGTTGAGAATTTAGTAGGATTTAAGCATGTTTAATCTCGGATTTTTCGGTTTCTGCTGTTCTTGAAGAACAGCCGGTTTGCGGCGAGTTTTCCGATCGATACGTGTATGGTCTTGGGTTGTGATCAGCATAAGAGTTGTAGATCTTTGAATCTACTCTTAGACCCAACTGATTTCATAATTGTCTAATTTTTGTACGATTTGTTATGGATTTTGCACTGGTGGGCTGCGTTGCAGCAAGCAATCGTAAGTTAGTTTTTATTAGCGGTTTTGATTAGTGTTTTCCCGTTAATCCAGCAGTTGGATATTTCCAGATTTTGGATATGTTGATCCCAGCATGTTACTCTACTGAAATCTATGTTGGATCTCGAATCCGATGTCGTTTGCACATCGGATCGACGGAGTCAACTAGCTGCTATGTAAAGAATTTTTGGTGTTTTATATAATATTATTTGTTCAAAACATATAATATTATATTTTTACTGTTCATCGAGGTTTTCGGGGTTGTTTCCCATTGCAAGAGTTCACGGTTGACGGCTGTGGTACCGTCGTAATGCCGGGACCCGCTGCGGATCGGCTGACAGCGGTTGGTAGTACCGTTGCAGCGATCCAGTTGGACTTGTATGTTGCCTGATCGTACTATTGCATGCTTTACTTCTTATCTGTGTATGTTCATAGGATGCATTCTTTGTTGTTCATTAGTTGCATGGTTAGGGCATGGGTGATCTGTGGGTCGCTGTCCCGAGGCTGGAAGCTCGTATTTAGCCCTAGGACCGGGGTTGGGTAGCTTGGTCCCGGTTTGAATTGTGGTGTCCAGTTGAATTCGATGATAGGCCTAATGACTGGTACACCCGTTGCTTGATGATTGTAGAGGTCGTGTCGGCCTCGAGTCGGATTCTGAGGTGTAGCCGGTGTTCCACTGTGTGGACCGTTGAGTAGAGAGGTTGACTACTTAGAGGTGCAGTTTCCCGCCTGCAGTGTCGTTCCCTGCTTGTGGGCCAACAGTGTTAGTCCTGCTTATTGAGTGTGACCTGACATGTGACTAGTTCTTCTGGAAGACCATGATCGTGGGCCTCAAGAATACGCGGTGGGGTTATGGGATACACCCAAGTCTTACTTGAGGGCGACACTGTTGCGTTTCCCTCTTCCTTCTGTGTGACGTAGTGTAGAACCCTTCTAAGCCTTATGCTCACTCCTACCCAGGCTGCGTTTTACAGGTGCAGGCGTTAGCTCCTCTTTGGTGGTGCCTACCGAGCAGTTTGTCGGCGGCGCTAGGTGGAGTCTGATAGGTGGTGATCTTTTACTGGTTTTGAAACCTTGGTTAGTTAGTCTCCTACGGGAGTATAAATGTTGTATTTGAATCTTCTCCTCTCCGATGATATGTATATTAAATTTACTTGGGTTTTGTAATCTGAGCTTCGAGGCTTGTAATTTAATTATGTCTTTTAAATTGAGGGTGGTTTGATGAATTGCTAGGGAAACCAATAGGTTAGAGGGAACCCTCGCCAACATTTTTCCGCGGTTTGTAGGTTTCGGTTCGCGTCGCCCGGCCCAGTTGGGCTTTCGCGAGTCGGGCGCAACAGCTTGGTAGCAGAGCATAGGTTGTAGATCTCAGGGTTAGGATCGGGATTAGGTTGAGATTGAGCGTGGAATGGGTTAGTTCTATGTCTAGAACATCCGTGCATGCTCTTCTGTGATGTGTTATGCTTTTTCGCTTCCTGTTTGTACTGATTGTTTTGCGGTTTCTGACAAGTGGATACTTGTTGTTTCTTGTGGGTGTGCAGATGCCGAGGAGTCGGGTACGTCATTCCGTTGTGAGTCGTGGCCGGTCGCGTGAGCAGCGCACCGCCCGACAGGCTCCAGTAGCCACGGCAGCTTTACCCTGAGACTTTGCACCAGCACCAGAGACGAGTGTTGAGTTCACGGTGGGGGGGGAGCGCCTCTCTTTTCGCCGAGAGGGTTCTACCGCCACTTAGCGAACGCGCTATGATGGCAGTGGTGATCACCTTCCAGGAGCTGAACTCGCCCAGGTTCAGTGGCACTGAGGGTGATCCGGCAGTAGCGGACGACTGGCTGAGAGGAGTCAATTGTGTTCTCGACGCTTTGTTCATCCAGGATGACCGGGTTCGGGTCAGACTGGCAGCGTTCCAGCTCGACGGGGACGCTTTGGACTGGTGGAGTGTTGTCTTGGCCATTAGGAGCGGGAGTGACCCCTCGTGGGACATATTTCGTTCATCTTTTCTCGACGCGTACTTCCCTCAGAGTGCGCGTCAGGCCTTGGTTCGGGAGTACCTCAGCATCTCCCAGGATACGCTGTCGGTGGCACAGTATGCAGCGAGGTTCACCAGGCTCGTTAGGTTCCCCGGTTCAGTGGCGAGTGACCCTCTTGCCAGAGCGCGGCAATTTCAGTGGGGGCTACGGGCCGAGATCAGGCTTCTGATGGCGGCGCGGTATGCTGACGCTCTCAGGGAGGTGGTGAATTGTGCCTTGTCAGTGGAGGCCATACTGCTGGAGGCAGGGCCTAGGGCAGTTCAGCCAGTGTTCCCCTCGAGTTCAGGGCGCGCCGGTCAGCCGCAGCAGGCTCAGGGCGGAGTAGGATCGTGGCGGGGGAGGCCCGTTCACGATGTCATCAGCCCTATCAACACCAGCCTGAGGACGTCGGCGGAGTCGGTCCAGATGCAGAGGAGGGGGCGAATGATGAGGATAATCCCGAGCAGCATTTTTTAGGGGATGAGCAGCAGCAGCAGTTAGTCGGTGAGTACGACGAGGACCAGCCCCTCTTGGGGGTAAAGGAGGAGTTCGCAGAGGATGATCCGGACGACTGGTTTTCGGAGGGAGAGCCTCAGCAGGAGGCGTTCGCAGGGTTTGGTCAGGTCCAGCAGGCAGAGCAGAGACCCGTGACGTGCTTTGGGTGCGGGCAGCTTGGGCATTTCTGGAGAGACTGCCCCTTGTGGAGGACGCGGATCGGGCGGCACCGGTTGCAGGCGGGTCTGGGGCCGCATTCGTGCTATTAGTGTGGCCAGTCGGGTCACTATCGCCGGGAGTGCAGTAGAGGCGGCCGGGTTGCCATTAGCATCAGGGTCACATCAGCAGGTATCCTTTACCGCTTTGTAGTATCCTGTTAGGTGTTGTTTTCATTTCCGAGCCCTACCCTTATCGAATCCCGAGATGAAATTTCCTTTAAGGGTAATAGGATGTGAGGACCTGTCCCTCTACTCATGGGTCGACCGGCTGGGTTTGATGAATTATTAGGGAGACCAATAGGTTAGAGGGAACCCTCGCCATTATTTAATTATTGTCTTTTAATTGGGGGTGTTTGATGAATTGTTAGGGAGACCAATAGGTTAGAGGGAACCCTCGCCATTATTTTTCCGCGGTTGTTAGGTTTCGGTTCGCGTCGCCCGACCCGGTTGGGCTTTCGCGGGTCGGGGCGCGACACGCGGCCTTGGATTGATATATGTGATTGATTAGAACCTTAAGGGCGCTCCCGATCGGAAGATCGGAGCTCGATCGGGAGAGATCGAATCGGACGGCTATGATCGATTCCAGCTTTCTATTCAAACCCCTTTCCTTTCTCCTTCTTTCTTTCCTTCCTTCTTCTCTTCTCGTTCTCTCCTTCTCTCTTCTACCGGCTGAGCTAGGGCTTCGGAGCGCGACTTTCAAGGAGCGGATTTCGGCGATCGGACTTGAGGGATGCGTGGAGGAGCTGCCCTGCTTATTCAAGTAGGTGTTTCTACCTCGATCTTAGGATCGGGTTCTCCTAGGATGGCCTCTTTGTGCTTTCGCTGTAGGAAAACATGTTAGAATGTTATGTAACTTGTAGCATGTGTATTGTGGCTTGTGTAGAGTAGCCATATAACTTGGTTTTCGTATTTTATCGGCTGATTTTCGTATTATCGTCGTTTTGTCGGTTTTCGACCATTGAAACCTAGGTTTGAGATTTAAGCATCAAAATTGTGTTTAAATCATATCATTAGCTTCCCCATCATCTTTTACACATGCTTACAAAGTTTCATCAACTTCCAACTTGATTTGATCATTCAAATCCAGGAAATTGGATTTCCAGCACTGTTCTGAGGAACTGTGTCGTGGGGTTGACGGTCGATCGGTGGATCGATCGTCAAGCGTTAATATGTTTCTTTCGGGCCTGACGGTCGACCGTCGGGCTCTGTCACGATTTTGGCCTCCCACAGTCGATGCCCCAATCGACCGTGGTTCCTTCTCCTTTTTCATTTCGCCTCACGGTCGACCGTCTGATCGACCGTCGCATCGTTCGTGAGGCTCTGTTCCGTTTTGGGTCTCCCACAGTCGATGCACCGATCGACCGTGGCCCTCATGTTTTTCCCTCAATTGGCCCCACGGTCGACCGTCGGATCGACCGTGGCATCGACCGTGGCCTCACGGTCGACCGTCGGATCGACCGTCGCATCGACCGTGGGCCACTGAGCTATGTTTGCTGGTTTTCTTTGATTGGTTTTCATCCATGATAGATACCCAATCATGTTAGGAAACATACATGTCGTTTTCAAGGGATTTTCGAGGGATTTCTATCGAGATTGGGAATTGAATTGGGTGTTTGTCTTCTTGGTGGATTTATGGATAGATGTGCATTTGAATACTTAGTTGAATGATATATTTAAACGCTTATTGTTGCTTAACCATTAGCTAGCTGTGAGTGCTTGCTAATGTGGAATTGTGGAACCTTAGCCTGATGCCGGCGTGTGCCGAGAGCTATTGTATAAATGTTGGCCAGTTACCTGCAGGGTAACTGTGGAACCTTAGTCTGTCAGGTGCAGGAGAGCACTGAAGACTATTGTATATCTGTGTTCAATGCTTTGCTCTAATCATTGTTTGGTTAGTATATATTATCTGTAATTGAGACCCTTTGTTATGCTCACACATTGGGCTAGTTGTAGGCTATGCCTAGCCCTGTATGATTATTGTCATGTTGTTGCATGCTTATATCTTATTATCTGTGCCTGAGCATTGCATGCATCTTGTTTGCATTAGAGGCATATGAAGTTAGGCGGGCGATGGGTTGATCGCCGATCCGAGGCTCTCGGGTAGCTTGGAACTAGCCTTAGGACCGCGGCTAGATAGTCAGGATTAGGGTGTGATTGTTTGATCAGAATCTCATGTTATTGAGGATGCACGCTAGTTGACTCTGATATTTGTTTTGAGGCTTAGAGGTCGTGTTGTCTTCTCAAGGCTAAGTGCTAAGGATGGTTGTCGAAGCGTTCCCGACGTGGTTCCCCAAGGCATGGCATTCCTGCTTGGTTAAGGGTGATCCTGCATGTTACTATTCCTTGGCCTCCTAGTAACATGTTCAGGAGAGAGGTTTCATGACAGGAGCCCTTGGGACATCGATAGGGTTTTGGGACCCGTGGCATCCGTTAGACTTGAGCGGGGAGACAACACTGTTGTTGTTTTCCTCCTTTCAGTGTGCCGTAGAGTAGAACCCTACTGAGCTTATCGCTCACTCCTACCCGGGCTGTGTTTGCAGGTGCAGGCGCCAATTCTTCAGCAGTAGAGCCGGCGGGATCAGCTTTTGACGGCGCGACTACATCCAGAGGTGCTTGAGGTTGCTGGAGGATGAACTGTTGTACTTGGCAGTTTTATAAATTGCAAACGTCCTTCGAGGACTTTTGGATTATTGTATAATATCTTTACCCTTGGAGGAATTTGATAAGAATTGTATCAGGATTTTGTAATAGTACAACATGATGTATATATGAATTGAATTACTGTTTCACCTCTGCAATACAAATTGTTTAAATTTTATCTGTCTTTTCCGCTTTGTATCTCGCCAGTTGGAGATGAATAGTGTAAGTTTCCCCTCACGCCTCGGCTCGGATGGGTTTTCTGGGTCGGGGTGTGACATGGGTGATCTGTGGGTCGCCGTCCCGAGGCTGGAAGCTCGGACTTAGCCCTAGGACCGGGGTTGGGTAGTTTGGACCCGGTTCGAATTGTGGTGTCCAGTCGATTCGATGATAGACCTAGAGGACTGGTACACCTGTTGCTTGATGATGATTAGAGGTCGTGTCGGCTTCGAGCCAGGTGTTGAGGGTGCAACCGGTGCCGGGTCTTGTTCTTTGGGGGGCTGAGGGGGTTAGTCCGGCCCAGGCAGTGTCTGTTCCTGCCAGCAGTGGCGACCAGTGTGGGCCCAGTCTGTTTTGGGTGACCGCAGCTGGAACCCTGCGACACTAGGTGTATCCAGGATGGGCCCAGTCCGTTGGGGTGACCATGGTTGGATATGCCTAGAGACACCGGTGAAGGGTTATGGGACCCTTGCAACACACTCGAGTCTGGCTTGAGGGCGACACTGTTGCATTTCCCTCTTTCTTCTGTGTGACGTAGTGTAGAACCCTACTAAGCTTTATGCTCACTCCTACCCGGGCTGCGTTTTGCAGGTGCAGGCATTAGCTCCTCTTTGGTGGCCCCTACCGGGCAGTTGGTCGGCGGTGCGGCGGCGCCAGGCTGAGTCTGAGAGGTGGTGATCATAGACTACTTTTACCCTATGTTAGATAGTCTCCTACGGGAGTAATCTTGTATTTGAATCTTCCCCTCTTCGAGGATATGTATATTAAATCTTTTTGGGTTTGTAAATATGTGGTTCGAGGTTTAATTAAATTATTGTCTTTTAATTGAGGGTGTTTTGTGATAAACTGTTAGGGAGACCAATAGGTTAGAGGGAACCCTCGCCAGCTTTTTCCGCGTTTCGTTAGGTTCCAGTTCGCCTCGCCCGGCCCGGTTGGGCTTTCGCGGGTCGGGGCGCGATAGCTTGGTATCAGAGCATAAGTTGTAGATCCCAGGGTTTAGGATCAGGATTCGGTTGAGATTGAGCGTGCAATGGGTTAGTTCTATGTCTAGAAGATCCGTGCATGCTCCTTTTGATGTGTTATGTTTTTCCGTTTTATATTGTGCTGCTTTGTTTTGCGGCTTCTGACGAGTGAATGCTCGTTTGTCGTTGGTGATTGCGCAGATGTCGGGAGCTCGAGGCCGACCTTCGGTTGTTGGTCAGGGTAGGGCACGACCTGGTCGACCCACACGACCAGACATGGTAGCACTTGTCAGGGAGGTCAGAGCTAGACGGGCTGAGCCATCGCCAGCGACGGTTTCGGTCGCACGGGAGGGGACTCATCTCACCGAGTAGAGGGTTCTCCCTCCTGTCGACGGGCGGACCGCTGCGGCGGTCTTGTTGGACTTTCTGCTGCCAAACCCGTCTAGGTTCAGTGGTGAGGCAGTAGATCCAGTGTCCAGGGCACGTCAGTATAAGCGGGGGCTTCGATCAGAGATCTGGCGACGGACCAGTTTTTACAGCTTCCATGTGTACTCAGCAGTTCGGGACTGCGCCTTGGCAGTAGAGGCGCAGTTGCGGGACGAGAGGTACCGGGCAGTTCCACCGGTATCCTCGACCAGCACAGTCGCGCCCCGACCCGCGAAAGCCCAACCGGGCCGGGCGACGCGAACCGGAACCTACAAAACGCGGAAAAAGACGGCGAGGGTTCCCTCTAACCTATTGGTCTCCCTAGCAATTCACCAAAAGCACCCTCAATTTAAAACAACATTTAATAACATCGAACCACATATTCAAAACCCAAGTGTTTAATATACAAATCCTCGTAGAGGGGAAGATCCAAAATACAACATTGCTCCCGTAGGAGAATAACTAACATAAGGTAAAAGCAGTAAATATCGCCACCTCTCAAAGTCCACCAGGCGCCGCCGCACCGCCGACCAACTGCCCGGTAGGGGCCACAGAAGAAGAACTGACGCCTGCACCTGCAAAACACAGCCCGGGTAGGTGTGAGCATTAAGCTCAGTAGGGATCTACACTACGACACACAGAGGGAAGAGGGAAACGCAATAGTGTTGCCCTCAAGTAGGATCTGGGTGTATACAGGGGTCCCATAACCCCACCGCGTGTCCCTGGTGCCCAGGAGCAGCACACAGTAAGCTCAACAAACACTGTTGACTCACATGCAGGGACCCGACACTATAGGCGGGAAATGGCACCGCTGAGGGGGCCGTTTCCACCACTCAAGAGTCAACACAGTGGAACACTGGCTACACCTCAGGCTCCTACTTGTGGCCGACTCGACCTCTACAATCATCAAGCAGCAAGTGTACCAGTCATCTAAGCTTATAATCGAATCGACTGGACACCACAATTCAAACCGGGTCCAAACTACCCAACCCCGGTCCTAGGGCTAAGTCCGAGCTTCCAGCCTCGGGACGGCGACCCAAGGATCACCCACGCCCTAACCAATGCAACTAATGCACAAAACAAAAATGCATGCTATGACATACACAGATAAGAAGTAAAGCATGCAACAGTATGACAAACATCATAAAAGTCAACTGGATCTCTGCAGCGGTACTACCGACCGCTGCCAGCCGATCCGCAGCGGGTCCCGGTATTACGACGGTACCGCGACCGTGGACCGCGGGCTCCTGCAACGGGAAGCAACCCCGAAAACGATGATGAACAGTACACAATATAATATTATATTCCGAAGTATAATATTATATTCAAAACACCCAAAACCTCTACCTAGGGGCTAATTGATCCCGACGTCCAAACGACGTCGAATTCAAGATCCAACTTTGCCATCAGTAGGTGTATATACCAGGATCCTCATATTCAAAATCCATAATCATCCAACGGTTGGGTTAACGGGAAAACACTAATCAAAACCGTTAATCAAACTAACTTACCAATTAATTTCTGCAACGCAGCCCTCCAGCAAACAATTCATAACAAATCGTATAAAACTCTGAAAATTATGAAATCAGCGGGGTTAGAGAGTAGACTCAAAGATCTACAACTCTTATGTTCATCACAACCCAAGATCAAGTACGTGCCGGCCGAAAAACACGCTGCAAGCCGGCTGTTCTTCAAGAATAGCAGAAAACAGAGAATCCGAAATTAATCATGCATAAAACCTACTAAGATCTAAACCAAAGATCATAAAACTCAAATCAGAAATTCTACTAGGCATAAGGAATCCAACAAAACAAATATCAACAAGATCCAACGGCTAGATCTAAAGAAACCCAAAGAAGAACACAGTAGGTAGAAGAACCTACTGAAGAACGCTAATCCCGGCTGATCCCTCGCAACCAGTCACCAACAAGCCTCCAAACGACACCAGGAGCCTTTCTCTCGTTGCCACGGATCCAACGAGCCTTAGAACACCCAATTTGATGGTCGGAGGAGGGAGAACGGAAGAGGGGAAGGTGGCTGCCGAAAAAACAAGGGAAGAGCAACGTCGGGAGAGAAGAAAAGAGAAAGGAAAAAGAAAAAGGAGGAAGGGGAAGGAGAAAAGGAGGAGAGGGGGGAGGGGACAGCCGGGGGAAGGGGGAAAAAGTGAAAGGAGGGGAGGAAAACTCCTCCCCCTCTGACAGGAGAGAGCGACGGCCAACGGCGGCGGTCCCCGCGAAGCAGAAAAACCACCGACGCGATTCCGATTGATTGCTCCAAGGAGCGATCGGTCGCTCGCGCCCCGGATTGATCCCAACACCAAGTCGGATCGATCCGAGCGGGTCAAAACCCACCGACTCGCTCACGAGTCCGATCGTCGCTCAAGGGTCGTCAGCTGCCCAAAGGCAAGCTTCCGCGCGCCCGAGCTGGGATCTTCCGATCCCGGGTCCACCTAGCCATTCTAAACAAATACAAACACATACAAGGCCAGTGTGTGCACACGCGGGTGTGAAACAAATCAACAAGGCGCAATTTACTAAATTGCCCTTGTGGTCCAAGAAACAATGCGATCCACCGGATCGCGCGCTCGACGCGAAGCAAACCAACGAGCCACGGGCCTGACCCAGCCGGTCGACCCAGGAGTAGAGGGACGGGTCCTCACAAGCACACTACAGAGACCCCAGTTCAGAGGGGGATTCGGCAGAGGGCACCAGCGGCGTCAGCGACGCTTTCAGCAGCGGTCGCAACGCCCGCAGTAGTTCCAGCCGCAGTTGCCGAGTTCGGCAGGCCAGCTTCCCCTGACGGCCGGGCCGTCTGGGCAGGCTTCGTCAGGGGGAGGCCAGGGTCAGCAGCCTGGTGGCGCGTCGACCACGTGTTTCCTGTGCGGGCAACCGAGGCACTACCGTAGAGACTGTCCTTTGCAAGGAGCGCGGGGCGCTATGCCGCAGGGCAGTAGAGGCGGAGGGTCCAGTGCCTGGCAGGGGAGCGGTGGTGGACGGGGGTCAGGGGCTGGGCCTAGCCACTCCAGAGGTGGAGGCGGCCAGCGGGGGCGTGTGTTTGCTCTTCTGGAGCGTGAGCAGCCGGACACCGTTCAGCGGTACCAGTAGTACCAGCAGGCAGCGGCAGAGCCATCCGTGCTCAGAGGTATTTTCAGCTTTCTAGTTCTTTAGTAGATGTGTTGATAGACTCTGGGGCGTCTCTTTCCTATGTTGCTAGCATGTGTGTGGCATCGCTAGGATTAGAGACGAGTTGGCTAGAGGTGGTAGAGTCTGTAGACTCACCGATATGCGGCACAGTCAAGGTAGACCGGGTCTGCCGATCTTGTTCTTTGGAGGTTGGAGGCCTCCGTGTCTGTCTAGACCTGCGATTGCTAGACATGACAGGCTTTGATGTGATACTCGGTATAGACTGGTTAGCAGCATACCGAGCTATCATCGACTGTGGTTGCCGGAGGGTGATTGCTTGGACACCCGACGGGACACAGTTTGTTTTGTTAAGGGATCGGTTCTCAGCCGATTCCTTTGCTTGTGATGTGGGGAGGTGTAGCAGCGAGCTCTCAACCTTGTTGGCCAGCCTATCCTTGTTCGGTTCTGAGGGAGTGCAGCAGAGCAGTTTTCCCAGGATCGTGTGCGACTACACCGACGTGTTTCCCGAGGTGTTGCCAGGGCTTCCACCGCCCAGAGAGGTCGTTTTTTAGATTGACCTAGTACCAGGTACCGCACCGATCTCTCTCCCAACTAGACGAGCTGACCAGCAGAGGCTTCATCCGTCCCAGCATGTCTCCCTGGGGGGCGCCAGTGTTGTTCGCAAAGAAGAAGGATGGTACCCTTCGACTTTGCATAGACTACAGGCGGCTCAACAGGGTGACGGTGAAGGACATGTATCCGATGCCACGGATCCACGACCTGTTTGACCAGTTGTGAGGATCTTCAGTGTTCTCGAAGATCGACCTATGCACCGGCTACCACCAGTTGAGGGTTCGGGATTGTGACATCCCGAAGACGGCATTCCGGACTCGGTACGGCCTGTATGAGTTCGTGGTGATGCCGTTTTGGCTGACGAACGCACCAGCAGCGTTCATGGATCTCATGTCGCGCCCCGACCCGCAGAGCGCACCCGGGCCGGGACACGAGGGGGAAAACCTACAACCACTAGCCTCAGCTGGCGGAAACAGCTGCCAACAAGCAGAGAAAGGGCGGAAGCAAGCTAAACAACAACATCTATTATAAAAAAAACATATAATAGAGTACATGGATCAAGAACAAAAGTTCTACAAAAGAAGAGTACAAGGACAACAGTCCACAAAAGAACAACACCCACAGGGGTCTCCTCGAAGACGCAAACGAAGCCATCCTGACCCTCAGACATAGTCAGGAGCTGGCGCGCTGCCACGGGACGACCGAGGGGGTAACACTGGGACAGAGCGGCCACCTGCACCTGCAACAAACACAGTCCAGGTAGGCATGAGCAACAGCTCAGCAGGGTCCTACTTTACAACTCCCACACACAAGGGTAAAGTAACCGGACACACTCTGATGCCAAGTACCGAGCCTTGCCAAGGATCCCACAATCCCATCAACAACCCGAAGGGTTCCTGTCCTAGGTGCGTATCTCCGATAATGCCACTGCACATGGGTGGGCAACTCCGACATTCCCTGACAGAGGGTGGACACGACGCAACCAGTAGGACACCCTTCTCCAAGCGGGATCTCCGCACTTGGTGGAACAACCGAAGTTAAGACTACCATCACTCGGTACTCCAAGCAGCAGAGTCAACACAGACCCAACCTACCCTAGCATGCCTAATACACAGGAAAACAGGGCAGGATAAATATGATAAAGCTGTAAACAACCAACACAGCAAGGGCACACCTTCGGCCCATTTATACTAAACACTCCCGAGGGTCATGACTCCCTCGGTTCACCACAAAGCGGTAAGGGCATACCGTCAGCCCATTTATTCTACACACCCCGAGAGGCATCACTCTTTCGGTTCAACCACAAAGCGATAAGCATTCATGCATGATCCATAACATGACAAGCCCCGAGGGCAAAACCGTAAAAACCACTTGCATGCGAAGCCCCGCGGGCAAAACAGCATTTAAACAAGTAAAAACCCTCCATGCACTGAAGGAGATCGATCTCCTATAGCATGGAGATCGATCTTCCTCGAGGCGAGGAGCACCAGTCCAGGTCACCCCCGTGAGATCGATCTCCACCCATATGAAGATCGATCTTGTAGGTGACATAGGTGCAAACCGCACAGGCGCCAGCCGCCAAGAGATCGATCTCCCTCCCAGGGAGATCGCTCTCGCTCGGGCGGGCTGGACCACCCCAGAACAAGATCGATCTCATCCCATGAGATTGATCATGCTTGGGTTGCGCCGGCGGCCGGACGGCAAGGAACACCGCCGGAAACCACCACCATACCTCACCAAACCAGGTGGGCTGGTAGATCTCAGTGCCACGAAGTTACTCAAGGCTTCCAAACCAAAAACCAACATCTATACATGGAGATCTAAGGAAAACAAAATCCGGATCTCAAAACCCCAAAAGCAACCGGAGTCTTAGAAGAAGAACCCTACCTCTACAACGCAGCTTCGATCCACAAGGCCAAGCCTAGGATCTTCCTCGCCTTGCCACGAACCCAACGAGCCTTCAAGCTCAAGGAAAGGTGGCTGGAGGAGGAAGAACGGCGAAGAAAAGCTCAGCCGGCCAAGGGGAAGAAACAGAGCTCTCGCGAGGGGGAAGAAGAAAGGAGAAGCCAGGGGAAAGGAAGGAAGAGGGGAAGGCGGGGGTAAGGCCAGGGGAAAGCCGGCGAAGGCGGGGAAAAGCTGGGGGAGGGGATGGAAAGTCTTCCCTCCCCTGACAGGGGAAGCGACGGCCATCGCCGTGGCCGTCCTTTGACGCCACCGCCAACGACTTCCAGGCACAGAGAGATCGATCTTCATGGCCATGGAGATCGATCTCCCCTGCCCAGAACGGCGACCACTAGGCACAGAGAGATCGATCTTCATTGCCATGGAGATCGATCTCCCTTGCCCAAAACGGCAACCTTGGGCTGAGACACAAGCCCAAGCCCAGGACTACCGAACCTGGTTCCACCTAACCTTTCTAACAACCACAAACACCAAACAAGCTCTGTGTGTGCACACCCAGTGTGAAACGACCACCAAGGCGAAAATTTCCCAAATTGCCCTTGGGGTAAACAACAAGCCACAGGGATGGAGGGGCAGGTCCTCACATCTCATGCAGAGGATCTTCCGGCCTTTCCTAGACGAGTTCGTGGTGGTGTTCGTCGACGACATCCTTATCTACTCCCGGTCAGGGGCGGAGCACGAGCGACACTTGGCGACAGTGTTGCAGCTACTTCGGGAGCATCGGCTTTATGCCAAGGCTTCCAAGTGCGAGTTCTGGCTTGCACATGTGGGATTCCTTGGACACGACAGCAGCGATCTCAGTTGACCCGGCCAAGGTCGAGGCAGTGGTGCAGTGGCAGAGACCGAGGACAGTGTTCGAGGTCCGCAGTTTCCTAGGCCTGGCGGGTTACTACAAACGGTTCGTGCGGGACTTCTCCAGAGTTGCCGAACCGTTGACCAGACAGACACAGAAGGCCGTCCCGTTCGTGTGGGATGATGCTTGTGAGTGAGCCTTCGTGGAGCTGAGGACGAGGTTGACCATTGCGCTGGTGCT
Source organism: Narthecium ossifragum (assembly GCA_963920575.1). Lineage (NCBI taxonomy): Eukaryota > Viridiplantae > Streptophyta > Magnoliopsida > Dioscoreales > Nartheciaceae > Narthecium > Narthecium ossifragum. The sequence continues at coordinate 13,958,496 of OY986964.1, read as the reverse complement.
GATCGTCCCAGAGCGAGGTGTTGGTTACAGTATCTACAACGACGCTAGATGGAGCAACTGGAGGACTACAACTTTGCGTTGCATTACCATCCTGGTAAGGCAAACATCGTAGCAGACGCGCTGAGCAGACAGGTGAGAGACACCAGAGCAGCAGTTCCAGGGTTGTCAGCGCGGCAGTGGCAGGCTCTAGAGACGGCGGGCCAGTTGGGGCTCGAGTTTGAGGATCGGGGATCCAGCAGCTTTCTCTACGCAGTGCAGAGTATGCTAGCAGTTTTAGTCAGAGTGTTAAAGGCACAGCACAGTGACCCAGAGCTCGAGGAGTTATGCACATCGGTGGGCACGGAGGGCGTGGACGGGGACTGGATAGTATCGTCAGACGGAGGGCTATGGTTCAGAGGCAGAGTAGCGGTTCCAGCAGATCCAGTTCTACGAGACGACGTCCTACGAGAGTTCCACCACTCTTGTTTCGCAGTTCATCCCGGCGGCAGCAAGATGTACCAGGATCTTCGGCGACAGTTCTTGTGGCGCGGGATGAAGAGGGCAGTGACGGAGTTCGTATCGCGCTGCCTTACCTGTCAGAAGGTCAAGGCAGAGCACCAGCGGACTCCGGGGTTACTTCAGCCGCTTCCACTAGCTGAGTGGAAGTGGGAGCACATCACGATGGACTTCGTGACCGGGCTACCGAGATCTCCTAGGGGGAATGACGCGATTTGGGTCATCGTTGATCGATTGACCAAATCGGCGCACTTCCTGCCTATGCGGACGACAGACTCGACGGACAGGTTAGGCAGTTTGTACGTCAGAGAGGTAGTCAGACTACACGGAGTTCCAGTCTCTATCGTGTCAGACCGCGACCCCAGGTTCACCAGCAGGTTCTGGCGGGGCTTTCAGGAGGCAGTAGGCATACTCCTGACTTTCAGTACGGCGTTCCATCCGCAGACAGACGGGCAGTCAAAGCGGACGATCCAGATCTTGGAGGACATGCTGAGAGGATGTGTCCTCGACGCCAGAGGCAGCTGGGAGGAGCACGTTCCCTTGATGGAGTTCGCCTACAACAACAGCTACCAGTCCAGTCTTGGAGTAGCACCTTTCGAGGCGTTGTACGGTAGGCCGTGTCTGTGAGGACCCGTACCTCCAACCCGGTCCGACCGCGTTAGGTTGAGGGTCTAGATTTGTGGTTTGGCTCGGTTGGCCCTGGGATGCGATCGGTTGATCGCATCGCTGTTTTTGACCCCAGTGGCATTTTGGTAAATATGCTCACTGGTGGTCAGTTTCACACCCGCGTGTGCACACACTGACCTTGTTTGTGTTTGTGCTTGATTAGAATGGTTAGGTGGACCCGGGATCGGAAGATCCCAGCTCGGGCGCGCTGAAGCTTGCTTTTGGGCAGCTTACGGCCCTTGAGCGATCGATCGCTCTAAGGAGCGATCGATCGGACTTGTTAGCAGAGGTTGGGCAGTTGGGTTTGTGAGGACGGCCGTCGTGGTCGTTGTCCTCATTTGTCAGAGGAGAGGTCTTCTCCTTCACCTTCCCCAACCTTCCCCCACCTTCCCCGACCTTCCCCTACCTTCTCCTCCTCTTCTCTTCCTCTTCTTCATTCTCTTCTTCTCCCTTCTTTCTCTTCTTCTTCCCGGTTCTGGTTTGCTCTGTTTTTCTTCCGGCAACCCATCTCTTTCGTTGCCGTTCTCCCTCCTCAGACCACCTTTTTGGGAGCTTAAAAGCTTGTTGGATTTGTGGCAACGAGAGGAAGACTCTTGGTGTGGTGTGGAACCTCGTTGGTGGCTGGTTTGCGAGGGATCAACCGAGGAATGCGCAGTCCGGTAGGTGTTCTACCTACATGAGTTAATTAATGGGTTTCGTTAGATCTAGCCGTTAGATCTTGATGAATTTGTGTTATTCGATGCATGTGGCCTAGTATAATTACTGATATAAGTTTCATGAACTTTGGTTAAGATTTCAGTAGGATTTAAGCATGATAAATCTCGGATTTCTGGTTTTCTGCTGTTCTTGAAGAACAGCCGGCTTGCGGCGAGTTTTCCGGCTTGTACATGCATGATCTCGTATTTTTATGAGAAATAAGAGTTGTAGATATGTGAGTCTACTTTCCAACCCAATTTATGTTATATTTTTCCGATTTTTCTACGAGTTTTGGTGATTTTTATACGAAACTGTGTCAGAGCAGAGTTGCTGATGAATAGTGCCACGGATGATCCGTGGATCAACCGTCGCGGTCTCCACGGTCGACCGTGAGGTCTCCAAGGTCGACCGTGAGCCCGAAAAATAGCGAAATAACCCCTCACGGTCGATCCGTTGATCGACCGTCAACCTTAGCTTTTCCAAGGTCGATCCGTGGATCGACCGCCAGCCTTGAATAGTGTTTTTTGTGGATTTTCGATGTTTTATCATGTTTGATTCTTCTGGATTCATGTGATTGGTATTCCTAGAGATCTCGATGGCTAGCATGTTCTAATTGGTTGTTTTTAGATGATTAATTGTTTGCTTTTCTGCATGTCTAATTAGGTATAAATCATCCTTGTTTAATTAGCAATTAATCACATGTCATGCTTATTTATATGTATATTTAGCTTGTGGTTGAACCAAGGGGGTTATGCCCCTTGGGATGTTTAGCTAATTAAATGGCAGAGGGTGTGCCTTAAGTGTGGTTGATTATTATCTGTGTGGCCGGGGTTGTGCCCCCGTTGTAGAAATTGCTTGCTAACGGTCCGTGGGCGCCGTTATAATATTGTATAATTGTAGTTTAAACCTTTATCTGCTTTATGCATGTTTACCCTCCGGCAAGCTTGACGCTTCGCCTAGCCCGTGTATGGTGTCTTGGCATATTGTTGCATGCTGCTTTTCCTGTATCTCTGTGCTTGAGCATTGCATGCATCTGTTTGCATTAGAAGCATCAGGCTAGGTGGTAGACGATGGTTTCGATCGTTGATCCGGGGTTCTCGGGTAGCCCGGATCTAGCCCTAGGGCCGGGGTTTGGGTAGCCGAGGATTAGGACGTGATTGTCGTCAGTGATCATGTTGATATCATTCGAGGATTATTAGGCAGTCGGACTGGAATATTATATTATTTGAGGTTTAGAGGTCGTGTCGCTTTCCCTGACCGTGTGCTAAGGATGTAATCGATGTGTTCCCGACGTGGTCCCCAGGCAGTGGCATCCCTGCTGGGTAAGGGTGATCCTGCATGGTACTATTCCCCTGTCAGTGCTTAGGGTGATCTTGGTAGAGTGACCGAGAGAGAGGTTCTTGACAGGAGCCCTTGGGACATCGATGGGTTATGGGGCCCGAGACATACCTTAGACTCAGGCGGGAGGCGACACTGTTGTGTTCCCTTTCCTTTGTGAGTGACGTAGCGTAGAACCCTATGAGCAAGCTTTGTTGCTCACTCCTACCTGGGCTGCATCGGCGATACAGGTCGATGCAGTCCCTTCTCTTTCAGGTTGTTGCGGTGTTGGAGGCGGCACTCCCCTTGGCGGTGCGTGAGATCGAGGATATCATCAGTTTGTTCTATTCAATTGATGTACAGCTTTAAATGTATAAATTGTAATTTGAAGGAGATATATATTTGTATTCCATTTTGATGTGAATTGATCAGAGAGTGCTGTACTTAGAGGACTTGAATTATTATTGTATCTTTTAAAAGTTAATTGAGTATTGTGGTGGTCAATTTGTATTATGATTTGATGATAGGATAGTTTAAATTCTTTGTGAATATTTATAATCATGCACCAGGTTTTAAAGTGATGTTCAAAGGGGAGGCTCTCGCCGTTTGATTTAGAGTTTAGGACCCTCACGTCCAGATCCGAATGGGTTTTCTGGGTCGGGGTGTGACAGTGTCGTTCCCCAGTGTGCTGGACAGAGGTTGGAGAGGCTTCACTCACCGGTCCAGACATCGTCAGGCGGTCGTCAGAGAGGTAAGTGCATATCAGGCAGAAACTTCTGACGGCTCAGAGCCTGCAGAAGAGTTATGCAGATCGGAGGCGATGACCGTTAGAGTTTGCAGTCGGCGACAGGGTGTTCTTGCGAGCATTGCCGTACAGAGGGTCTGTCAGGTTTGGCAGAGGTGGCAAGTTGGCGCCGAGGTTTGTCGGACTATTTGAGATCCTAGAGAGGGTCGGCGAGGTAGCTTACCGCCTGGATCTTCTTCAGCACATGTCAGCTGTGCACCCGACTTTCTATATGTCGATGCTGAGGAAGTATCACCCAGACCCGTCTCATGTCATCAGGGTGGATGATATTGAGCTTGAGGCAGACGCGAGCTTTGTTGAGCAGCCGGTTCGGGTACTTGACCGGAGGGATCAGGTCTAGCGGGGAAAGACGATTCCCTTGGTCAAGGTACTGTGGAGGCACAGAGGCACTGAGGAGATGACCTGGGAGCGCGAGGCGCGCATGCGGCAGGAGTTTCCGCAGCTGTTCTCTTCTCGAGATACCTCTTGTCCTGTCTTCTAGTGTAGCTGCTTTGTTGTTTTCGAGCCCTACCATTATCGAATCTCGGTACGAGATTTCCTTTAAAGGTATTAGGATGTGAGGACCTATCCCTCTACCCCTGTGGCTCGTTGTAAACTGTAAGGGCAATTTGGTAAATTGCGCCTTGTTGGTTTGTTTCACACCTGCGTGTGCACACACTGACCTTGTTTGTGTTAGTGCTTGATTAGAATGGTTAGGTGGACCCGGGATCGGAAGATCCCAGCTCGGGCGAGCAGAAGCTTACTTTTGGGCAGCTGACGGGCCCGTGAGCGACCGATCGCTCCTAGGAGCGATTGATCGGACTCGTGAGCGGGTTGGTGGGTTTTCCTTCGCGAAGACGGCCGCCGTTGGCCGTCACTCTCCTCTGTCAGAAGGGGAGGACTTTCCCTCCCCTCCTTCCCCTTTTTCCCTCCTTCCCCGGCTTTCCCCTTCCCTTTTCCTTCCTCTTCTCCTTCCCCTTCTTCCTTCTTCTTCCTTCTTTCTTCTTCTCGCGGTTCTGTTTTTCCTCTGTTCTTCCCGGCAGCAAGCTTCTTCTCCTCCGTTCTCCCTCCTTCGGCCACCGTTTTGTGTGTTTTAAAGCTCGTTGGATCCATGGCGACGAGAGGAAGATCCCTGAAGTGGTTTGGAACCTTGTTGGTGACTGGCTTGCGGGGAATCAACCGAGGATTAGCGCTGTTCGGTAGGTTTCTACCTACCTGAGTTAGTTTAATGGGTTTCTCTTAATCTAGCCGTTGGATGCATCTTGCTTAGTATAATTTCTGTTATAAGTTTCATGAACTTTGGTTGAGATTTTAGTAGCATTTATGCATGATTAATCTCGGATTTTCCGGTTTCTGCTGTTCTTGAAGAACAATCGGCTTACGACGAGTTTTCCGGCCAGTATGTGCATGATCTTGGGTTGTGATGAACATAGGAGTTGTCCATCTTTGAATCCACTCTCAAACCCAACTGATTTCATATTTTTCCGATTTGCCTACGAATTGTTATGATTTTCGCACTGGCGGGCTGCGTTGCAGCAAAGAGGTGGTAAGTTAGTTTGATTAGCGGTTTTGATTAGTGTTTGTCCGTTAATCTAACCGTTGGATGTTTATGTATTTTGGATATGTTGATCCCGGCTTGTAAATCTACTGGTGGCTAAGTTGGATCTCGAATCCGTCATCGTTTGGACATCGGATCGACGGGTCAATTAGCCTCTAGTAGAGAACTTTTGGTGTTTTTAATAATATTATATGTTCGAAACATATAATATTATATTTTACTGTTCATCAGGGTTTTCGAGGTTGCTTCACATTGCAGGAGTCCGCGGTTGATGGTCGGGGTACCGTCGTAATGCCGAGACCCGCTGCGGACCCGCTGGCAGCGGTTGGTAGTACCGCTGCAGCGATCCTGTTTGACTTGTTTGCTATCCTTAACATACTGTTGCATGCCTACCTCTTGTATGTGTATGTTCATAGCATGCATTCTCTGTTGTGCATTAGTTGCATGGTTAGGGCGTGGGTGATCTATGGGTCGCCGTCCCGAGGCTGGAAGCTCGGACTTAGCCCTAGGACCGGGGTTGGGTAGTTTGGACCCGGTTCAAATTGTGGTGTCCAGTCGATTCGATGATAGGCCTAGAGGACTGGTACACCTGTTGCTTGATGATGATTAGAGGTCGTGTCGGCCTCGAGCCAGGTGTTGAGGGTGCAACCGGTGACGGGTCTTGTTCTTTGGGGGGCTGAGGGGGTTAGTCCGGCCCAGACAGTGTCTGTTCCTGCCAGCAGTGGCGACCAGTGTGGGCCCAGTCCGTTTTGGGTGATCGCAGCTGGAACCCTGTGACACTAGGTGTATCCAGGATGGGCCCAGTCCGTTGGGGTGACAATGGCTGGATATGCCTAGAGACACCGGTGAAGGGTTATGGGACCCTTGCAACACACTCGAGTCTGGCTTGAGGGCGACACTGTTGTGTTTCCCTCTTCCTTCTGTGTGACGTAGTGTAGAACCCTACTGAGCTTTATGCTCACTCCTACCCGGGCTGCGTTTTGCAGGTGCAGGCGTTAGCTCCTTTTTGATGGCCCCTACCGGGCAGTTGGTCGGCGGTGCGGCGGCGCCAGGCGGAGTCTGAGAGGTGGTGATCATTTACTGCTTTTACCCTATGTTAGATAGTCTCCTACGGGAGTAATGTTGTATTTGAATCTTCCCCTCTCCGAGGATATGTATATTAAATCTTTTTGGGTTTGTAAATATGTGGTTCGAGGTTTAATTAAATTATTGTCTTTCAATTGAGGGTGTTTTGTGATAAACTGTTAGGGAGACCAATAGGTTAGAGGGATCCCTCGCCAGCTTTTTTCGCGTTTTGTTAGGTTCCGGTTCGCGTCGTCCGGCCTGGTTGGGCTTTCGCGAGTCGGGGCGCGACAAGCAGCTAGCATCAAGACAATGTGTAAGCACCTTATCCCCCTTGCATTTCTTTAACCTATATTCGAACCGGCGCGTTATGGCGTATCTTGCGAGCGACAGCATCAGGTTTGCCTTGTCGGGGTACCTCTCTCCAACATATAGCTCGGGGGCATTCAAAACGTAGGTTACTTGAGCTTCCGGTGTTTCTTTGTTGAGAACATACTCATCTACCTCGTCACAGTCAAACATCTCTGATGGCTCCTCGCAGTCGCTACTAGCTATTCAATCATTCGCAAAAAATATTTCCTCGTATGGGTCATACGTGTCGAAAGCAGTCCTGTCTTCATGACTGTATGTACAATGAGTTCACAAATCAGCACTCATAAAATGACCAAAACATACACGTCTTCCGATTTATACGCGTGCATGATCACGTGTGTGAGCTAGTAATACACGCGAAAAGCATGTAAATCTCGTACATGTTCAGAAATTTTGTACACGTGTGTAGCGTATAGATACTCGTGAAAAGAAGTTCAGACAGGTATGTAGAATTTTATACACACGCGTCTTATAATTATGCCCGTGGTTCTATAACTTACCCCTCGGCCTCATGTGTAAGTCCGTTAATAGTCATCTCTTCCACCACTTGAGCTAATTCTTCGTGTCCGTTGGGACATGGTTCGAGAGGTGTGTTCAGATCAATGCTACCCAGTATGCGGGGAATAGTTCCTGGCTCTAACAGCGAAACGTCGCTGTTCGAACTGAGACAGTGTGAGATGCGTTAAAAGGCGAGAAAACTACCTTATTATTCAGTAAGCAATGGACGAGACGCATACGTTGAGTCAATCGCCACTTCTACAGTGGAGACGAATACTCTAACTGCCGTGCATGATGGTCTTGCAAGAAGACGAAAGAACTGGGTCATATCATTGTCGTCGTCTAGACGACTATATGGTTTATATGGATCGTCGGGTATCTCTTATGTTAAGAATAACTCAACGTCAATAGGAGATAGATCGCTGAGAACGTAAAAGTGGTCCTTCGGTTGATCAAGAGTAAAGTCCGACGAGAACTCCTCGATCGTGGAAGTACCGCCCAAATAATATGGATTGCGTTCATGATTTATAACATGTTCGTTGAAGTGGTAATGCAGTGGAACGCTTCTCATTGCCTTGCATGTGTAGAGAGCTCTCTCCGGTGAACGATTTTGATGAAGAAAACTGAGACGTCTCTCCGGTGGAGAAGAGAAGGCAGTGGAAAGGGAGAAGAAATGAAAGAATAAGGGAGAAGAGATGAAAGAATTAATAAAGGAAAAGAGAAGAAGAGACAGTGGAAAGGGAGAAGAGAAGATAGCGGGAGGAGCCATGCTCGGCGGGAGACTTTGTGCAAGGGTTTTTTTTTTTTAACCCAAACACTACCACGTGTATGTTGTTATAATGGTGTTCCATACGTTTTGGGTTAAAAACAGGATGGTCATGTGACATGGCCATTCATGGAATGTGAGGTCATTACATGACAAGGATAAAACCGAAATAAACTAAGTTTGGGGTCCTCTGTTGCAAAAAAAACAATGGGGTGTCTCATTCTGCGAGACGTGGACATGAGAGGGCCTATTTGGCAACAAATTCATCTGACTTATATGGCATTCAAATTCGAAACGGGGTGCGGCTATCCGCACCACTCTTTGAACTCAACACACCACACTTCAGCATTTTTTTTCATTTTTTGAAAAAAAAATAAAAAAAACTAAAAAAAACCCTAAACTACCCTCATCCCCTACCTCCCCCTCTCCCCCATCCCACCCTCACCTCCTCCACCAAGCCCCACCCCCCACCACGCCGGCAGCCACCGCTGCCCGTCGTCGCCTCCCCACCCCGGCGGCCGCAGCCGCCGCCCACGCCGGCGGGAGGGAGGGAGGGAGAGAGAGAGAGAGAGAGAGGGAGAGGGAGAGAGAGTGGAGAGGGAGGCCGGCTCTCTCCTCTCCAACCCCAAAATACCCTCCCCAACCCTCTCCCGGCTTCTCTCTCCCCTCTCCAGCGCCGGCTCCGGCCTCCCTCTCCCCTCTCTCTCCCTCTTCCCTCCCCTCTCCGGCTTCCCTATCCCTCTTCCCTCCCCTCTCCGGGCTCCCTCTCCCCTGTCTCTCCCTCTTCTCTCCCCTCTCCGGCTTCCCTCTCCCTCTTCCCTCCCCTCTCCGACCTCCCTCTCCCCTTCTTCCCTCCCCTCTCCGGCTCTCTCCTCTCCGGCCGGCGCAGGAGAGATGGAAGAGGGAGAGAGAGTGGAGAGGGAGGCCGGTCGCGGGAGAGAGGGAAGAGGGAGAGGGAGTCCGGTGCGGGAGGCCGGAGAGGGGAGGGAAGAAGGGGAGAGGGAGGAGGTAGGGAATGAGGGTAGTTTAGGTTTTTTTCTAATTTTTTTATTTTTTATTTTTAAATAAAAAAAAATGCTGAAGTGTGGTGTGTTGAGTTCAAAGAATGGTGCGGATAGCCGCACCCTTCGAAACGAGACCTTAGAAGCTGTGAAATCGACGTCGCCTATCAAATCAATCTATCTGGCGTTCTACTGATCCAACGGTCACGGAAGGCCCTGGCAAAACCATGGTAGTCCGTAGATCTATTTCGTTATTGCCACGTGGCATTATGACTCCGGGATCGCCCACGGCGTCTCGAAATCTACTCGCTTCTTTATTACTTCGCCGCGCCGGGGCTACTCTTTCTCACCAGCGACCCTTCTTCCTCCGACGATCCGCCGCCGCCGGGAAATAGGACGCCGGAGGCAATGATTTCGACGGTAATTTTCAATAGTAGATTCGCTTGTGATCAATGGAGCTCGGGGGCTGAGATGGAATTCTTCGTTTTGTTTTTGTTCTTTATTGGCAGGAACGGACCCTCTCGGGGTCGTCTTCTCAGAGCCCGAGATCTCCGGCATCAGATCCATTCCTCTCCGTTTCCGTCATCGACCCCGTGAAGCTGGGGAATGGGGTCCAAGCCTACATCTCCTACCGCGTGATCACCAAGGTGACCCTTTTCACCCTATAAAGATCTTAGGGCCAATGGCCCTAAGTGAATTTCAATATGTAATCACTGTTCTTCATGGGCTACTTAATCCTTTCTCTCCAAGATCATTTGTCGGTGATTCCATCAAATTAATGAGCTATAGAGTTAACTTGTAGTTGTCTAGGTGACATTTAATTGCGATATAACCGAACACTTTAAATGATGAAAACTGAATCTATAAAGACCTTAGACCACACTTTGAGGTTTCAATTAAGAACCTAGTGGCGATCAGCAATCAATATTTATCAACGTATTCATGCAGTAGTTGCCGTAAATCTCAATTAGGATACAGGTTCAAGAGAAGAGGGGAATAGCTATTGCCAGAGATTTCTGCAGAGGACCAGCAAACTGGTTGACATGGTTAGTGAGCCCTATTGCAGAGAGTTGACACATACATAGAAAGATAAAAACTTACCTCTTCATCTTGAAAAACCACTGATTTCTTCTAGTGCCTCTCAGATAGTTGTTCTGTTTATGATGAACATATCATATATGTTAGATATATATCTCGTAGTAACTATGTCCAAATTAAGCAATCAAATTATTGCGGCAACTACTTTTAATGTGCATGTTTAAAACAACTCACGCCATTAATGGTTAAGTATATTAAAATGCCTCACTAATTGCGTTGTAGTTAACATTGACTTTAATAGGTATGAACCTATTATCTTTTGAGAACACAGGACAATATTTCCTTATGTTCCTCCTTTCACAGAAGATGATACAGCGATACAGGGTATCTCAGGTGAAAAAATAGGAAGCTCCTCTCACATTGACCCTTTGAGTATCAAGAGTTTTATCCGTCCAGTTAATTGGATGTGAAGAAAATCTTCATTAATTTTGTCAGATGAGCTTGTCCTACACCAAACTAGGTGCAAATTAAAAGAATGCAAAAGAGTGTAAAATAAGGGGAAAACAAGGGGAATGGGTTACACCATAGACTTAATTCTTCCATATTAGGTTGTGAAATATTGCCAATCTGTACATTGTCAGCTTCGATTAACCTATTATATTGCTTTGAATATAGATTTTTCTTTCATTTTGTAGTCAAAGCTTACATTTTCTTTCCATTTATCATATTTTCCTTCTATGTTTAAGAATAGTAGGAAGACCTTTCAGGCCATTTTATCTCTAACATTTGTTCCTTTTCAGACAAATTTTCCCGAGTATCAAGGGCCAGAGAAAATTGTCATCCGGCGGTACAGTGATTTTGTATGGTTACGTGATAGACTTGCAGACAAGTATAAAGGGATTTTTATACCTCCTGTACCAGAGAAGAGTACTGTAGGTAATTCATGAAACAGCCTCTGGATCAAAGCTTCTTTTTGGGTGTTTCATCAGAAATGGCAAAAAGCACTCTTCATGTAAACAAACACAAACATATGTTGAATGTAGTCCATTTTCTTAGACTAAGCCCCTCCATCCGTTTTGAGTCTTTTGACAGTTGTCATTCTTGGAGATTCTTGGCGTGCAAGAATTCTAGCTTCTTCCCAACCCAAAGGGTCTGCAGTGAACTACATCTAGGGAGGCCTACCATTCTGTAAAGAAGTAACTTATCACATGATATAAACTGGTGGCATGGTGCTGACAAAAATGCTAGGATGCGGCTAACAATTATGCTGCTTTCTTTTTGTTCTTCTACTGTTACTATACAACCTCGTGAGTGTGAATTGCATTTTATGCTGAAAGTTCCTCGAATTTGAAGTCTTACACAACCTATGGGCCAATGCATCCGTCTATGCACACAAAGAAACATGGATGAGAAGTCACATAGAGTAACTTAGAAGGAGTGATTGGAGGGACAATCGAGGATAGTTAGAGATGGTTCATAACTGGGTTTGGGGTGGGAAATGATGAGGGGAAGGAGATATCATAACCATGAGCGTTAAGGGATTCTTAGTTCTAACATTTGTGATCAGACAGATACTTTTCGCTGTCTGCTATCCTAGTGCTGGGTAGCAAATTTCGTCGGCTTCTCTATTTGGTATTTCCTAGTTTTTTCACTGTTTTAGGAACATGCTAGTTTCGATCTCAGAGAAATGGTTCTTTTGAATTCTGTAAGAGTTGAAAAGACTAATTTGAATCTTTTTTAATTTAGTCATTTATCAAGAGAATGTCATCAGTGTCTGATCCATGTCAATTATGTCGCTATACTTCATATTCATAATTTTGTGGTTCTAACATTAATCTGCCATTGCCCAGAGAAGTTCCGCTTCAGTGCCGAGTTTATCGAGATGAGGCGTCAGGCATTGCATGTATTTATAAATCGAGTAGCTACCCACCCTGAACTTAAGCACAGTGAAGATTTGAGGGCCTTTCTGGAGGAAGATGAAGAGGTAAATGTCATGAATACAATCGCAGCTCAATATAGGCAGTTTTATTTGGTTTTTATGCGATCAGATGCATTGTCCTTTTTACTCTCAATAATTGTCTGTAGTCGAAGTACCGAGGACCAACTGATAATATCCGCCAGTCCGATCGCTGGAAATGCCACTCTATTCAACTATAGAAACCGCCTTGGGATCACTTTTAACTTATCCATCCGAGTCCATTAGGCACTTTTCCTCTCCACATTTGCTTTTACCAGTCTTGTTGCTTTTTTATGTAGAGGCTATTGTTGCTTCCATCGTGCATGTGTTAGTGATCTCGGAAGGATGCAAATCTGATGAAGCAATCCAGAACCCTGACCTCAGTGCACGTTGTATCCCATAATCTGATCTCAGTTCATCTGAATGCTGTGCTACAGCACCAGCATCGGTCTCTCACACCTTGGCAGACTTCACACTAAGCGTGCACTTTTTCGATGCTGTTCTCCATATTCATGTTCTTTTGTCTAGCATGTGAGCATATATTCACACGAATTATATTATCCCAATGCCTCCACCAAATATTTAATTCGTTGGTTTTAAACTATAACCAGTTTTTGTTCATTCTATGAAGCCATTGAGCTACTCGAGACAGCTTTTCTTATACAGAACAACTCCAGGTGTTGCACTGATTAAGTCAATAATACAAGACTATATTATAGTAAACTTGTCCATACTTGAATAATTTTTTTGACCTTTTAGTGGAGAGACCTTGCTTGCAGTCATGTATTTGAGGATTTCTTATTGCACTCGCAGACAATGGAGAGGGCAAGGTCTCAAGAAACTGGCATTTTCAAAAGGAAACCTGCTGATTTGATACAAATATTTAAGGTATTTTCTACGTGATAGCCTTCAAAAGCTTATATTGATTCGTGACATGTATTTAACTGTGAAATTATTTTTCAGATCTTCTTAGTGATCAAGGTAGGTAATCTCAAGTTGACATCTTATTTGGTTTTGCTCTTGGATCTTTTGTTTTCTACTGTAACATATTGTACTGAATTTCCAACATCTTAGAGCTGAACTTTATAAACTCGATATTGACTATTTCTTTCGGTTGTCATATGATTTACACCTGTGACTATTTTCAGTGACCATGAACTGATACACATATATGTATGACAAGCTGTTTGACTATTATAGGATGTACAGACAAAGGTAAGCGATGTTGTTTTGGGAAAGGAAAAACCTGTAGAAGAGTCTAATCCAGAGTATGAGAAACTTAAACGCTATGTTTATGAGCTTGAAGACCACTTAGCTGAGGCGCAAAAACAGGCTTTTCGACTTGTGAAACGGCACAAAGGTAATTATGCCCGTGGTTGATTTTTTTTAAGTTCTGCATGTGCCGTTCCTATTTTGACTTTTTTTTATTTCTCATCCAAGAAGTTTAACAGGAGTGATCTAATCTGAAATGCCTAACTCCGATAACTATTCTTTCAGAACTGGGAGAATCACTCTCAGACTTTGGCAAGGCAATGAAACTATTGGGTGCTTGCGAAGAAGATTCTCTTGGGAAGGCATTTTCTGACCTTGGTTTGAAAGCAGAACTATTATCGACTAAACTGCAGAAGGAGGTCCCTTGGAACTTTCAACTTATACTATATAGATTCAATTTTATTGTTAAATAATCACAAGCCATGCTTTCCTAGGTCCCATGTTCAATACACTGAAACAAACCATCTCCTGCTTCAGGCTCATAACCTTCTAATGAATTTTGAAGAACCATTGAAGGATTATGTTCATGCAGTGCAGTCTATCAAGGTCAGTTTGATTTATTTACATGCATCCGAATCTGGAAGTTCAAGAAGAGACTTTTAGGCCCTTTGTCATGAAGTATAGAATTATATTCTTCCATAGTAAAAGTTATTAATTTGAATAAAAGGCATTCCGTATTAAAAATCAGTATAGCTATCAATTGCAAATCTTTCAAATCTGAGCTGTGCTAAATAAATTCAAGTTGCAGGCTTATTCTTGTTTGTTTGTGTTTCTGAACAGGCATCTATAATGGACAGGGCAAATGCTTTCAAGCAACAGTGCGAACTGACTGAAGCAACCAAGTTGAAGGAGATTAATCTGTACGATTTGATATGCGTCTTCTGCTTTTCCATTTTCCAACTTTTGTTTTTTGAAGACATAAGCCAAAAGTCTGGGGTACATCAATTAGGCAGCATAAACACCCACAGGGTCTACCCCACTGAAGGGATGCCCAGTGACAATAAAAGCGATCTCACGTGCCTGCCTTGCAACAAAATCCGCCTGTTGGTTATCTTCACAGGGAATATGCATCTTCTGCTTTTCCATTTTCCAACTTGCTAATGAAATTGTGTTTTTTATTTCAACGGGTCAAAAACTTCATAGTTTAAATCAAAACTATCTTTCTGCTTTATTTATCCTTCATGGTATGAAGCAGTTTCATATCTTCCAAAATTATATTTGCCAGTTTAGATTTTATAATGGAAAGAGAACTTTTTCTCTCGAGCTTGAATACGATCAGTGTGTTTAAAACCAACTTTCAATGTGCAGTGATAAGTTGATGCTTTTGCGCTCTGAGAGGGCTGGCGAAGCAGAAATAGAATACAGAGAGGTTTGTTTTATTAATCTTCTATACGCATCTCATTATGATAGAAACACTTAAAATCCAAACTTTACCGATCTGGACTTGTCTTAACACAGCTGAAGGCAGAAAGTGAGGAGGCAACGAGAAGATTTGAAACCATTGTTAAGCTCATGAATGAAGAGATGGTGCGGTTCCAAGAAGAGAAGACTGCAGACTTGGGCCTTGCCTTTCACGAGTTTGCGAAGGGGCAGGCAAAACTTGCTAATGATATCGCCGACGCATGGCGTAGTCTCCTACCTAAGCTCGAGGCTTGTTCTCCTAAATCATGAGGCCAGCGCCACAAAATTCTACACGAGAAATAGCTTCATCTTTCTATAGTGGTGCAAAATGGCCCATATTTAACCATCTTCTTATAACTGGAGAGAGATTCGCGACTCATGTCAAAGTATCTTTATGCTCTTACCAGGTAATTTTTAATCTTCCTTTGGTCTTTGATCGAAAAGTGTATTCATAAGTGGAGTGATGGTAAAAGAACTAAAGTATCACTTTTTCATTATTTCCTACTCCCAATTAAGAGAAATGATTCCATGCCGATGCCACGTGGGGTCGGCTAGTTGCTGACCCGATGTGGCACCGGCATGGAATCAATACCAAAATCGTGACGCTATGGCGATGGAGACCATCTCGCTCCTCCGCCTCTCTCCTCACTGTCCCATCACCGACGTCCACCTCCCCCTCTATCTCATATCGACGTCCACGATCCCCCCATGTGTCCTGACCGTCATCGCCATGTCACGTCGCGACGACAACATCATGCCAATGACGGAGGGTCTCCTGTCCGCCGCCTCCTATGCCCCCCCCCCCTCTCTCCTCAACGCCCTCTACTAAGCCTGCTTCCTCTATGCTCGCCTCCCGTCATGGAATCAATACCAAAATCGTGACGCTATGGCGATGGAGACTATCTCGCTCCTCCGCCTCTCTCCTCATCGTCCCATCACCAACGTCCACCTCCCCCTCCGTCTCAGACCGACGTCCACAATCCCCCCATGTGTCATGACCGTCATCGCCATGTCGCGTCGCGACGGCAACGTGCCAACGACAGAGGGCCTCCTGTCCGCCGCCTCCTATGCCCCCCCCTCTCCTCAACGCCCTCCACTACGGCCGCTTCCTCTATGCCCGCCTCCCGCCATGAGCCCCATCCTCCCCTTCGTCACCGACTACCGCTCTGTGCCCTACGCCGCTTTTGTTGCCTTTTTCACCATCTACATCTTCGTGGTGCGCAACCCTTCCATGTCGAGGTACATCCGCTACAACGCGATGCAGGCGGTGGTGCTCAACGCCCTCCTCGTCGTGCTGGTGCTTGCACGACGCGTGCTCGGGACACCCTCTAGTGAGTTAGGGTTCCGAGTGATGGAGTTGGGCTATGACTTCCTGTTTATGCTAGCGGCTGGTTGCTTTGTGTACGGAGTCGTCTGCTCCGTGCTCTGCCGGACGCCACTCTTGCTGATCGTTGCCGCGAAGTCTGAGAGGCAGCTGTGACTTAGCTTCTCTGTGTGCAGTACACCATGAGCCCCATCCTCCCCATCGCCTTCCTGACCAACCCCACCTCCGACCTCGTCATGGTTCCAACCCCAGCAATCCCGGTGACTCCGATGGGGATCCGCTGGATCAATTGCTTCCCCGTGCCATCGAGGAGGCATCCTTGAACAGCTCCGAGGCGAAGGATCGGAACTCCGCGGGGCCGAGCGAGTCTGCGGTAGGGTCGACTCAGCGCAGCGTGGCATCAACCTGGGTCAAGTTTGGGGTCCGTTACCCAGCGGTGCACAAGGGAGATAGCAGGGGAGAGGCGGGCGTGGAGGCGGGTGGCGGCATCAGTGAGTTGGTAGGGCCCCCCGCGGGGGAAGGCATGGTTGGTCTCGGTGAGGTAGTGGTCGTAGATGGCCTGGCAAGCAGCGGGGGAACTCCGGGGAGGACTCGATGGCGGCTTCCCCTCGTTTGGATACATTTAACCCCATCTCTCGATGCCCAACAGAATAATTTTTTGCCTTGATACCCTTGAAGTTCACGTTTTGTGTTTCTATTCCCTAGCCTTTTTTTTTTGCACAATGATACCCCTAGCCACTGAAAGGACCATAATACCCCCCACCTTTCTCATCCCATTATACATGCCATGCCAGCATAGCATGCATACTAAACTAACCAAACCTTCATGTGGTTGTACTAGGGGCATTAATGACTCTTCAACGTGACAACATGTTATTAGCCAATAGTATTATTAAATCTAAAATAAGAAAAGGAATACTATGTCGCATTAAAGGCGACACATGCGTGAGAAGACCTGCCGTGTCGTCGCTGCTCGCCTGAGCTTAGCCTTTTCAGCCATTCTCCAGTGAATGGACTGTTCTCCCGCCAAAGTCATGCATCGCATGGGTTTTTCCCGCCACTATCTCTTTCTCCCAATCTCCTCTTTCTCCTTATCAGTGGGTCCTTCCAAGAGGAAGGTATCATGCAGGAGGATACCATGTCATATGATATTGGGTCGGATGATTGTGTATCTTGCGAGCACAAGTCTCAAGATCCGATGCATTAAGAAAGAAAACCTCTCGAGATCCGTCTTCCACGGGCTCACAAACCGGCAATTCATGTTCTTCATAATCAGAATCCCAATCATCGCCGACATAAATTTCCTCGTACATGTCGTGCGTGTCCACATCGGGTCGACTGTCAAGCCTGTGAACAACAATGAATACACGAATAAAATTGACGAAATCACACGCGTGGTTATCACTATACGCGCGCAAGAACTACAATAACGACCTGCAAGAAAAGTATGTTTTTAAAAGATAAGCCCGAAGGCTATTGGATTACAAAGTAGTAACCACCAACTATACTCTGGATCTGTCCCATGACCGGGACGTCCAGTTACAGAAGTAGTAAACAACCGAGCCTGAAGGGCCACAAAGTCAGCTGGTCGATTATTCTCCCTAGGAATAAAGCAAACACAGTATTGCTGGAGCTGGCTACCTTACCACCAACATCCTGCAAGGTTAACAGGGCCTTACCAGATGTCGTACTACGCCCATTTATGAGATCGACCGTTGCAACACAATCACTTTCCACCAAAACTGTCACATGTCCTCGTCTCATGGCTTCAGATAGCGCCAGGCGGATAGCCCCCAACTCCCCAAAGAGCATCGGATCTTCGTGGAGTTGCTCTACCCTTGATGTAGTCCATTGTATAATTTTTTCATCATCCACACAGACAAGACTTAAACAAGCAATGTCCCCCAGCCCATCAACTGAAGCATCAGTCTGCACTCTCATTCCAACCCAACTTGGAGTTTCCTCCACCCTACAGGTCTATTCCTTGCAATGGACCAATAAGTACTCTCTAGCGAGCCAACGAATCCGTCGACAAATATCTTGCACGTGGTCTTGGATCCTTTCATACACCCATAAACAACGAGACTTCCACCAACACCAAAGGGTGTAGGCTACTTGCGACTTCAGCCTTACAACCTCCTCCTCCTCCTTGGCACTCCTGTTGAGTAATTCAAAGCACTGGTCTAGATCCTAGTTATCAAGGTTCACCAGCCATGAAGTCTGAACACTACCTTACCATACCTCACAGGAAAAAGGACATGTGAAACAAATATGAGCTAGAGTCTCCTCAGCCCCTCCACACCTGCTGCAAGCCAAGTCTTGTACCAGACCCAATGGCCACAATGTAGAAGAGGTCAGAATCCGTTGATGGGCAAGTCGCTAGAGAAAGTGACAGACTCATGGGCCGGCCGGTACCTTCCAAACATGCCACTACCAACACTACAACGATTCCTCCATCTACCCCTTCGCGAGCTCAGCAACCAAGAACTTGTAGCAAGATGATGTTGTGATATTGCTGGACTTGTTACCCATCCAACGCCAAGAATCCGTCACAGTTGTACCATTCACCTCCACCCCGCAGATCTCCTCCACCATTGACAAAGGGAAGAACATCGCTAGCTCCGCTTCCTTCCAACTCCCATCCTAATTCAAATAATCACCAACACATAGCCGCTCAAGGTCCCCATCCATGGAAACAAGGCAAGGGATCCGCTGGATCACCGCATCCCCATTTCACCAATCTTCCAATACCCTCAGCTGGCTTCCGATACAAGGCATCCAACGAATCCCTTGGTGAAGTAACTTCGCCGCTCTGCAGAACACCGACCACAGAGGTGAGACTCCCCTTGCCGGCTTCGCCGTTGGCAAAGATCCCGATCAGCTATACTTCCCTCGAATGATTAGAGTCCATGCCAACCATTGATCTCGCAGCAACTCCGAGGCGCGCTTTATCCTCATCGCGTCCTGCCGCAGGCGCAAACATTTAAGCCCAAGTCCATCCAAGGCTTTTGGTTTGCAAACCGTCTTCCATGAGACCACCGAAGACCCACCTTGTTGACCTTGCCAGAAATATTTTTGGAAAAGTACATCTAGCTTGTTCAGTATACACATAGGTACGACCCTCGCCATCATCTAGAAGACCGAAAAAGCCTGCAGAACCGCCTGGGGGACCACCAAACGCCCCGTGCCGATGAGGCGCCCAAGCTTCAATTTTCCCAACTTATCCTACACTACTTCTAATAAAAAATTAAAGCCTTTCCTGTAAAGACAGCCAGCCTGTAAGGGCTAGTTTGGTTGGGGGACAGGGAATCCCTATCCCGGGTTAAACCCACTTTATCCCTGCATTGCAGCCAAACACCATCTAATCCCCATTTTTAAACTAATCATTATTATATTTTCTCTTCTTTTCAACCAATCACATCAACTTTATCCCTACTTTTTCACTTTTCAACCAATCATTACTTCATTATCCCTACATGTCAACCAATTACATTAACGTTATCCCTACTTTTTCAACCAAACATTACTACTTTATCACGATTTTTGAATAAAATACCATACATATCCCACTACTTATCCCAATATACCAACCCCTATCCTCTCTAATCCTGGAATTGCTTATCCCGCAACCAAACGACACCTAAGGGCATCCCCAAGTACCGCCAGGGCGCCCTCTTTTGCGAAATCCCAAGGCATTTAGAAAGCCGACCCCGTCGTCCATGATGAAGTGATTTAGAAAACTCGTCGCCTGACTTCTCTGCATTCATCTCAAGTCCAGACAACTGTCGATACCATCGCAACACTGTCAAGAGCTTCCGCACCTCCCAAGATGATGCCTTCAAGAAGAAAAGACAATCATATGCAAACAATAAATGATTGATGCTGTAACCATTCCGTGGGAAATGGACACCGTCAATGCCCATCAATGGAACCTTGAGGAGCCTCATGAGGACCTCCTAACATAATATGAACAGATAAGGTGAGAGGGGATCACTCTGACGCAACCCCCTCCCCGATTTAAAGTACCCATAGACCCTCCCATTGAGAATAAAAGAGAACTATGACGTCATCACGCAATTCATCGCCCTGTCTATCCACCGAGCTGGGAAATCCATAGCTATCAGAGCCCTTTTCAAGAACTCCCAACTAACTGAATCATATGTCAAGCGAATGTCAAAATTCATCACCATGAGCGCATTTGTCTGCCTTACAGCATTAAGAGTGTGCATGATTTCTTGAGCATCTCCCAAGTTATCAAAGATTGACCTACCAGCAACAAAGGCAGATTGCTCCAAACTTATCAAATTCTCCAGCACTGGCTTCAGCATATTCACCAGCACTGTCGTGATCATCTTATACCCCACGTTACATAAACTAATTGGCCTAAAGTCCTTCACAATGCGAGGATTTTTAACCTTTTCTATTTGTGAAATGAAAGTGTCATTCCAGTGGTTTGAGTGGCTTGGCAACACACCAGTCAGGAAAAAAGCCCATAGCAAACCAAACATGTCTTCCCCAACAATATCCCAATGATCCCGAAAGAACTCCATCGGAAGTCCATCCGGCCCATGACACTTATTTGTACCCATCTGGTGCAGCGCTTGTCGAACCTCCTCCATCCTCAACTCAGTAATTAGTCGCTCACCCTCCTCCTTCGACAACATCGGTAATGAAGGCAACTCCAAGCGTCGACGAACAGGAACCTGGGCCCAAAGTTGCTTGAAATAAGCCAAAAAAACTCCTTTGACTTCATTCGGAGAAGATCTTGGCGTGCCATCCACATCAAGAATCTCGGTCACCCGCGAGTGGTTCCCAGATGGGTGCAGTATCCGATAAAAGGACTTTGAATTCCTGTCGCCCTCCTTAATCCACTTAGACCTTCTATGCTGAGAAACATAAGCATCATGCTGGGTAATATTGGCTACATATTTATTTTCCAAAGCCCGCATCCAATGCTCACCTTCTTCAGACAACAAGCCATTCTCTTCATGCATATACAGGCTTTGCAGATGCTGCAACAGGACTTGATTAGTATTAAATAAATCAAAATCATCCTTACTGTCACGCCCCGACCCAGAAAACCCATCCAGGCCGGGACGTGAGGGTCCTAAACTCTAAATCAAACGGCGAAAGCCTCCCCTTTTAAACATCAATTTTAAACCTGGTGCATGATTACAATATTCACAATTAATTTAAACTATCCTATCATCAAATCATAATACAATTTAACTTTAAAAAGATATAATAATGATTCAAGTCATCTAGTACAGCAATCTCTAATCAATTTACATCAAATTGAAATACAAATATATATCTCCTTCAAATTAAAATTTATACATTTAAAGCTGTACATCAAATGAATAGAACAAACTGATGATATCCTCGATCTCACGCACCACCAAGGGGAGTGCCGCCTCCAACACCGCAACAACCTGAAAGAGAAGGGACTGCATCGACCTGCATCGCCGATGCAGCCCAGGTAGGAGTGAGCAACAAAGCTTGCTCAGTAGGGTTCTACTCTACGTCACTCACAAAGGAAGGGAAACAACAACAGTGTTGTCCTCCAGCCTAAGTCTAAAGGATGCCACGGGTCCCATAACCCACCGATGTCCCAAGGGTTCCTGTCATGAAACCTCTCTCCTGAACATGTTACCAGGAGGACCACGGAAACAGTAACATGCATGCTCTAATCCTTACCCAGCAGGGATACCACTGCCTGGGGACCACGTCGGGAACTCCTCGGTTGCATCCTTAGCACTTGGCCTTGGAAGACAACACGACCTCTAAACCTCAAACAAAGATTCAAGCCGACTATCGCAATCCTCAATCATCAGAGATTCAGATCGACAATCACACCCTAATCCTGACTACCCCAAACCCCGGCCCTAGGGCTAGATCCGGGCTACCCGAGAACCCCGGATCAACGATCGAAACCATCGTCTACCACCTAGCCTGATGCTTCTAATGCAAACAGATGCATGAAATGCTCAAGCACAGAGATACAGGAATAGCAGCATGCAACAATATGCCAAGACACCATACACGGGCTAGGCGAAGCGTCAAGCTTGCCGGAGGGTAAACATGCATAAAGCAGATAAAGGTTTAAACTACAATTATACAATATTATGACGGCGCCCACGGACCGTTAGCAAGCAATTTCTACAACGGGGGCACAACCCCGGCCACACAGATAATAATCAACCACATATAAAGCACACCCTCTGCCATTTAATTAACTAAACATCCCAAGGGGCACAACCCCCTTGGTTCAACCACAAGCTAAATATACATATAAATAAGCATGACATGTGATTAATTGCTAATTAAACAGGGATGATTTATACCTAATTAGACATGCCGAAAATCAAACAATTAATCATCTAAAAACAACCAATTAGAACATGCTAGCCATCGAGATCTCTAGGAATACCAATCACATAAATCCCGAAGAATCAAACATGATAAAACATCGAAAATCCACAAAAAACACTATTCATGACTGGCGGTCGATCAACGGATCGACCGTGAAAAATCTAAGGTTGACGGTCGATCAACGGATCGACCGTGAGGGGTTATTTCGCTATTTTTCGGGCTCATGGTCGATCCACGGATTGACCTTAAAGAAGCTGAGGTTGACGGTCGATCAACGGATCGACCGTGAGAGCTTATTTTGCTGATTTTCCGGCTCACGGTCGACCTTGGAGACCTCACGGTCGACCGTGGAGACCGCGACGGTTGATCCACGGATCATCCGTGGCACTATTCATCATCAAATCTGCTCCGACACAGTTTCGTATAAAAATCACCAAAACGCGTAGAAAAATCGGAAAAATATGAAATCAATTGGGTTTGAAAGTAGACTCACAGATCTACAACTCTTATCTCTCATAAAAATCCAAGATCATGCATGTACAAGCCGGAAAACTCGCCGCAAGCCGGCTGTTCTTCAAGAACAGCAGAAAACCGGAAATCCGAGATTTATCTTGCATAAATCCTACTGAAATCTTAACCAAAGTTCATGAAACTTAAATCAGAGACTAAATTAAGCAACATGCATTCAACAACATAATTTCATCAAGATCTAACGGCTAGATTTATCTAAACCCATTAATTAACTCATGTAGGTAGAACACCTACCGGACTGCGCATTCCTCAGTTGATTCCCCGCGAGTTGATCACCAACAAGGTTCCAAACCACACCAGCAGTCTTCCTCTCGTTGCCACGAATCCAACAAGCTTTCAAGCTCCCAAAATGGTGGTCGGAGGAGGGAGAACGGAGAGAAGAAAGCTGGCTGCCCGGAAAGAGAAACAGAGCAAGCTCTGCTTGCGGGAAGAAGAAACAGCCAGGGAGAAGAAAGAAGAAGAGAAGGAAGAAGAGGAGGAGAAGAGAAGAGGAAGGTCGGGGAAGGTGGGGGAGAGGTTGAAGGAGAGGACCTCTCCTCTCCTGCTCTCCTGACAAAGGAGGACGAAGGAAGCTCACCTGCCCTGCGCAGGTTCAACTGCTCTGCACAGTACCCGGACCGATCCAAGTAGGCTATCGAGCGATCGATAGTTATCGAGCGATCGATAGCGGTCGAGCGATCGATAGCCATCGAGCGATTGATAGAGGTCGAGCGATCGATAGCGGTCGAGCGATCGATAGCGGTCGAGCGATCGATAGCGGTGACCGCTCACGGGCCGCCAGCTGCCCAAAAGTAGGCTTCTGCGTGCCCGAGCCGGGATCTTCCGATCCGGGCCCACCTAGCCATTCTAAACAAACACTAACACAAACAAGGTCAGTGTGTGCAACGCGGGTGTGAAACTGACCACCAGGGAGCATATTTACCAAAATGCCCCTGGGGTCAAAAACAGCGATGCGATCAACCGATCGCATCCCAATGCCAACCGAGCCAAAACACAAAGCCAGGCCCTCGACCTAACGCGGTCGGACCGGGTTGGAGGTACGGGTCCTCACAACCTATTACCCTTAAAGAAATTTCGTCCCGAAATTCAAGGGTAGGGCCGGAAAAGAAGAACCAACTAGTCCTAGTGGCACGAACGCCCACACAAGGGAAACTACCTGCTGGGGTGAACAGTCGGGGAAACTCCCGACGCACGCGATCCTCCCACCCCCACGTCAAGCCCTCTGCACCATCCTGCCTGTATCTAATCATCACCAACGGTATCGATCTGCCTCTCAGCATCTGCTCTCGTCCGCCCGCAATCTGCACTGGCTGCTCTATGTAGGCGACGTCCTCCTCGACTATGATGTCGTCGTGTCTGATCATGTGGGACGGGTACTGACTGTACTTCCTCAACACGGAACATGTGACAGTAGAACACACCACTGACAAGTGCGTGAATAGATCTGATCTGTAAGCAAAACTCTTTGCTGCCAGCTGTGAACTCTAACGGCTGTCACCTCTGAACTGATCTGCACTAACCAGTCTACCTCAAAGGTGCAATGCTGGTGCTGAGCCGTCAACTGCGAAAGTAGGCAGACTCCGCCATGAGGATGTGCTCTCGTCGGCTGACGTCTGCATCAATAACGCGTGCTCTAAGCACGTCACCATGGATCTGAATGGTCCTCTCTGAACGTCTGCCCGTCTGTACCGTGAGATGCTGTGCTGGAAGTCAACGATGTGATCATCGGCTCCTAAGAGTTGTACTGGAATATGTCTGTGATCCTGGAATCATGTTCCGGAGTGATGAAAACTGAAGCATCACGCCATCTGATCACCTCTCTGACATGTGAACTGCTATGTGGCACACATACTCATCACATATGGTATATGTACTGATCTGACCTCTGCATATGGTCTCTGAATCTGACCTCTGAATCTGATCTCTGCATCTGGTCCTGAATCTGATCTCTGCATCTGATCCCTGAATCTGATCTCTGCATCTGATCCCTGAATCTGATCTCAGCATCTGGTCCTGAGTCTGATCCCTGAATCTGATCTCTGCATCTGGTGTCAACCGAGCTGATGACGAAACTCATGATACACCTCCATGCCTCCTGGATGAACAGCAACAGGAGAGGAGTGAACCTCACGTAGGATGTCCTCATGCAACTCTGGACCTACTACTCCACCTCTGGAGTACAATCAACTGTCTAATAATGCCGTCAGGAATCTCTATAGGCTCGATGTCGTCATCGCTCCACGCCGTCATGGTCATGGTACAGACTCTCGGAGGAGGGCTGCCTCGGCCTCCGCCTCATATGGCCTCTGCTCTCTGCCAACTCCGACTGATCCTCTGTGCGAAGGAATCTTCAGAAACACTCTGCCAGGAACTGAGAACTCCAAAGATCATCGCCTCTGACCTGAGTAGCTCTCTCGTCTGCTCTGTGCTAATCTCTCTGAGGGTTGTCTGATGACGTCTGGAATGGGGGATGGTGACTCAACAACCTCTGTTGAGTAATCAAAAGAACGGCCCGAACTGCCGTACTATGCCTCGAATCTGCTCCGACACAGTTTCGTATACAAATCACCAAAACTCGTAAAAAAATCGGAAAAATATGAAATCAATTGGGTTTGAAAGTAGACTCACAGATCTACAACTCTTATCTCTCATAAAAATCCAAGATCATGCATGTACAAGCCGGAAAACTCGCCGCAAGCCGGCTGTTCTTCAAGAACAGCAGAAAACCGGAAATCCGAGATTTATCTTGCATAAATCCTACTGAAATCTTAACCAAAGTTCATGAAACTTAAATCAGAGACTAAATTAAGCAACATGCATTCAACAACATAATTTCATCAAGATCTAACGGCTAGATTTATCTAAACCCATTAATTAACTCATGTAGGTAGAACACCTACCGGACTGCGCATTCCTCAGTTGATTCCCCGCGAGTTGATCACCAACAAGGTTCCAAACCACACCAGCAGTCTTCCTCTCGTTGCCACGAATCCAACAAGCTTTCAAGCTCCCAAAATGGTGGTCGGAGGAGGGAGAACGGAGAGAAGAAAGCTGGCTGCCCGGAAAGAGAAACAGAGCAAGCTCTGCTTGCGGGAAGAAGAAACAGCCAGGGAGAAGAAAGAAGAAGAGAAGGAAGAAGAGGAGGAGAAGAGAAGAGGAAGGTCGGGGAAGGTGGGGGAGAGGTTGAAGGAGAGGACCTCTCCTCTCCTGCTCTCCTGACAAAGGAGGACGAAGGAAGCTCACCTGCCCTGCGCAGGTTCAACTGCTCTGCACAGTACCCGGACCGATCCAAGTAGGATATCGAGCGATCGATAGTTATCGAGCGATCGATAGCGGTCGAGCGATCGATAGCCATCGAGCGATTGATAGAGGTCGAGCGATCGATAGCGGTCGAGCGATCGATAGCGGTCGAGCGATCGATAGCGGTCGAGCGATCGATAGCGGTGACCGCTCACGGGCCGCCAGCTGCCCAAAAGTAGGCTTCTGCGTGCCCGAGCTGGGATCTTCCGATCCGGGCCCACCTAGCCATTCTAAACAAACACTAACACAAACAAGGTCAGTGTGTGCAACGCGGGTGTGAAACTGACCACCAGGGAGCATATTTACCAAAATGCCCCTGGGGTCAAAAACAGCGATGCGATCAACCGATCGCATCCCAATGCCAACCGAGCCAAAACACAAAGCCAGGCCCTCGACCTAACGCGGTCGGACCGAGTTGGAGGTACGGGTCCTCACACTTACAATTCCAAGACTTAACTTTGGTTTTGATCTCCTTCAGCCTGCCCGTCATATAATATTGAGAAGATCCTCGCCACTGCCATGTCCATGCCTGTTTCAAAGCCGATCCAAACGCAAGGTTCCCAATCCATAATTTCTGGAGTCGAAAAGGAGTTGGGTTAGATAAAACTTGTTCAGAAGCCAAGGTCAACAATATTGGCCTATGATCATAGGCCATGTACGGGAGATTCTACACTTGGCCTGCAAGAAAAGTATGCTACTAACGCACAAAAAAAATACTCGTGTTTCTCAAATGTGGACATGTGAAAATATTTACATGCGTCTTAACTACGCGTGTTTGTGAAAAACACGCATAAAATACTAACATCATACACATATATGACATGAATTTCCATGTGTGGTTATTACTATACGCGCGTAGAAAGTATACTAATGTCGCAAGAAAACAATACTCGCGTTTCTCAAATGTGGACACGTGAAAATATTTACACGCGTCTTTAACTACGCGTAGAAATTCACGCGTGTCTTTCATAAACTCCCATAAAATACTAACAGTCCCGATAGAAATATATCATGTACGAGTACAAGTGAACTTTGCATGCACGGTTATCACTATATGCGCACACGAAACATATCAATATCACACGAAAACCTAAAGGCTAAATTATGTATTAGTACCCTGTAGTTTTGTTCAACTTTTTATATGGTCCTTGAACTTCAATTTCGTGACATTGAGTCCCTCGATTTTATTTTTGATTCTCTTGTGGGCCTCCACCCCAGTTTCGATCGTCTAACTAACGGCAAAAGGGGTCACGTGCGCCGCACGTGACCCCCTTCCGTCAGCTCCTCGATTTTGTTTCGGGGACGAAGAAGAAGAGCTTTTAGGGCAACATCATGAAGAGATCAAGCCTTTCCAGCACGATGGGAAGTAAGCAGCAACAGGAGTCAAGAAACTCAAAGCCGCAGCACCAGCGAAAGAAGAAGATGGGAATGACTTGATGAGGAGGATGGATCTCCTCCCTGATTGCCTCATCGAAGATATCCTTCTCCGTCTCCCCATCAAGTCTGTCTTCACCATGGCAGCCGCCGCCCACCGATGCCGCTCCATCGTCATCGACGACCCCGACTTCGCCGCCAGATACCGCCTCTCCCACCCTTCTCTGGCAGTCGCAGGTCTTTTCTTCCAGCCAGTCCGCACCTCGTTCGCTCCCGCCACCAGCGACGAAGTGAAGCGGCCCCGCTTCCTCGCCAACACTCCGGAGTGTGGCGAGGGCGACTTCTCCGTCCACGAAAGAATGTTGTTCGTGCCGCCACCCGACGAGATCGAGAAGAGTCACATAGCGTCACGCCGCGACCGGAGCCCGCCACATCTCCAAATCCTCCACTCGGCCGGCGGCCTACTCCTCTGCAACTGGACAAGGTACTGTGGAAAGCACTATTATGTGTGCAACCCCGTTACCAAACAATGGGTGGCACTGCCGGAGCCGCCAAATAAACACTATAGAACCTTCGGAGCAGTCCTCTTGCTGGACCCGGACGACGATGGAGCAAGTTTCCATGTTCTAAGGTTTTCGAAATTCAAAAGACGACTAGATATCCAGTCCTTCTCGTCCATGACAGGGAAGTGGACCAAGCTACCCCCGGTAGTACATCCTCAGGCGCACTTCATCCACAGTCCCCCTACTCTCGTCTTTCACGGGTCTGTCTACTGGATGGACAATGGCAGTGGCCCGAGCCGCGCCATCGTCTACGACATCGCTGAACAATCTCTGCACTTCATCACACTTCCGGTGTCGAATGAAACCTCTCATCCAATTCTCGGCGAGTCATGCGGGGTGCTCCGCTTCGCGGAGATGGACCACCGGATTCTCTCTGTCTGGTCCCTTTGCGACGAACGATGGTTCCGGGAGCATGTCAGCAGCATTAACAAGATGATTGAGAATAACCCTGGTGTGATTGACCAGGTGAAGGATGATCCTAACCTCGCAACTGTAGACGGCCACCACCGGTCGCTTAACGCTGTTACAGGGGCTGGAAGGTAACGGAAGGGGGTCACGTGCGGCGCACGTGACCCCTTTTGTCGTTAGTTAGACGACGGAAACTGGGATGGAGGCCCACATGAAAATCAAAAACAAAATCGAGGGACTCAATGTCACGAAATTGAAGTTCAGGGACCATATAAAAAGTTGACCAAAACTACAGGGTACTAATACATAATTTAGCCAAAACCTAAATTGCGCACGCCAGTGAACGTTTTTACCCTTCCGCCTCGGGTGTGAGGGCATTGTGCGATATCTCCTCCACCACGTCCGTGAAATTTTCGACTTCGTCTGGTGCTGGCACGAAGGGAACATTCAGATCAATGTTGCCCAAATCACGGGTAGTAGGTGCCATATCAGGAAACATAGTATCGCTTCATAATTGAGACATTGTAGAGAAGCGTTAGAAAGCATGACGAAGTTATTACTATTGAGTAAAGGCAGTCGGGCGGTGCGATCATGATGGGAGAAGAAGCGGAAGTAGTATGTGTTTTCGTACATTGTAACTCTATGTTTGTGACTTGTGGGAAACATGTATATGTCAAAGAAATATACTCATGGTACAAATTTAATAGTTCATAAAATCTCTTCCAATGCACCATTTGTAACTTCCATATGCGTGGTTACGTGAGTTTCTAAGCTCATGCAAGCATTGTCGGCACGACAGATCTTCTCACACATACATGCATTAGAGTATTCTTTTGCTTATTTAGATTTAATAATACTATTGGCTATTAATATGTTGCCACGTGGAGGGATCATGAATGCCCCTATTACAATCGTAGGAAGGCTTGGTTATGTATAATAGGATGGAAAAGGTGTGTATGTGTGTGTGGGGGGGGGGGTTTAACTGTGATCATGGGGATACACGAAAAGTAAACTTCAGGTATCAATAGGCAAAATAAATTCCCCGAAAGAGACCTTTGGACCAGGCTTTGGTGCTTGGAATTTGGATACACGTGGTAACATTTGGACCACATTAGCAAACGAGTGGTCAATCGTTGTGCGCCACGCCGGGGTGGCAAAGGCCGACTCCTCTGGCGTCGCATAGTATCATGCCTCCCCCAATTAATATCAAGTCAGATATAACATCGTTTGGCCCATTGTTCTGACATTTGAATTATGGTGTCATTGGCACATTATACGTCTTCTTGAATGCATCTCTTTTAAACTCGCGGCATTAATTTATGCCAGCGGGACTGCCAGCGGGACGCCCTCACTTGTTGGTGAGGACAGCCCCGTGATAGCAAGAGAGCTATGATATGCATCCCACTATTGGTGTTAAAAAAGCCCATCTTTGTCCGGCGAGCACCAGTATTTCCTACTTCTTGGGAGCATGTGCATGTGATCCATTTGATATCTTAAGATTCGCAGGACTCCATGGAGATTTGAATCATTTGATATGATTCTTTTATCAAGTCATCATTAACACTTGACCGTAAGATGATTGGTTTTTTTGGCTATTAAATTAGCATAATGTCATGTGATCATGGATTCCAAATGGATTCGATGTCTTCGGAGGAGAACTATGAGACGAGTTCTTAAAACACTAGAGAGTACGTAGATGAAATAAAGAAAGAGTTATTAGCGCAAATAGGTCTCATGTATACTCCAAATGAGTACTTATTTGACTCTCGTGTGTTACCTGTATCCAACCGCAAGCGAGATATGGCTGGTAGCTATACTTTTTGTATGTGTCCCGCACGGTGTTGGTATTCCATACGGAGAGTTGCTACTGCCCCCCCCCCCCCCCCCCCCCCCCCCACCTTCACACACCACCCTCCTCTTTACACAAATCTTATTTTCCCCTTATGCCACACCGCTCTTTTCCTCTCCCCCCATTTCTCCCTTTCTTTTCTGGTTTTCTTTTCTCAATTTTGTTCTCAATTTTGGGTTGTTTTTTTTTAGTTTTGTTTCTTTTTTTCAAATTAATTTTATTTTTTTAATCAGTTTTCTTTATTTTCTTATTAGTTTTTTTTTCTTTTTGGATAAACAGTTGTTTTATTATATGTTTGTAATCTTTTGTTTATTTTTTAGTTGTAGTTTTTTAGAGTGATTATTTGTAAAAATTTTAAAAAAAATATAAAAATATGAATCAAAATAAAAAGTATATACATGAAAATAACAAAACTACTAACAGTTAAAAAATGCATTGTGTTTTGTGAAAAACCTCATAAACCAATATTGATTTAGCCATGTTCAGAGAAGAGTACATGTAACAATACACAAAAAAAAGATATACAAAAATATATAAAAATACAAATTCTAATCAATATTGCCTCCAAATTTTGTTCCCGGCGCGCTTGGTGATGTATTTGTTACATTGTACCACAAATGAACACGTGTCATATAACAAGCGGCCCATCCTTTAGCTTCGAACGATGAATGTTGCCACCACCACATTGGAATGGGTGGTTTAAGGTAATGAGGGTGTAAGAAAACTTGCACGAAGTGATTGCCAACATGGACAATAGCTATTTCTTGACACTCTTGGTTTGGAACTGGAGGAGTACTTAATGAAAAGTGAGTAAAACAACTACCAACATTCTCACCAAATGTATGCAGTACAAGATTATACCTTGATGCGATGACAATTCTCAAAGGCATAGAGTTCATCCAATACATCTCTGGTGCCCACGACTCGAACCAATTCAATGACCATAGTAGATTAGCTACCAAATTTCAATTTGGATAAAGCTGATTATATAGATCTTTATTTTGTTGATTCTCTTCCAAAAGCTCGAATCGTATTTGAGACCAACCTTTTTCACCATACGCAATTAGTGCGGCTATCGCCCTGAATACACAATGACCGTCAGGTTGAACGTCAACAGTGTAGGAAATATAACTCTGTGAAGACCCAGGTAATTTATTAATGTAGGTATCACGGATGGGTGGAACCGGAGAGTGACCATTGATCGTTTGAGTATTACGAACCCGTAACCCCCTCAAACATCTCCCTCTCCCTCGAGACGTTGCAATCAGCTGAGTGACCCTAGATCCTGAAGTGGATGCATCTGCAAAAGAAGGTATGCAACGTCTACTTTGGTCATCTCTACCTGTAGTTTGACCTCTATATTTTGTGTTGTACGAAGGGGCTCGAATTGTACTTTGAGATGGATCCGTCATATCGAAAATTATGTCTATCATATGCTCTTGCATATGTGAATCCATCCCGTATGCGACGTCTACTTTGGTCATCTCTACCTGTAGTATGACCTCTATATTTTGTGTTGTATGAAGGGGCTCGATTTGTACTTTGAAATGGATCCGTCATATCGAAAAATCTGTCTATCATATGCTCTTGCATATGTGAATCCATCCTGTGAGGACCTGCCCCTCTACCCCTGTGGCTCGTTGTAGACCGCAAGGGCAATTTGGTAAATTGCACCTTGTTAGTTTGTTTCACACCCGCGTGTGCACACACCGGCCTTGTTTGTGTTAATGCTTGCTTAGACTGGCTAGGTGGACCCGGGATCGGAAGATCCCAGCTCGGGCGCGCGGAAGTTTGCCTTTGGGCAGCTGACGACCCTTGAGCGATCGGTCGGACTCGTGAGCGAGTCGGTGGTGGGATCGAGCCAGGGCGCGAGTGATCGATAGCTCCTTGGAGCGACCGATCGGACTCGAGTCGGTGGCTTTTCTGCTTCGCGAGGACAGCCACCGCTGGCCGTCGCTCTCCTCTGTCAGAGGGGGGGCGGACTTTCCCTCCCCTCCCCTCACTTTTCCCCCCTTCCCCCGGCTTTCCCCTTCCCCTTTCCCTCCTTTTCTTCCCCTCCTCTTCCTCCTTCTCCTCCTTTCTTCTTCCCTCTTTCTTTCTCTCCCGAAGCTCTGTTTCTTCTCTGTTTCCGGCAGCCGAGCTTCATCACCTCCGTTCTCCCTCCTCCGACCATCTTTTTTGGCGTTCTAAGGCTCAGTGGATCCGTGACAACGAGAGGAAGATCCCTGAAGTAGTTTGGAAGCTTGTTGGTGATCAAATCGCGGGGAATCAGCCGAGGAAAGCGCAGCTAGGTAGGGTTATACCTACTTATGTTTATTTCGGGTTTTCTCTAGATTTAGGCGTTGGATCTTGTTGATCCTTATTTTGTTGGATTCCTTACACCTATTAGAATTACTGATATAAGTTTCATGTTAATCAGTTGAGATTTGAGTAGGTTTTATGCATGATTAGTCTCGGATTTCTGGTTTTCTGCTGTTCTTGAAGAACAGCCGGCTTGCGGCGAGTTGTACGGCCGGTATGTACCTCAACTTGGCTTTTGATAAACATAAGAGTTGTATATCTACCCGTTAGATTTCCATTACATCTTATTTCGTATTTTTCCGATTTTTTTACGAGTTGTTATGAATTGTTTGCTGAAGGGCTGCGTTGCAGCAATTAATGGATAAGTTAGTTTGATTAACGATTTTTTATTAGTGTTTTCCGTTAATCCAACCGTTGGATGATTGTGAATTTTGGATATGATGATCTTGGTATATACACCTACTGGTGTCTAAGTTGGATCTTGAATCCAACGTCGTTTGGGCGTCGGATCGACGGGATCAATTAGCCCCTAAGTAGAGGCTTTGGGTGTTTTGAATATAATATTATATTTCGGAATATAATATTATATTATGTTTTGCTCATCACCGTTTTTGGGGTTGCTTCCCGTTGCAGGAGTCCGCGGGTGACGGTCGCGGTACCGTCGTAATGCCGGGACCCGCTGCGGATCAGCTGGCAGCGGTTGGTGGTACCGCTACAACGATCCGGTTGACTTGTATGCTACCCTTGACATACTGTTGCATGCCTATCTCCTGATTGTGTATGTCATAGCATGCATTGTTGTTTTATGCATTAGTTGCATTGGTTAGGGCGTGGGTGATCCTTGGGTCGCCGTCCCGAGGCTGGATGCTCGGACTTAGCCCTAGGACGGGGGTTGGGTAGTTTGGACCCGGTTTGAATTGTGGTGTCCAGTCGATTCGATGATAGGCTTAGATGACTGGCGTACTTGTTACTTGATGATTGTAGAGGTCGTGTCGGCCTCGAGTCGGATCTGAGGTGTAGCCGGTGTCCGGTTCTTCTTAAAACTCTTGAGTAGAGGATTTGCCTACTCAGTGGTGTCTCTTCCCACCAAACAGTGTTCAGTGTCCTGTTGAGAGTCAGCAGTGTCTTTTCCTGCTACTGAGTATGACCTGACATGTGACCAGCCCGGCTGGAAGACCATGATCGTGGGCCTCAGGGACACGCGGTGGGGTTATGGGACCCCTGTATACACCCAGGTCCTATTTGAGGACGACACTGTTGCGTTTTCCTCTTCCTTCTGTGTGTCGTAGTGTAGATCCCTACTGAGCTTAGTGCTCACTCCTACCCGGGCTACGTTTTGCAGGTGCAGGCGTCAGTTCTTCTTCCGTGGCCCCTACCGGGCAGTTGGTTGGCGGTGCGGCGGCGCCAGGTGGAGTCTGAGAGGTGGTGATCCTTTCCAGTTTTTATCCCAGGTTAGATAGTCTCCTACGAGAGTAATGTTGTATTTGAACTCCCCCCTCTCCGAGGTTATGTATATTAAATCTTTTTGAGTTCGTAAATCTGTGGTTCGAGGCTTCATTATTATATTGTCTTTTAATTGGGGGTGCTTTTGGTGAACTGTTAGGGAGACCAATAGGTTAGAGGGAATCCTCGCCAGCTTTGTTTTTCGCGTTTTGTAGGTTCCGGTTCGCGTCGCCCGGCCCGGTTGGGCTTTCGCGGATCGGGGCGCCACACATCCCATCTAATATCTCAACAACGTGGGATGTTCTGTTGGGTTGTGCTCCCTCATCATTAAACTCATATACATGTATAGACAACCTCCTCCAATGAGCATCGATACGTTGTAGCGGAATTGGAATGAAAAACTAACAGTAATGTGAAAGATCATGCTCACATGACAATCCATATACTATTTTGATTGAACAGTTGCATCCGCCGGCTAGCTAGTGAGATGTTTTCTCAGCGCATTTCAGCTGACCAGAAATGAACTCCATTGCCTCTAATAAAACCCGACACCTTACATGACTGAATATGTCATAATGTAAATGTTGATGGCATGGAATGTTGAGAGATCTCTCGAACGACTTCTTAATTTCCCCGAACTGAATTTTCAACATGTTGTACATTTTTTCAAAAGATGTTTCCAGGGATGACATGGTATCTACCAAATATAACTTTAACCTTAAATGAACAGAATTAAAATAGTACAATAATGAGCATAATTAAAATAGTAAAGCTATAAAGTGGTCATACATTTGACTTGAATTGCTTTCGAGGTGCATACATGTATCAACTCATGTTGAAACAATCCGCTCTTTGTAAAAGTGTAACCATGTCTCCGAAAGGTATTTTAGAACACCCTCGAATTATCGATACTCCGCGCACATGATTTCTCACTTCTACTGGTAAAACCACTATGTCGATGAATTAATGAGCGAGTGCCATGACGCAGAAAAGCGTTTCCACTCTAAACCAAGCATAGGGGCGCATTTCTTTATTACGCACTTGTTTATTTGTCAAATACAAAGGGTGTGATGTGCCATGGGAAAACATGTTTCAATGGCATTAATAAGCGCTAAATCCCGATCTGAAACAAACACCGATGGCAACGATGCCCCCTTTTCAACCATCCACTTCTTTAAGATACCCACAACCTCCAATAGTGGTATCCAATACTCATTGGTCTTGTATGTGGCAACAATAATCAACACGGACGGAAAGTTGACAGACAGCTCTAGGCTTTCTGGATGAACCCAGAGAATATCTGTGATTTCGTTGGTGTTAGGATTTGTACGGTAATTGTGAATGTATTCTTTCTTAGTTAATTGATCCAAGACATACTGAATAGAATTTAGACCGCCCCGTTTGGCGGATTTGTTTATGGATATGGCATTGTAAATGCCTTGATCCCCGTAGTGTTTGATGGGTCTCCTTCCTTCAAAATACTAAGGATTTCATGATGTGCGGTGTTGTTTGCCAGGTCGAGCACAAATTCTTTCTCCATTGGTTTTAACCTACATGGGTACTCATGGCCAACAATATATTCTGCTGATTGATGGTTATGGAAACCACATACAACCCTTAAACCCCACATTACACCATCTAGAGATATTGGTATGCCTCACAGCTCAAATGGGCATTCACATTTTTTAGTTCCAGTATTTTTTTTGGATTGCCCATCAGCCAGATTTGGTGGTGGTTTGTACTTTCCTCATCTTTCACACGTAAGATGGCACTTTGGCAGTTTGCCGGCTTTTAATTTAGCAGAAGTTTAAATAACCTTCACAATACCATTCTCCATACCAACTATCTTCGCCCAATTTATCATATCTTCTCTACTTTCAAATATCTATATAAAAAATATAACGAAGATGTATAAGTGTGACATTATGCAGTTTTAACATAAAACAATGATAATAACTAACCTAATTTGTGGTAAATTCGGCTGTATAATCGCGACTGTTGATGGAAATGCTCTCCCCATTAGGAACATCATTCTCAAATGAGCAATTATATGAAAATGAACCGAAGTAGTTATCCATAATGTTCTTCTATGAATTATGAAAAGTGATGGCCAAAAAGAGAACTCTGTTCTAGCAAGAGAGAAGGAGAGGCTGAGAGGGAGAGAGCAAGGGAGGGAGGTGTGACTATAGAGTGATTGAAAATGAAGTGTGAGAGGAGGATTTATTTCCTTTCTTTTTCATTCATCAAACTTCATACCTCCCCAAGCCTATATATACACATGAGATGCTTATCTTATTGATAAACGTGCAGATGCTTATCTTCTCGTTAAGCGTGCATATCCTTACCTTCTCAATCTTCTAGAAGAATTCATGTGGTGGTCATCCACATATTACAAAAATTTAAAATTTTTACAATTTTAAATTTTGAAATTTTTACGATTTGAATTTTTAAATTTCTACAGTTTGAAATTTGAAAATTTAAAATTTTTAAGATTTGAAATTTGAATTTTTAAATTTTTAAATTTTGAAATTTTTAAGATTTGAAATTTGAAATTTTTAGGATTTGATGCCTGAATAAATTAAAATATGAAGAGGTGCTTTGGGAAGAGTATTTTCGACTTTTTTTCCCCAAAATGAACTAAATATCTGAAACTTCATGTGGCCGGTCTAGTTGCCGGATTTGGGTCAAACAAAGGACCCCCATCCCTTTCCCCAAGAAATAATAAACAAGACCCCTTAAAAAAACAAAAAAAGTAAAAAAAACTAAATAAAAGTAATCAAAACTAAAAAAAACAAAGAAAAAACAGAAACTCGCAAAAAATGGGGAAGGAAATTAAAAAAATTGAAAAAAAAAACAAAAAAGAACGTGGCAAAGAGAATGTTTATAGAGAGATTGTGAGAGAAAAATGGGAAGGGTATAAGGGTAAATTTTAGGGGATAGTGCGGTTGTCGGGGGGGGGGGGGGGGATGAAGGAATTTGCTTCTATATGACTGAGTTACTTTCCACTTTGAATAAGGATTTGTATGCATGATCTACTTTATCGATAGAACAATGTCGATTTGAGCCACATGGTCATGTATACAAATCACGTCTTAACATTTTGACTTGATCAAACCGAAAAAGAAAAAGTTGTTTTATGACATGCCCAAAATTAATTCAGTTGTAAATTGATAGTTTTGAAGATTTATTAGAAATTGGAATGATTTAAGTATATGAAGACTACCGTGGGCACATGTCTACTGACACGTTAGTATGGTTTGAAGTTTCGGCCGATTCCGATCCAAAACTCCGAAGCATTTGGGATTTTGGCACTCGTCGGTTCCAAAAGTACACCCAATATGACCGAAATAAAACCCAAGACCCCCGAAACTAACGAAATGTATCGGGTTTTTGTTTGGACCGAAACCGAAAGATCAAAACTTGGTTTTTAGTTGTCCAGATTTTTTTCTATTAGGTTGGTAAGTTATATATATTCATGTTTTTCAGTTTTCACCATTGGATGTTGGATTGAACAAACTCTTAATATAAATTTGTTACATTTTTAAGCTCAACTAATAAGAATGTGAACACTAGTGTGGGCATGTGCTACCATACACGTTTTTACTTGTCCATGTTTTCTTAGTTACGTTTTTTAGTTATGTGCCCGTTTTCCAATTCATTATTCATGGATCTTGGATTGAACAAACTCTCACCATATTTTAATTCATTATCATTTTATTTTAATTTGTTCTCAATAAAAGAGTTCACCTACGAGTTGTAATAACAGATAACTAACCGAGTTTGTGACTTCAGGTTTGTATTGAGAAAATTATGATAAATATATGTCCACGATCGAATTTAGAGAAATTAAATCCTAGACGATTCTAGAATTCTCAAAAAAAAAAGAAAAAAAAAAACATCTGACAGGAATCAGTCAAACAATTGTTGTTTGAGATGTAAAGAACTCACAGTCAAATTATGTCCCGACAGCAAAAACCTACGAATTTTTTTTAAAGCTCTTTGAACAGCGAATCATACGATCCACTGACAAGGAGAAAAATAATTAAAAAACTTAGTTACCTCCTGGGCCTTATTTTAGCTCCTCGATTATTAACTACACAACGTGTCGTCAGACCACCTACTAACCATCCTAATTACTAGATTCCACTATGCAAAATTTAAAATTGAATTTATTCTCATGAGATACTGTACCTTTTAGTTTTAGTTTCCAAAATTTGTAAAATACTCGCTATAAATGTATGCCAACAAAAAAAATAGTTCTATTAGTTCTATATTTACACCCCCACAAGTGGATTTAGGGGTGTCCAACTGGGTTGGTCAAGTTGGAGACAATACCCGGTCCATCCCTTGTAAGTATCCGGACCAGGCGAGGCTAGTGTCAGACCCAATAGGCCTTCCACCTAGTCCGGTCAAGGTATGACCCTGCCCAGTTTGGAGACCAGGCTGGACCGTACCGGTTCTTTAAAAAAAAACAAATCATCCTCATCGGATCCGAGCCCCTCTCTCGCACCATATGACCACCACAATGCACTCTGGTGGACGAGGGAAGCGGGGGGGGGGGGGGGTGGGGGGGGGCCATCTCTCGCCGGATCCGAGCACGTCCTCGTCGCAGAGACACTCCTCTGACCAGGTTGGATCCGCCGTAGAGCCAACTCGTCCCTTGCTTGCGGCCGTCTTCCAACGGGAAGATGTTGGGCCTGGGATCGGGCTAAGAAAA
The DNA here is from genome assembly GCA_963920575.1 of Narthecium ossifragum. Taxonomy (NCBI): domain Eukaryota; kingdom Viridiplantae; phylum Streptophyta; class Magnoliopsida; order Dioscoreales; family Nartheciaceae; genus Narthecium; species Narthecium ossifragum. The sequence continues at coordinate 13,919,431 of OY986964.1, read as the reverse complement.
ATGTTGGCGTGGGAAGCTTGGCGGAGCAGGCGTCGTGGACGGTGGTGTTGCGAGCGTCGTGGACGTCGTCGGGCCTGGGATCGGGCGGTGTGGAAGCGGTGGAAGTTGGAGGAGAGATGGGGCACCGAGTACGTGTAAAGCCTCGCGTCGCCGCCATTGGAAGCGATGACGCCGTTAGTGTTGGAGTGGGAGGAGCAGGAGGACCAACGAGGGAGCTTGAGGGGGTCGCGGAGGAGCTCCGCACAGCCGGGGGGAGGGGGAAGAGGCATGGACGGAGGGAGGGGAGCGGCGCGACGTGTCCGGCGGTGGCTGCGGAGTGGTAGGCGGAGAGATGGGGGCAGAGGGGAGGTGGAAGCGATCCGTTGGACAAAGCTTATTAGGGGGGAGCCGATCCCCACCACCGTCGATGTCATCCTCTTCTGGCCACCTCCCCCATTGCCACACCTCGCGGACGCTTCTTGGACAAATGTAGACAATGACAATGCTTATGAGGGTATTAATTCGTTGTTTTTTTTAAAAATCGATAGGTGACCAGGGCGGGCCAAGCTGGACCGGATTTTTGACCAAGGGGCCCTGGTCCGGCTCTGAACCCGGATCAGCCCAGTCTAGACCATGAAAATGGTGAATGGCATCAATATCTAGAAACCGGCCAAACTCTGATGGAGGGAAAATGTTTTATAGGTAAATAAGGAGTATTTCATACTAGTGATACTTAGATATTGCATAATTGCTTTGATCAATTCTAACCTAAAACAATTGCATTTGTAGTAATCCTATGATAACTCCTCATGGTTTGGGGATGAGCCTTTACACTCCTGATGAAACAACTCCAGCTAACAGAGCGAAAGCTCCTATTAGAAGACGAGGAGGGCAAGAAAGAGACATAGTCAGTGTGTGCACACGCGGGTGTGAAACGACCCAACAAGGTGCAATTTATCATATTGCCCTTGCGGTCCAAGAAACAATGCGATCCACCGGATCGCGCGCTCGACGTGAAACAATCAAACGAGCCACGGGTCCGACTCAGGAGTAGAGGGACATGTCCTCACAGAGGGCGACACTATTGCGTTTCCCTCTTCCGTCTGTGTGTCGTAGTATAGTTTTCCTGCTGAGCTTAGTGCTCATTCTTATCCGGGCTGCGTTTTGCAGTGTAGGCGTTAGCTCTTCTTCGCTGGCCCCTACCAGGCAGTTGGTTGGCGGTGCGGCGGCGCCTGGGCGAGTCTGTGGAGTGGTGATCTGTCTTTCCCAGAACCTTTGTATAGTTAGCCTCCTACGGGAGAGTATATATGTTTGTACTTGATCTTTTCCTCTTCGAGGTTTTGTATATTATACTTGGGATTTGATATCTTCAGCTTAAGGTTTCTTAAATCTTTAATTTGTAATTAAGGGTGTTTGATGAATTGTTTAGTGAGACCATTAGGTTAGAGGGAACCCTCGCCAAAAAAATTTCGTAGTTTGTTAGGTTCCGGTTCGCGTCGCCCGGCCCGGTTGGGCTTTCGCGGGTCGGGGCGCGACACTTCAAGTCTACAATTGAGTGCTCGGCACCATCAAACCACATAAAAAATCCACATCTAGGTTCATCTTTATTCTAAAATATGAACAACAAACTGATTTAATTGCTCCTTGTATAACAAAAACAAGAAATTTTAACGGGATTGCACCTGATATCGTGGGCAGTCATAGAAACCTCTTCCTTTGTTGTGAGCACAATTTGAATAGCGAATGGAACAACGTTCATTGTAATGGCAAAACACAGTGGCTGAGCTAATTGATGCTGATGGAGAAGATGTTGCGGAAGTTGCTCATCTATTTTTCGGCATGGCCATGGAGAAGATGGTGATGAATCTGACGAGAAAAGGGGTAAGTTGTGAAATACGAGGCCGTGCAATTTTGTAGATTGAAGGGGCGAGCTCTATATCTAGAGACTGAGCTCGATGCTCTGCAACTTAGGGTTTCTTTGGAACCCTAAATAAAGCTGGAAGATGAGAAGAGGATTAGACCGTTGGAGGGGTCTTTATTTTATCACTGTTTAAACCCTCACCACAACATTAGCCTAGGGGTAATAACGTCTTTTTACATTCCACCGTTAACGGCGTTAAGAATATTCCCTACTGATTCGTCGGCAAGTAACACGAGGAGTATGTTTATCATTTTTTCAAGTTTTGATTGGTATATATATAAGTTCAAAGAATTCAGGGATATATATGATATTTAAGAATTTTTTAGAAATTAATAAGTAAAAAACCCTACAATTATATGTATGTTATAGGTATGTTATGTTTATAAAATATACTCATACATCTATATACAGAGGGATTATCCACATAGATTTGGTTCTCTAGAGTTATATAGAACCACTATCCTGATCGTCCATTCTCATCGAACGGTCAAGATCGAATCTTCATTAGCAACTATTCATTAATAGATTGGTCGTAGTTGCTACTACAACTTTGGCTTACAATATTTCCTTCTCGGTGATTCCCTTGACCTAAGTTGAGAGGAGGGAAGCTTAATTGGAATTGGCGACGACCAAGAAGCGGATAGGGAAGGAGGAGATCATGCAACCTGAAGAGGAGAGAGAATTGAATATGTTAGACGAGAGAAACATAAATAGTTATTAATGAAGATTCAATTTTGATCGTTCGATCGTTCGATGAGAATAGATGATTAGGATCTTGGTTCTCTATATTAAGTCGAGAGAATAGAGAACGTGTTATATATGGAAAATCCCTCTCTACGTACATACGTATAGTTTACGAGTAATTGTCATTTAGTCTCTTTAGGAGATCTTATTTGCTTTTTGGTCCTCTTACTAATTATTAAGTCATTTAGTCTCTTTTTTAACAGCTGTAAATTTTAATGTCTAAAATGACCTTCTATCATCTCTCTTCTTCCTGGCGCTAGCTTGTCTTCCCCCGAAGCATCTGGCGAACCAATGATACCATCGCAAGGAGGAGCGGGGTTTGGTGGTCGGTGATGGGGACGTCGGAAGGAGGAGGAGGTCGTCGAAGGTGGTGATGGGGATCGGAGGTGGTGATGGAGGTGGCGATGGAGATCGGACGAGGTGGTGATGGGTTTGGTGTTGGATCCGACGGGATCGGATGGCATCGCAAAGAAGAGGTGGTGACGCGACGCGACAGGATCAGCCGAACGGGACTGACGGCGAGTGCTCGGGATCGGACAGCGGCGAGCTGGGATGGAGGTGCGGATCAGCGGCGAGCTCGGATGGAGGTGCGGATTCGTGGCGAGCTCGGATGGAGGTGCGGACGCGTATCCGCGGCGAGCTCGGATGGAGGTGCGGATCCGCGGCGAGCTCGAATGGAGCTGGGATGGAGGTGGGACGGCGACCGCGAGATGGGGTCGGCGATGGCGGGATGGATCCGCGGCGAGCTTGGATGGAGCTGGGATGGAGGTGGGTCGGCGAGATCGCCGCCAAACCCATCACCGCATTGTCCAATCTCCATGGCGCCGATGTCGGGACGGCGACGACGAGATCAGGATGACTATGCTGGGACGGCGACGGCGAGATCGGGTCGGCGATGGCAGGGGAATGGAGCTGGGATGGATCCGCGGTGAGCTCGGATGGAGCTGGGATGGAGTTGGGTCGGCGAGATCGCCACCAAACCCATCACCACCTCGTCCAATCTCCAGGACGTCGATGTCGGGACGGCGACGGCGAGATCAGGACGGCGACGGCGGGAGATCGGGATGGCGACGGGGGGATGGATCCGAGGCGAGCTCGGAAGGAGCTGGGATGGAGGTGGGGCGGCTTGGATTTGATATTGGAAAAATCCAAATAAGAAAAAGCTAGGGTAGACCTACAGAGAAAATGATGAAAATAGGGGGGGAAAAGGTAGGAAAAATGGTAGGGTAATTATTGTTTAGTCTCTTTGAAAAATTGAGAAGTAACTATAATATTTTTTCAAATTAAAAAATAATTATCATATTTTTCTAATATTGAAAAGTAACTACCAGTATTTTTTAGATTTTTTTTGCATATATTTACGCAAATCGAAAATTAACTAGAAATATTGGAAAGTAACTACATATATTGAAAAGTAACTACCAACATTTTTTTAGCTGATTTTTGAACAAATTTTCCCAAAATTGAAAAGTGACTATGAATATTGGAATGCAATTACAAATACTGAAAAGTGACTACAAATACTGAAAAGTAAGTACCAACATTTTTTTAGATTATTTTTGCACATATTTCCCCAAAATTGAAAATTGATCACAAATAGTGGAAAGTAACTACAAATATTGAAAATTAACTACCATCCTTATTTAAGCTGATTTTTGCACATATTTTCCGAAAATTCAAAAGTGACTACGAATATTGGAATGTAATTACAAAATACTGAAAAGTAATTACAAATATTGAAAAGTGAATTCCCCTACAAAAATTGAGTCAGTCATACCACCGTGAAAAGTAACTACCAATTAAGTCAGTCATACTTTTTTGAAAAGTAACTACCGTCAAGAAGGACCCCCAAAATATTTCTTCATTTATCCTTTATTTTTCTTATTTTAGTTGATTTTTTCACATATTAAAGGTGAAAAGTAACCACTGTGGAAAGTTACTACCGCGAAAAGTAACTATCGCGGAAAACAAGTATGGTAGAAACTAAAGTTTTTTTTGTCATTTTCAAAAATGCAAAATAGAATTCCCCTACTAATTTTCTTGATTATCCCATAGTTTCCTTATTTTAACTAATTTTTGCACTAATTTTTTGTCAAAAGTGACTACCAAAATAACTAATAAAATTATGGAAAGTAACTACCACTTAAGTCAGCCCTTTTTTTTAAAAAAAGTAACTACCGTGGAGAAGGGGCCGTCACTATTTTTTCAGCTATTATTTGTGAAAAGTAACTACCAAAATGAAAAGTGACTACCATAATGAAAATGAAAAGTGACTACCATAATGCAATTGAAAAGTAACTATCAAAATGAGAAGTGTAATTTCCCCACTAATTTTCTCGATTTTCCACATATTTTCCTTATTCTAACTGATTTTTTAACACATTATTTGTAAAAAGTAACTACAGTGGAAAGTAATTATCATTATATGTAAAAAGGAATTATCATATTTTCCTAATATTGAAAAGTAACTACCAACAATTTTTAGATTTTTGTTTGCACATATTTCCGCAAATCAAAAGGTAACTAGAAATATTGGAAAGTAACTACAGATATTGAAAAGTAACTACCAACATTTTTTTAGCTGATTTTTGCACAAATTTTCCCAAAATCGAAAAGTGACTATGAATATTGGAATATAATTACAAATACTGAAAAGTGACTACAAATATTGAAAAGTAACTACCAACATTTTTTTAGATTATTTTTGCACATATTTCCCCAAAATTGAAAATTGACCACAAATATTGGAGAGTAAATACAAATATTGAAAAGTAACTACCATCCTTATTTAAGCTGATTTTTGCACATATTTTCCCAAAATTCAAAAGTGACTACGAATATTGGAATGTAATTATAAAATACTGAAAAAGTAATTACAAATATTGAAAAGTGAATTCCCCTACAAAAATTGAAAAAAGTAACCACAGTGGAAAGTAACTACCAATTAAGTCAGTCATACTTTTTTGAAAAGTAACTACCGTGAAGAAGGGCCCCCAAAATTTTTCTTCATTTATCCTTTATTTTTCTTATTTTAGTTGATTTTTTTCACATATTATTGGTGAAAAGTAACCACCGTGGAAAGTTACTACCGCGAAAAGTAACTACCGCGGAAAACAAGTAAGGTAGAAACTAAAGTTATTTGTCATTTTCAAAAATGTAAAATGGAATTCCCCCACCAATTTTCTTGATTTTCCCATAGTTACCTTATTTTAACTAATTTTTGCACTTATTTTTTGTGAAAAGTGACTACCATGAAAATAACTAATAAAATTGTGAAAAGTAACTACCACTTATGTCAGCCCTATTTTTTTGAAAAGCAACTACCGTGGAGAAGGGGCCGTCACTATTTTTTGAGCTATTATTTGTGAAAAGTAACTACCGTATTTTCCCAATATTAAAAAGTAACTACCAAAATGAAAAGTGACTACCAGAATGAAAATGAAAAGTAACTACCAAAATGAAAAGTAACTACCATAATGCAATTGAAAAGTAACTATCAAAATGAGAAGTGTAATTTTTGCACTAATTTTCTTAATTTTTAACATATTTTCCTTATTCTTACTAATTTTTCCACACATTTTTTTTCGTGAAAAGTAACTATTGTGAAAAGTAACTTCCATATTTCATGAAAAGTAACAACCATATTGTATGAAAAGTAAGTTCCATATTGTTCACAGTATTTTCCACTATTTCCTTATTTTTCTACTATTTTTTTCCAATTTTTCTGAATTTTTCTCATATATTTCAATTTTCCCTTTGTTTTCTCTCTCCCCGTTACGTACTCCCTCCAACATGTTTTGTTTTATTTTTTTCCGACGGCTTAGAGTTGCCGGACCATAATCGCCGGCGAGGAGGGACGATCGGCGGTCGGGGAGATCGGAGGAGATGTTGGTCGAGTGTGGGGAGTCGATCCAACGGTTTGGATCGCGCCGTTTACCGGCAGTTTAGGCGGATCCAAGGGACGCCGGGTGGGAGACGGGGACGGGGTCGCCGGGGGGGGGGGGGAGACGCGGATAGACGGGGACCCCGGCGGGGGACGAGGACGCCGGGGGACGAGCACACCGGGGGGGACGGGGGGACGCGGGGACGGGGGGACGGGGGGGAGGTTTAGGGGACGGGGGAAGAGTTGGGTTTAAGGGTGGGGGAGAGGGTTAGGAGGTTTAAGGGAGGGTTAGAGGAGTTTAGGATTTACACAGATGGCATAGAGGGGTAGTTTAGTCTTTTATTTTTAATATGATAGTAATTGACTGAAAGTCTTTTATAAAAATCATTTGACATGTTGGTCTCTGATAAAAGACCAGTCGACAAATCCCGTTACAATTTACGTGTGTGTGAGAAAGAGCATGGATTGTAGTGGGATCCATGTGTGACGATGGGATTCGCAACCACTTATTGCATGGCTCTGCAGTAGCTACTGCTATGACGGCCCCACTCCCCCCCCCCCCACCCCCCAATGGATACACGTGATCCACGATTCCGCTTCCATTATTTGCAGTAGCTACCTTCTAAATAAAATTTTAAAATCTCATCCACCGAGCGCCACCTGCCCCCTCCAACTCAAGAAGACTCAAGATTCCGCTTCCATTATTTAGCGGCTATATAAACCCTCGCCGACCATCTCCGCCGTGGAATCCCCTCGCCACCACCTCCTCTCCTCCTCTCCCTCCAGAGAAGAGACGATGATGCCCTATGGGAGCGTGGAGGAGGCGGCGGCGTCGCTGGGGAGGGGGCTGACGTGGGCGGAGGAGGCTTGGTTCGGGTACTCTGCCGGTTTGCACGACTTCTGGCTGTACGGCCACAACATCCTCTTACTGCTGGTCGTCTACACGGTGGCGCCGCTGCCTGTGGTGGCCGTGGAGCTGCTCCTCCCCAAGTCCATCCAGCGATACAAGCTCCAGCCCAAGGTCCGCGTCACCACCTCCGCCATTGTCCGCTGCTACAAGAACGTCGTCAAGACCTTCATCCTCGCTGTTGGACCCCTCCAGCTCTTCTCTTATCCGGCCATTAAGGTGCATTTCGAAAATAAGCATTATATTGCCATCTTTTCCTCCATAAATGTGGGATCTTTTTATTATAGAAAAAGATGACCTAAATTTTTGGGATAGTTATTTATGTTACCAAGAGCTGTCCAGCTCTCTAAATAGTAGAGATTTTTATACGTCACGTTTATTGAACCAATAAATTTAAAAATTATGATACTCTCACTTGAGCTGAATTTTTTTGATTGTTAAAAACTCATTTGGTGTCGAACATGCATTCATAATGGTGAAAGAGAAGGTGATCGAGCCTCACAAATTTCCAGGATTAGATAAAATATAACACATATTTCTCCCTGAAAAAGAGAGGACGAATCATTTTGAGCCACATTTAATGCACTATGTTCCCCGGCAATCTAGCACAAAAATGTATGTTTTGCAGATAAAACAGAAGGATCTTTCTGCTAGCTGTAGATCCCCAATAGAATTATTATTTTTTGTTTTTTCTGAAATTTTTTTTTTGGGAATGCAGATGGTGGGGATCCGGACGGGGCTGCCGCTGCCGTCATGGACGGAGGTGGTGGCGCAGCTGGTGGTGTACTTCTTGATAGAGGACTACTTCAACTACTGGATCCACCGGCTGATGCATGCCAACAAGTGGGCCTACGACAACATCCACCGGGTCCACCACGAGTTCACTGCTCCGGTGGGCTTCGCCGCCCCCTACGCCCACTGGGCGGAGGTCCTCGTCCTCGGCCTGCCGGCTTTCCTCGGCCCCGCCCTCGTCCCTGGCCACATCCTCACCTTCTGGTTCTGGATGGTCATCCGCCACGTCGAGGCCATCGAGACCCATTGCGGGTATGTACGTTAATTTCTACCGTAATTGTAATACACCCTCCAAAAATAAACTGCTTAGATAAATATACTCGAAAAATCATAAAATTGCATATTTGTCATTAAAAAATGGGCGCATTTGAGTCTACAATAACTAAAATATTTCCTTTTTTTTATTTTACATGCTTTGTCATATTTAGCTATCTTTTGATGATTGATTTAGAAAATAAAATGAACTATCTCCGCAATCTAGATGTTTTGATCATCTCAAACTAAAGTCAAAATAATCCAAGGTAATGTATAAAAAGGATTTAAATATTTTGGATGATATATATGTACTAGCGGATTTTCGTGCAAATTGTACGGTTTTACAGAAAGCATGAGCCGTGGTTACGGTTGTCTGTGAAATCTTATAATATAACTAATGGTTTTACAGAATTAGATTAGATTAGATGGATTAATGTATTAGATTACTATTTTATTAGGATTTATATTAGTAACTGAATCCCTTTGTTAAATATAACACATGAGTTTTATTTTCTTAATGCACATTATATTAATCTTATCCAATTTTACACTAATTCGTATTATATTAACCTTATAAGGGAGGCGGTTATGCATAACCGATTTTGCTGCTTATAAGGTTGATGTAAGTTAAGATTTTACAATGATAAGTATCTAAAATCTACACTTGTATTTGACTTGTTACATACATTATATATATATACAAGGTGGTGGGCCCGTATCACCTGGCACGGTTAATTGTCCGCCCCCATTATCTCTATTATAACTTATACCACATCAGCCACTATCCTTTTTTTTGTTTATTTAATTATAATTTTATACCACGTGTATGCCACAGTGTATGCCATGTGTGTATAAATTTATGACTCAGATGATGAGTCATAAAAGTAACTACCCTTGGATCTTATAAGGTAGATAAGTATGTATATTTAAAATTAATCTCCTGGCTTATGATTATAAGGATGTATATTTAAAACTAACCTAGGAAATATAATAAAAATATACAAAATTAACTTAGGAAAATATACATGTAAATAAACTAATAAAAGGTAAACGATTGTAATCGTTTTTTCTCCTTATAATATATATATATATATATATATATATATATATATATATATATATATATATATATATATATGCTTCAAACCATACTTTGATTGCTTTGCGTGGGCGATGCACGTTGCCAGTAAAATCAAATCATGATACAACTAACGAACATGATTCCCCTGACCTACATGGAAAAACAAATAGTGATCCCTGAATTTACAGTCACAGGGAGCGGGTCTTGCTCAGTGGGGACACCGGATCCAAGAATCTCTCACCAAAGACGATTAATGACAAATACAAAATTCATTGGATGTCCCCTCTCCTCACGTGGAGATCCCTTGTCCTTGTGATCTTGTGACCAACTTGGCGAGGGGGGGGGGGGGGGGGTGGTGGGTTTATGCAAAATGCAAAATAGATAGGGTCCTTCAAACGTGATTTAATATAAGTTTTGGGTTGATATAAACTTTGTAAACCCACGTTCAAACCATGCTTATTTTTACTCAATCCCTAAGTCTAGGCTAATGATCTATGATTCTATGGCTAACTATATGGATTAATTATGCATGCAGGTACGACTTCCCTGGAACTCTTACAAAATATATACCCTTTTATGGAGGTGCGGAATACCATGACTACCACCACTACGTTGGAGGCCAGAGCCAGAGTAACTTTGCATCAGTGTTCACCTATTGTGACTACATTTATGGGACAGACAAGGTTTAATTTTGCACACATCACCTTCTAATAAATGCTAATTACATGGAGTTGTGATCATTAATTAAGACTCATGGTTTTCTTTTGATTGGTGTATCAGGGATATAGATTCCAGAAAGCTCAGCTCGCAAAGGTTGTTCCTCTAACTCTTCTAGTTTCGTTCACGTGATCTGCTGTGTTATTCTTGTCTGACCTTGGTTTTTGGTTTCCGGTTTTGATGATTTGTGAGAGCAGTTCAGGGAGGAAATGGAGCAATATGAGAAAGATGGAGGACCTAATAGCATCTCGGAAAAGTATGAATAGATGCATGCTGTTGCATATATAGCAGTAGGTTCTCTGGCCCGTGAATAAGATATAAGATTTATATATGTAGGCCAGCCGAGGCCATAGACCTGGGAGCCGTCTACCGGGTTTTCTAGTGATCAAACAACTAGAAAGTTGGTTTACGTGTCTGTGAGGAGTAATTATGTGGAGAAAAACTTCCCTGCAATTGTTCAGTGTAGTGTGATATTTAACGAGCACTTGGGCAACTATGGAACAAAAAAAGGAATCGTGGCATGGGCTGCATTCAATCGTACCACTAGTAATTAAACATGTTTCATCTAGAAATGATGGAATGCACAAAATACACGACTACGTTTATTAAAGACAAGGTTCGCATAATGTCCACCCTCTAATTAAACACGGGTGTGCATCGTCCAATCTATCATTTATCCTGTACAAATATTTAGATGCGACTTCCTTGGGAGTCTCACAACCTAATTAAACATGGGTGTGCATTGTGCAATCTATCATTTATCCTGTACAAATATTTAGATAGGCCTTCCTTGGGAGTTTCACAAGATACACGGCTACTTTATGTTGGAAATAAAGAACTAAGGTCCTTGTTTTTTATTAATAATAGCTAATAATCCTTTACAATTGGGTCAACAAACAATAAATAAACTTCACGTACCGTTAATCTGGAAAAAAAATGAAAGAGAAAGAAGACGAATCCGATGAAGAAACACCGCTTGATCGAGGCCAGTGTGCCACACTATGGCTTTAAGCTCTATTTGCCCACCACCCCTTGCTTCTGGTTCTTCAGGCAAAAAGCTCACATGGTACAACAATCCACCGCGATTGGAGGGAAGCCGGCACTCCGATCGCTCTTCGAGCTCCAAGATGGTACGGTACTCTCAATCAGGACCCTCTATTGCGCAAGTGCTGTGGTGAGGAGTGTATGCATGAGCAAGCTTTAGAATGGCTGATATGGGGTCCTATTTATAGGCTATCTATGCTAGTTGATCAGCCATTTAGTGGGGAGGTGAAGAGACTCACCACGTCATCAGTAACTGCTATGTCAAGGGCTGCTACTCTACCACATAACAATTAATTGCTACTTAGTGGGGAGTTGAACAGGCGTCACATCACTATTTACATCCGATACGGCGCGACAATATACAAAGCGGAATTAATTTGAACTTAAAGACTTCCAAAGACATAAAGGTAAAACTAAATATTACATTGCGGAATAAAACTCGATCAAAAGAGGGAACATGATTTCATATATTAAATATTAAGTACATCATCCTCAAAAGGTAACTATAAACAAAAGCTGCCAAAATGTACATCTGTCCCTCTGAGACCTCAAACTCCTCTGGAAGTTGACGTGCTGCCAAGACCTGATCCAGCTGGAACCACCAAGGATGAGCTAATGCCTGCACCTACAAACGCAGCCTGAGTAGGACTGAGCAATAAGCTCAATAGGGTTGTACTCTACTCTACATCACACAGGAAAAAGGGGAAACCACAAAGTCCCGGGTTCTGTCTCATCTCTAAGGGAAATTCACGTTACGCCCACCGCCTATCTCAGGGCATGCACTCTGTGACCTCAACTGTCAACAGCCGTCCCTCTCAACCACCAAATGCCCCACGCTGAACAACAAAGGGGCAGGACCCAAGGCAGCACGTAACTTCCCTTAACACGGATACTGAGCATGAGACGAGAATTCTGGGCGACCTCTACTCCTCAAACAACAGATAGTAGCCAACTAGACCTATCCTCGAGAGTACAAAGATTCAACAATACGATCGCTCTAGGACGCTCTAGACTTAGCTACCCAGCCACGGTCCTAGAGCTAGATCCGAGCTACCCGAGAGCCTCGGATCGGGGAAGACCCTATTCACCCACGCCCTAACCTTATGCTCTAATGCAAACAAGATGCATGCAATGCTCATGCACAAATAAAGAGATATATGCATGCAACAAGATGCCATCAATTATACAAGGCTAGGCATAGCCTATAGCTAGCCAAAGGGGTGAGCATAACAAGGGTCTCAAATACAGATAAGCTATACTAACAATACAACGATTAGAGCAAAGCGATAAACACATATATACAATAGTATTCAGTGCTCTCCGGCACCTGACAAACTAAGGTTCCACAGTTACCTCGCAGGTAGCTGGCCAACAACCAAGCGACAATAACAATCGAGCCAATTTTGGCATTACAACGGCGTCCACAGCAGTCAACCGGAATTTGCTACGAGGGGATACAACCCCGGCCAAGCCAACAAGCCACACATACAAGATATATAATCTACCAGTACAACGGGTTATGCCCTCGGCGCACGCCGGCAATCAGCGGGGCTATTAATCAAAGAAGCAAACTATTCTATGCTTGCAAGGCACACCCTCGGCCCATTTATACTAAACATTCTCGAGGGTCATCACTCCCCCGGTTAACCACAAAGCAATAAAGCAACCGCAAATTATATCTACATAGGTATAACACGCTTAATCGGGAAACTGCTTGAAAATCAGTAGAAATCGATAAACCGATTCGAAATGCAACTTACGGCATGATCCGAAGGTAAACCCGTCAAAAACCCGGTAAAAATAATATAATACTCACTACTTATCATCGGAAAAGCCCAACGAGAAAATCTGGTCGAAAGAAAATCGAAAACATCGAATTCGGATCGAAATATGTTGGCAACAAACAAGAGATCGCCCTAAACCCTGTGAAGATCGATCTTCTCTTCGTAGCCAACCATCAACAAACAAATGATCGATCTTCATGTCCCATGAAGATCCATCATCGATGAAGGGGTCTTTTGTCTGAACAAAAGGGATCGATCTTCTCATCCAAGAAGATCGATCTTCCCAAAGTAGGTGTTCTGTCTGGGATAAGTGGGATCGATCCACCAAGAGTGGGATTGATCCACACAAAGAGACAGAACGCCGACTCATTAATGATGTAAGAAGATCGATCCTTCATAGTCGGCAACCTACTTGGCAAAAAGGAGATCGATCTTCATGCCTATGAAGATCGATCCTTCATCCTGCTGACAGAACTCATAAATAGTGCTGCAAATCCAAATTCTTGGATTCGAACCACCAAAACTCGCTGAATTAAAACGAAACTTGGTAGGCATGTGAAATTGGATGTGGGGAATCTAATGACACTAACAAATCCGACTTTGGATGATCACATCCTCCAAATTAAATCAAATTGCCCGAAAACCGATGAAACCGATGAAAAACTGAATTTGTTGGATTTGATCTATCAAGCGGTGATGGAATCCATTCAAACTTTACAGGAAGGTCTATTTGATGGTGGGGAATTCATTCATGTAATAAAAACCAAACTCAGATCATGAAATATCAGATCTGAGACCGTTCTCGCCAAAAAACCGACAAAAATACGGAATTCGTCCGAAAGAATACGGAAAAGATACCATAGCTAGCTTCTAAACATAGCAAGGAATAAGAATACCGAAAATCAAAGCATTCAAATACACACAACAGCTACAAAACAAAAAAAAGCGATCCTAGGGTTACCAATTCATCAGAATTGGGTAGAAACACCTATATGTATAGACGTGCAGGCAATCTACAAGATCCTCAACTCCGATCGCCGCGGATCCGCGTTGAAAAGCTGCAGTCGTATCTCCACTCCGGCAGCCAACGAAGGAGAGAGGAAGAGAGAAAGAGAAAAGAAGAGAAGAGAGAGAAAAGAGAAGGGTTTAAATAGAAAGCTGGAATCGATCACTGCCTTCCATTTCGATCTATCCCGATCAAGCTCCGATCTTCCGATCGGAAGCGCCTTTAAGGTTCTAATCAAACACATACATCAATTCAAGGCAGTGTGTGCCACGCGGGTGTGAAACCGACCGCCAGAGAGCAATTTTACCAAATTGCCCCTGGGTCAAAAACATTAATGCGATCAACCGATTGCATCCTAAGGCCAACTGAGCCAAACCACAAAACCGGACTCTCGACCTAACGCAGTCGGACCGGGTTGGAGGTACGGATCCTCACAGGAGAACATGGGCTGCCACCTCATCCATAATTGCCCAGTCATGGGTATCATGGCGAGACCAAGAGTCATGATTGACCCGCGAAGGCCCAATCGGGCCGGGCGACGCGAACCAGAACCTAACTTAAAGCGAAAAAGTTTTGACGAGGGTTCCGTCTAATCTATTGGTCTCCCTAAACAATTCATAAGCACCCTTATTAAAACGATTATCACAAACCTCAAATGATATAATAAAGATATGATTCAAAGCCTCAAAAAGGTTAACATTTATACATCATACTCCCATAGAAGACTGTCTAACCAAAAGGGTAAACATACGATCACCGCTCCTCAAGCACCGCCAGACACCGCCGCGCCACCAAACACCTCCCCGATAGGGACCACTGAAGTAGAGCTAACGGCTGCACCTGCAAAACGCAGCGTGGCTAGGAGTGAGCAACTAAACTCAGTAGGAAAACTACACTACAACTCACACAAGGAAGGAGAGAATACAACAGTGTCGCCTTCAAGCAAGCCTGGATGTACACAGGGGCCCCATAACCCCACCGCGTGTCCCTGAACGCTGGAAACCAACACTGCATACTCACAAGCAGGAAACCGTTACTGCTAGGCGGGAAACGACACCGCTGAGTAGGCACACCCTCTACTCAAGAGTCATAGAACACTGGACACCGGCTACACTTCAGAACCAGCTCGAGGCCAACACGACCTCTAAATCATTGATCAATATGTATTCAAGCCATCTAAGCCTATCATCGATATTGACTGAATACTACCTTTCAAACATGGACCACGCTACCCAGCCACAGTTCTAAGGCTAAATCCGAGCTACCCAAAAGCCTCGGATCAGCGATCAACCCATTGCCCACGCCTAGCCTAGGAATGCATCTAATGAAAACAATGCCATGTATGATCATACACATAGATAACAATTCAGGCATGCAACAATATGTCAATTATTACACAGGGCCAGGCGCAACACACAGCTCGCCAAGGGGTGAACATGGCAAGGGTCTAGATAAAATGCCTATTTTATTCTACATATCTCAAGGGTGCGCGACCCCCTTGGTTCAACCACATGCCAAGCACAGGGCCTACACAGATATAATAACATTATTATAAAGCGATAACGAACATCTCAATATATCCAATTAGAGCAAATGATCTACTAACTCTGGAAAATCATAATTATCAATGTAACCGTCCGATGGATGCGAAACCTGATATGCCCACTCAACAGCACACCCCGAATCACATATCCAAAAACCAGATCAATCGGATAAACGAAAGTTGATCAAAACTTACAATTTCGGTAAAACTCCTGATTTGGTAAATCAATCAAAATCCTATTGAAAATAACTTGGATTAAAACCACACTTTGCAGATCTCTTCAAAAGATCATCAAGATCATCGCAGCCAAGAATTAACTTAATTAAATAATTAAAAACCATTTAATTACACTAATCAAGCTAATCGTCCTGTTTCAGCACAGACAATCGATTTAATTCACCAGACATTGTACATAGATCCAAAAATCAAGAAACCAGTTGAAAATGAAATATAACTCACGGATCTACAACTTTCATTCAGAACACCAACTATGATCATGCACGTACAGCTCAGAAATCACGTTAGAACACTACTGTTCCAATTAAATCAGAAAATCCAAAAATAACATAATGAAATCTTGCTTAAATCCACATCAAATCCAAACAAAACCCTACCTAACTTTAATCAGGTGATAAACAAGCTATCAAGAATCCGTAAGCATAGTTTAATTGAAGAACAATCAATTAAACACGACACAATCACGTAATCTAAGGTTTAATGAAGAAACATACCAAATTACGCTAATCCACGTTTGATTCTCAATCAAACTGTCCAAGGAAGGTGTAGATCTCTTCCTCTAGCTCCTGAAAAGCCTCCCAAGCCGCTGGATCAAGTTCCAAACGAGAATTTCTAAGGTAGGTGATGAGTCACTAAATATTCAGACTTAAAACCCTTAATTTACATTTGTTAGCCCGAGAGTGTTTGTATTTGATAGTTTGTTAATTGATTTCAGGTGTAATGAAGATTCAAGTTAGAAAATATAGAAAAAGACTAATATGTGGAAATTAAGCCGCTCCGCTGTCAGTTTGACAAGAATTCATCAATTCTCCAGATGAATCCTAAATTCCTGAAATTTGGAGGACTTATCGAAGACTTCAAGATGAACAACTTTCATGTTGGACATTTTACAAGATTCTGGACAAATTAATAGCAGTTTTCAAGAATATGAAGATAAACAGATGCTGGGAAACTGATCCGTCGATGCTCAGGAGAATATTCACCAAATATTCTAGGTAAGTCCAAATAATGTCAAATCTTTGGGATAGGACAGTAGGCTTCCTAATATACATCTTTCATGTTGAGCACATTTCCAAATTCCGGACGGGTTGAACCCAGTCACGACCAGAAGTGGCTATTAGAATTAAATCAAAGAATCCGAGTTGCACTAGAGGTCCAACTCAACCCAAAACCCTAATTCCGGGAATATACCTATAAGAAAGTGTTTGCTGGCCGAAAATTGGTGGTCCCCATAGAGAGAAAAGAGAGAATTAGGGTTTGAAGGATTCTCTGGAGAAGATGGAGTTGCAGTGTGGATACCAACCGTTCTTCATCGAATCTATGGCTTTCATCACAAAGATGAGTAGCTAATTTCTATACTTATGGATCTCATGAAGCTTTAGTAGATCTTCCTTGTATTTTTCTAGTTGAATCTTGTATTTTTTTTCTAGACATGATCTTGTAGATTTGGTTTTAATGATAGAAGAGTTGAGGGAACAGAGTTCCCTGATATATTTTTAGTCCTACTTGATTTCGGTGATTGATGGTAGAGATCTATAGTATGGTTTTTATGTGGTTTGTGAATAACCGATGAGATATTTTATGCTCAGTGACGATAGCTTGTGCTAAGGTTACTCCGAAGACAATCTATGCTAAACGAAGATAAAATATGTCTTTGGAAAACGCTCACTTTCTTTTAGGGATTTATGTAAGCTTAAGAAGCTACGAATCTATAATGTTTAGATAAGAAAACAAGAGGATAACTAGAGAATACAAGAAGTGAAACTAAAGTGGATTGAGTAATCCCTAGGTTTTCTCTCATTAATATATTTCAATCTTTTTACATCGCTTTCTTAATTAGTTTTAATTAATAAGTTTCTAAAACCCAAATCAATCCTTTTCACTTTAGATTTAGAGTTCCGAGATTTAATTCTGATTTCTCCTTCGTAATCAAAGTTTTCTCTGTGGTTCGATCATGTATTTCATCACTATTCTACCCCATAGTTTAGTATTTTGAATAAGGGTTTATAAATTTTATTCTTGATTGAGCTTGCAACGTTTTTAACGACGCATTTGTAAGCGATCAGTAGGATGAGGGGAGAAGAAAAACAGGAAAACAGAGGGGTCTCTGGTTACTTATAGGCTCCAGTCCGACCGATCGGTCTTAGGACCGATCGGTCTGACTCGGCCGGACTAGGTCGGTTCACATCCTTATCCGGACACGTCAGCCGCGTCCTTATCCAGACAACCGACACAGGTCCAATCGATCGCTCCCACGAGCGACCGATCACACATGGGCCACCAGCTGTCCTAAAGACAAGCTTTCGCGCACCCGAGCTTGGATCTTTTGACCCAAAGCCCGGCTAAGGTTCTAACAAGCACATAAATCAAACATTGGGCTATGTGTGCACACGCGAGTGTGAAACAAACCGACAAGGCGTAATTTACCAAATTGCCCTTGCGATCCACAACGAGCCACGGACCCAACCTAGACGGTCGACGTAGGAGTAGAGGGACAGGTCCTCACAGGGTGGCCGGCAGGCGGCGGCCGGTGGCACACGCGCGTGCACATGGGTGTGCCTCTCTCTAGTTCTTACACACATTCAAACTATAGATGCACAAGGCTCTATAAACTATAGAAAATTTCTTTTCCCAAGCAATGTGGGACTAAACATTTCCACACACACACACTCATATGGGCTTCATATGGCTCTCTTCTTAACTGGACTTTAGCAGGCCCATTTGATTCAACACCTATTTATAAAGCTTAGCTCATTCCTTCAGCCTCAGAGTTTTGGGCCTTATTAAAAGCCTTAAATCCAACAATCCCTCACATGAATCAAATGACTGATCAAATGTTATATGATCCTAATGCACATGAGAGTACCACAGAAACTTGCTGTATCAGGAGAGGTAGCTTTCGGCTTTGAACCTTCCTTATTAAAACACTATCGGATGTACTTTCTAAACAGTGAACGTGATGTCTTGAAATGTTCAGCTTTGATGTACACCTAGACGACAGTGCTTACATAGCTCATTTCTTATACCAATGATGGCTCATTTGTTGTGTCCATTTCGGCCCTAGACATGCCTGGTAGAATTCTTCGAGTGCTCTAGAGAACAATCCCATAGATCAGTCTAGTAGAAGCAACCCCTTCTCACTCGATATAAGTGAATCTCTTATTAAGAGCATCCTGCTATGTCGTTACTCATTTCTTTGAGCAATAAGGATCATTAAAAGCATAGCTTAACCTTCACACTCATTCATCATAGGAATAGGTAAGGGAATTTTCCCGAGTGATATTAGCGACTCACCCACAATTCGGTTGTCCCATTGAACCTAAAATCTGGGTCCGCCAAATCAGCTAGGTTGGGTTGCCGTTGAGAAGGATAATCATTGCTTGGGCTTCAACCCCATTCCCCTCGATGAAATATCCACTATATTTCGAGTAAGGCCTTTGGTTAATGGATATGGAATATTTTCCTTCGATCTCACAAAATCAATGGCTATCACACCAATAAGCAACAATTTCCTCACTGAATTGTGTTGTCACCGTATATGCCGAGATTTTCCATTATACATGTGATTTTGGGCTCTGCCTATTGCTGACTGACTATCATAGTGTATGCCTATGGCAGGCACATGTTTGGGCCATATAGGAATGTCGTCTAAGAATTTACGCATCCATTCTACTTCTTCTCCAGGTAGGTCTAAAGCTATAAACTCAGCTTCCATTATAGACCTTGCTATGCACGTATGTTTGGAGGATTTCCAGGAGATAGCTGCACCTCCAATTACAAAAATGCATCCAATCGTTGATTTTGTGTTATTGGAGACCGAGATCTAATTTGCATATGAGTACCCTTCAAGTACCGCCGAATATCTCGTATAGTGCACAATCCATAATTTATTGTGTACCTTAGATACCTAAGGACTCTAATTATTTCCTTCCAATGATCCGTGCTTGGATTACTTATGTATCTACTCGGCCTATTCACTGAGTTGGCAATATCAAGTCGAGTGTAGTTCATGACATACATCAGACTGCCTACGATCCGGGAATACTCCAATTGATGTACACCTTCATCGAAGTGTTTCTTTAGATGCGAAAGAACATCTAACGGTGTCCTGACTATTGCATCACTCTCTTTTTTGAAATTTATCAAGCATTTGCTGAATATAATGACTTTGGGATAAAGCATAACCATATGATCACTACAAGAGAAACAGCCTAAACCAGCGGTCGTAACCGCTGGTATAGATCAATTCCGACCGCTGGCATAGGCTACACCAGCGGTCAGAACCATTTGCTTTTGGCGGCACCGGCATAGGCTACGCCAGCGGTTTTGGCGACCGCTGGTAACTAAAACTAGCCGCGGGTATAGATCGTACAATGCCCGCGGGGACATAGACGCGGCTATAGGTTCGGTATAGCCGTGGGTATAGGGTCTCCAAATTTGATCAAATGTGACAAAAAAAACATTGGTCAACCCGCAAATCAGCTGCTGGTGTTTTCTAACTAGGCCAGCGGTGGTGAACCGCTGGTATAGCATGGGTAAGGCCGCCGGTAAAGGGATTCATACATGATCAAATATGACACAAAAAAACGCCGGTCAAGCCACAAAGTAGCCGCGGGTGTTGTCTGACTAGGCTAGCGGTGACTAACCGTGGGTATAGGCTCGGTAAGGCCGCGGGTATAGGGGCTTCATACATGATCAAATGTGACACAACAAAACGCATGTCAAGCCACAAAGTAGCTGCTGGTGTTGTCTGACTAGGCCAGCGGTGACTAACCACTGCTATAGAGTGCTAAAACATGTGGCTAAATGGTCTTGATGAATGATCGTAGATGACAAAAAAACGTTGGTATAGCAATAATCCGACCGTTGGTGTTGGAGGTCTATTCCAACGGTTAGAGTGTTAATACATGTGGGTTTATGGTCTTTATAAGTATTCAAATATGACGAGAAAACCGCTGGTAAAGATATACACTGACCACTAGTGTAGGTTGTCTAGGACAGATGAAATGTGACAAAAAAACACTGCTTTAGGCAAAAAAAAAAACTATCATTGGCTACGTATGCCAACACTTACATAACAAAAATTTCCAAAAAATTTGAAGTACCAACAGCCAGAATATTGAATATGTTAAATATAGTATTTACAAGTACCCAAAATGATACAAAATAAGCATCTAATTTTCAACAATACTACAAATCCATATATTACGTCCAACAGTACTTACCATTACACTATTTAGCTAAAAGGTTTAAAAATACAAAAATATTCCTTCAAAGTACACCTTGCCATATACATCTTCCATTAATATTCACAATTATGGGGTACCTGCAAGCATAAGGAAGACAAATTTATCACAACACTAATAAGACACTGTTTTCTCAACTTACGATCCATATTCAACCAAAACAGTTGTCTAATTATCACCACAAAATAGCATCTAATTACAATAAGATTTGGTCTCTAAAAGTTACAATGTACGTACAATCATTGATGGATGCGGGATCATGACTCGATGTTGAGGAGCGTAAGTTAAATTCTGGACTTGCTGAATCATGTACCTATGTAGAAAAATTAATACAAACAATTAGTTTTGACTACGTACAAAATAAGGAAAGAATCCATGACACACAGTACTGCTAAGTCAAAATGCATCCCTATCTGAGATCATAGCCTTAGACTATTTTTAGCTCATGACATTTTATTACCAAATAGTAGTATAGCAATTATATAAACCTCCAGAATATTGTTCTGAGATGAAAATATAGCGCCTACCTATGTGGTGAGAATTTAGCAGCAATATTTTCAGAAGTTATGAAAAGGAATTTGAGGTCTTCTACATTTTCCAGAGTTCAACAGGAGCAATAACATGATGACCAAAAAGCATCTACATATATTGCGCATATGTTTATTAATTATACACAACCTTGTGATTGCACCATGCCACCAGCTATCCAGTAATGCAAGTTTAGCAAGCATATAGTATTGTAACAAGTTTATGCTATGTGCGTTGATGAATGATAGAGTTTGATATTATCATAGGTGAAATTGTCCAACTGCTATGAATTGCTAACAATAGTATAACAATGATATAAAAAGCTCATCTCAGACTCTACCATCAAAAGCAAAACAATGTGAAATATCTTCCGAATTTTGCATTGTCAGCCTAAACTAACTGAAACGGAACATGCTCATCAACCATGTCGATCTTAAATTGAAAAAGAACACTACAGTGTGATATCCTGTGCATTTATAAAGATGTTAGACTATCTATAAAGTTACAAAATCACCCCTTCATATCAACTTATTTTTTTTTTGGGATGTTTGGTGAAGTTAAAAATGGTATAAGTTCTCTGTTTAAATGGCAAGTAAAGGAATGACTGATGCTTTGTCTGTGAACCTACTAGCTACCATTAGACAGCTTATCTCAATCTTTATCTATCCTTTTGGAGATCACTCAAGCCGACAAGGTGACATCATCTCTATAATACAAGCAGCTATGATTTAGTTTATTAGACTTAAAGCTAGTTCAAAGATATTAGCTTCCATAATTTTTCTAGTGCAGGATCCTGGATTTGATCTCCAAGAGAATTGGGTTCTATGGCTACAATTAGTGCCAGCTTATTAAGTTATCTAAGTTTCTAAAAAGAAAGCTCACTAATGCCTATAACAAACACCATTTTTAGGCTCACTATGAGTTCTAACTCCACAAACCCAGCTACTTTCAAACAAACACACACACATATATATTTCGAACACAACACAACTTAATACTCAATTAGCTGCAAAAACATATATATCTTCAGCATGAACTCAATGGAAACTGAAGTAGTTCATGAACTAAAAACAGTATTAACCAAGTCTATGGTGACAGACATTTTATACTAACTATCCTCATTTTTTTATGGCTCCAACAGAACTAGAATCCCCACAAAATACTCATGAACGAAAATAGATGAGCATGGACAAGTTGCAAGCTGAGATATGGACACAATTAACCAACCATCAACAGTAAGTTATAATAAGTTAACAATAATACATGTCTTGATTGAGGTATTTCAAGAAGGCTCTTTACTTGAGCTTCTAACCCAAACTACCTTTTCATTTATTTGCACATCATTTTCCTTTAAATGAGTCTGAAGCGAACCATGTGGCGCGCCACATCATTCAAGTTGCAATTTTATTTTACATTTCATTATCAAACTGATCTACATACACTGAACCAAACAACCACAAACGTTCATTTTTCATGACGGACCCCATGATCCAACGGGGATGAATGGAATCAAAACTTTTTCAAATAGTGATCAAGGAAAGACAGGTGGTTTGGCCAAGTGTGTACATAAAAAAAAAACAAATTAAAGGCAGGCAGCTGGCTGCTCATAGAAGAGAAACTGTGCAGATCACTGCATATATGATATGCTAATATATATGCAGGAAACTCAGGTTGAGGTGGTCCACAACCACAAACTAACGATCGATAGTCCAGCATATGGACTATCTTATTATTTGCTAACAGCAGTATAGCAATGATATAAAAAGCTCATCTCGTACTCTACCATCAAAAGCAAAACAATGTGAAATATCTTCCGAATCTTGCATTGTCAGCCTAAACTAACTGAAACAGAATATGCTCATCAACCATGTCGATCTTAAATTGAAAAAGAACACTGCAGTGTGATCTCCTTTGCATTTATATAGATGTTAGACTATCAATAGAGCTACAAAATCACCCCTTCATATCAGCTTTTTTTTTTTTGGGGGGGGGGGGGGGGGGGGATGATTGGTGAAGTTAAAAATGGTTTCAGTTTTCTGTTTACATGGCAAGTAAAGGATGACTGAGGTTTTGTGAACCTACTAGCTACCATTAGACAGCTTATCTCAATCTTTGTCTATCCTTTTGGAGATCACTCAAACCGACAAGGTGACATCATCTCTATAATACAAGCAGCTATGATTTAGTTTATTAGACTGAAAGCTAGTTCAAAGATATTAGCTTCCATAAATTTTTCTAGTGCAGGATCCTGGATTTGATCTCCAAGAGAATTGGGTTCTATGGCTACAATTAGTGCCAGCCTATCAAGTTATCTAAGTTTCTGAAAAGAAAGCTCACTAATGCCTATAACAATCACCATTTTTAGGCTCCCTGACTTCTAACTCCACAAACCCAGCTACTTTCAAACAAACAAACACACACACACACACACACACATATATTTCAAACACAACACAACTTAATGCTCAATAAGCTGCAAAAACATATATATCTTCAGCAGAAACTCAATGCAACATGAAGCAGTTCAGGAACTAAAAAACAGTATTAAGCAAGTTTATAGTGACAAACATTTTATACTAACTATCCTAATTTTTGTATGGCTCCAACAGAACTAGAATCCCCACAAAATACTCATGAACGAAAATAGCTGAGCATGGGCAAGTTGCAAGCTGAGATATGGACACTGTTAAGCAACCATCAACAGTAAGTTATAATAAATTAACAATAATACCTGTCTTGATTGGAGTATTTCAAGAAGGCTCTTAACTTGAGCTTCTAACCCAGCTACCTTTTCGTTTATTTGCACATCCTTTTCCTTTAAATGAGTCTCAAGCGAACCAACCTTCTCACGAAGGAGCTGCACCTCATCACTTCGATTGGCTTCATGTTCATAAGTCATTCTCAAGCCTTGTAGTCCTCGTGGAACTGATGTGCGCTTTTGTGATGGAGTGGGACCAAGTCCAACACCACGAACACGACCATGACGCTCTCGCCCAAACACCTCAGAGTAGATGTCATCGTTGCTCCAATCAATATCTTCTTCGGTCAAGATTGCAGCTTCGGGGCATTGCGACATTCGCTCCTCTAGCTCCACCTATAATGCTAATGAGTATAAACAATATCAACAAAGGTTAAAGAATATGATGAATATATCTTTGGCATGAATAAACAAGGATACGCATTAATTATGAACTTACTATCTTACTACTTGCAATAGCACTAATTGAACTTCCATCCTTCTTTCTATGTGTCTCTACGAACAATTTCCCTCGTGATGACGCCACTCCATCTCTTTGTTTCTAATAAGACACTGATGTTAGCAAATAACTAGATAGTAGGAATGATCATGTAAACTCAAACTCTAACCATATTAGATGCAACCAAAGCATATGTCCTCGGTCCCGCTGTATGCATCAATGTTTGCTTTGATCGATTTAATCGGTTCTTCTCACTTATGATCTGCACAATCAAGTGTAGTCTTTAGAGTACATATATTATACTTAAGAGAAAATTATGAGAATTATGACACTTGCAATATTGTAGCATATATTTAAGGAAAAACACTTGCTAGATATTCCATCCAAATCCATTCTACTTCAGAATGACATGCTTCTTCGTGATCTCTATGGGCTACTATTAGTTGGGCTTGGCATCAGAGAGTGTAATCTCTATGTTATACAGCTAGTCTTTTCTAATGATATATTGCCATTATTCCTTGAGATTAGATGCTAATTTTGAATATTAGACCATGCCTTGTATTATGTCCTGTAACCTTTAGAAATATTACACCAGCTTTCCCATTCAAAGCCAGAACTGATCCTACAAGACTACGCTATTGGAGAAAAAAGAGAGATCTGCCCAACTACATAGCACATGCACAATCTCCCTGTAGCATACATTGTTGAAGACTTTCTAACAATGCATACAAAAAGTTACACCAAATAAGTCCTTACATGGTGGATCAAAATGTATCTGCAACTGCCAAGATGAAAAGATGGATACAACATCAAGGCATGGGATGCTATATATAGGTAGAGCTTTCATAGCAACTATGGGAACAAACAGAATATGATTGCAAAACTTGTATAAAGCATGCAACTAACATAAAAGATTTTGAATAGAACATAAGTTTTATGAAAATCAAAATTAGAGTGAAATGAGCAATGCAAAATGTCATTTACAACAATTAGTACCAAATGAGGAATAATGATATGAGCATCGTCTTTAATTCATAAAGAACCAATACACAAGCTGCAGCATGCAACTCTTCCATGAAACATTTGCAGCTTACCATATGGAATATGATCTTTTTAATTAGTTCCAATAATCAAAATAACAAAAAGGGACCATAGAGAGTGCATACCAGTGAAAATCTAACAAGTGTCTTTCCTTAAACAATTAGGAATCAAATCCAATTATTCACGAAGTTTGTCCATTAATCACATATTATAATTAATTGAAAATCTTTATACCTGCGACTCCTCCTTGAACCAATTAATCACGAAGCTTGTCCATTGATCACTTTGAACATCCATTGGGACATTCTCAATTATGTCGTGTTGAGTTAAGTTGGACTTGAAATGTTTGGACCGAATGTCACTCTTGTAACATCTCCATTTGTCACCAAACACATGCATTGCCCATTTCTTAATATCATGCTCCTTCTCCGGTGGAATCGTAAATCTTGACTATGAAAACATAAAACAATGATTAGCTTAAAAGCTTTACTAACTTAGACATGTTCAACGATATATATGTGTGTATTTGACTTCAAAAGAATCTTATAAACATACCTTCACTTCAGCTCATAACTTTTCCCTATAACTTTGTGACATTTGATGCCATGTCTCAATGTTTATAGGTGCATGAGTTGATTTACGGACCATAGTCCCCATAAACCGAGTCAATTTGTGACATTGGTCGCCAATTGGTTGGCCGTTGCTATTGAATTCCACTTCTATGAGTTTTCCTGGAGGAAGTTTCCATATATCCAGATATTGAGTAGGATCACACATTTTCTTGCTGCTAGGCTCATCTGCATGAACATAAAAACAAAAAGAAAGAACAAATTAGCACAAATGTAAGAGTTACAACATCAAGGCAATTAGTTTATAATTAGTACAACTACTAGCTAGTTATACAATTACCATGTCTATGTTCATAATACTCTGCTGACTGTGAATCCTCACTAGGAGAAGTGTCCTGACTAGACATCGGAAGTGAACATAGGCGAAGTCTACGCGTCATCTTTACGCTACCTTAAACTGAAAATGAGCTATAAGATGTCATTCTTCTTAATTATAAAATGTGAATATGATAAAATTCATATGCTTTACATAATAAAAGTAATTAAAAAATACTAATCTATAACATAAAACCTATATAGCAAGTTCATAAAGATACAAAATCTCACCAAATTAGCTTTCATTAGTTGAATTGTCTCCCATATCAAATAGGTCTCTAGGTCTATTTTTTACAACAACATGCCATCCTTTGTTTAACTTGTCCTCCAAATAGAAGACTTGTTGTACTTGAGAAGCAAAAACGTAAGGATCATCAGTTTCTCGGTCGCCTCTATGAATAAGACGCGAAAGGTTAACACAAGTGAAGCCAAATTCATCCTTCTTAGAACCTCTATCACTGTGGACATCAACCCAATCACATTTGAACAATACAACCTTACTCCCATCCAAATAAGACAGCTCAACAATATCGGTTAGCACTCCATAATATGGAACATCCCCTTCTACATCAACAACAATGCCACTATTCTGTGTTTTTCGAGATCTCTCACGATCTTTCGTACGAAACCTCATACCATTGAATATAAAACCTGAGAATCTTTTAGCAAAGGCATCAGGGCCATGTGCAAGCCATTTAATTTTTTCATTGATATCTTTATTTCCACGCTCTTCTAATCGAGCAACCTAATACATTTACAATTAATAGTCATCAGAGAGAACGAAATTGTGTACACATTGATAGATAAAAAAAAAATATATTTTACTTACATGATCTCGAAACCATCCGACAAAATGTATACATTGTTCTCTTCGTATTTGATCTTCTGTTAGTCGACTTGGACGACTTTCTCTTTTTATAACTTCTTTGTGTTTTCTGTAGAAGTTGTAAAAATAATAACTATTAAATACTAAAATGAAGTGCCATGGAAAAGGTAACATTGGGATACTCACTCAAGGTATGGCTAACTTCATCACAATTGAAAAGCACATATCGATGTGTTTGTGTTAACATTCTTTCATCCAAGACAATGTTTTCAATCTTTCCCAAGGGGCGTCCACACGTGGAAAAGATAGATGATACAACATGTACTATTTGACTTTCATCACCATCATTATTCCGACTTGGACGATTAAACCTTGTCTCCACATCACTTAGATAACGTGAGTAGCAAGTTAAGCACTCATCCGCAACATATCTTTCTGCAATTGATCCTTCTGGACAAGCTCTATTTCCGACATAGGACTTTAATGTGTGCAAGTACCTATTTAGCATGTGAATTCAAGAAAATAAATTTCATGATTGGAGAAATTTAGGAAAATGGTGACATAGCTTATATCTAGTTATGACTAGAAATTACCTTTCCACAGGGTACATCCATCGATAATGCACTGGACCACACATCCTTGCTTCAGTTGCCAAATGGATAACCAAATGGATCATGATAGTAAAAAAGGATGGTGAAAATATCATCTCTAATGAACAAAGTGTGTGTACTATTTGGACTTCAAGTTTTTCCAACTCCTCGACATTTAACACTTTCTGACAAATTGCTTTGAAGTAGTTGCACATGTCAATCAAAGCGAATGTCACATTATGTGGCAAAAGACCTCGTAATGCTATAGGAAGAAGCTCTTGCATCAAAATGTGGCTGTCATGACGCTTTAAACCCATGATTTTATGTTGCTTGGGTTGCACACAACGTGAGATATTGGAAGCATAACCATTTGGAACTTTTACATTCCTTAACACATCACAAAATGCTTTCTTTTCCTTTGATGTCATTGAGTAGCATGCTGGTGGCAAATGGCTTCTACCATTTTCTTGTTGTAATGGATGGAGCTCACTTCGAATACACATACTTTGCAAGTCCTTGCGCGCCTTCAAGTGATCTTTCGACTTCCCATCAATATCCAACAACGTTCCAATAATATTGTCACAAACATTTTTCTCAATGTGCATCACATCAAGATTGTGACGCACGACATTGTATTGCCAGTAAGACAATGAAAAGAAGATACTTTTTTTCTTCCACTGACTCTTGTTAGAATCACCTCTTTTTCTCTTCTTCCCAAGTACAACATCAATGTCTTTCAACTGATGGAGCACATCAGCTCCTGTGAGTAATGGAGGAGCAGGTAACAATTCTTCTTTACCATTAAAGGACTTCTTGTCATAACGATACTTGTGATTATTTTTTAAGAATCGGCGGGAACCCATGTAACACCATTTTTGGCTATGATCTAGCCATTGTGATGTAATTTGATAATTACATGTGGGGCAAGCAAATTCGCCTTTTGTGCTCCATCCAGACAAGTTAGCATAGGCAGGAAAGTCATTGATTGTCCACATCAAGGAAGCGTGTAATTTGAAAGTTTCTTTCCCAAAACTGTCATAAGTACCCATACCATTCTCCCATAAGTCCTTCAGTTCTTCAATTAAAGGTTGCATATACACATCAATGTTATTTCCCAATTGATCTTTACCAGGTATAAGTAAAGACAATATGAAGGAAGATTGTTGCATGCACAACCATGGAGGTAGGTTGTATGGGATCAAAATGACAGGCCACATGCTATAGTTCACATTCATGTTACCAAAAAGATTAAATCCATCAGCCGCTAAACCGAGCCTAACATTGCGTGGATCAGAAGCAAAATCAGGATATTGATTGTCAAATTGATCCCAAGCTAGAGAGTCAGCTGGATGTCGTAACAAGCCATCTTGCTTCCGACCTTCCTTATGCCATCACATAAATTGGGCAGTCTTTGATGACATGAACTGCCTTTGAAGTCGGGGCTTTAAGGGGAACCATCTCAAGACTTTTGCAGGTTTATTTCTTCTCAATTTGTTTGAAGTTGATGGATCTTGAGAAATCTCACCACCAATTTTCATCCACCTAGATGTACCGCAGACAGAACATTCATTCTTAACAACATTCTCCTTCCAAAATAACATGCAATGATTTGGGCAAGCATCTATCTTTTCATATCCTAGATCCAACTTTTTCACATACTTTTTAGCTTCATATGCATTGGATGGTAAGTTCTCTGCTCCGGGATAGGTATCCCTCAATAACTCAAGTATCATAGTCAAACACTTATCAATCATTCCCCCATAAGTCTTTACGTGATTTAGATGCAGTATAAATGACAATTTGCTATGCTTCTTACAACCAGGAAATAACTCTTTCTTATGATCCTCCATTATGAAATGGAAACTTTCATCTCTTAAACCGTGATCCTCAATTGGTTGCTCACTATTTTCATTTTCGCAATTATTTCTACTACTTCCAATTTCTTCATAGTGCATTCCAATAAGCTCATTCAACATTAATCCCGTGCCGATATCTGTGACTAAAATCTAAATGACTAGGCTCTGCGTGACTAGATGATGAAGGTGGTGCTTGTGCAGATTCCCCATGGTGCACCCAAAAGATGTAACGATCATAGAAACCATCACATATCAAGTGATCTTCGACATCTTCACGTATGAACCAATATGAGTTCAAGCATTTCACACAAGGGCAAAGAATTCTGCCGTTACTATCCGCTGCCCTTTCAAAAGCAAAATTGAGAAAAGTCTTCACACCATCTAAATACTCGTCACTGGCCCTATCTTTAGTAATCCAAGCCTTATCCATAATCTTAATCTATCTGCACAAATGAGCACGAAAGTCTCATGCCAATGTGACATATATGATTGCGAATATGCACAATAGTAATAGCCATTGATTGTCATTGAATTAATGTCATACATGCATGAAAGAAGACATTCTTGGACAAAAGAATGACCTTAGATACATGCAAATTTAATGATTGTAAAAATGTTAATTCTATCATAAGAAACATTAAAAATGGCAAACATGGACTAAATGCATCGTTATGTTTCATATGCTTGCCTCCAAGAACATGATAGGTGAACTACCGTAACACCACAAAATTTACTAGCTAGCCATAAGCCATCTACTTTGAGTGTTCACTTAACACACAAAGAATCCAGGCTATGTAGTAAGGACCATCTTTTCACATCAAAGCATGTGAACAACTTTATCTAGATTAGTTGCTTATCAGCTATAGGTTCAACTTGCATCTAACTTTGTTGTTTATCAACTATAGCTTAGTTGTAATTGTGTTTCTCACTAGAATTAGTCTTTTTCTCTCTTACTCTAACTAGTTTAAAGAACCAAATCTTATTTAGATCATGGTTTTAAATTGCTACTATTTAAAAATTTAGAATATAATCCAACATATCTATATTACTCAAAGACTTAACATAAAAACAAATTTATTACAATCTGAATCTGATGATCTACAGATTCTACAGATTCAATATACCCAGTTTAGAAATATAACCAATTTCTATTGAATTTAACCAATTTCGAACTATAAATTTACAATATAACCAGTTTCTACAGATCCAATCAAGTAACAACAACAAGGTACCTTCCTATGTCATAACTAGATTCAAATGCTAACAACCATGGTGTACACTGCTCTTAGATATAGTCTGAATCAAAAGATAATATTCAGCAGCAAGCACACATGTAGAATAGCAAAAATCACAACAACACAACAAAAAAGGAGGATGAGTCACTTTTACTTACATTGCTCACTATCAAGTGGCCAAAGAACCTCTCCTATAATCTGCCCCACTTTGCAGAGACTTCAAATCATTTTCAATTTTGCCAAGGTCTTTCTTGGCAGACCTCAAGTTTTCCTTCACTGCACTTCCAATGCCCATAATATCATTAGACATTAATAACTATAAATATGCATATAACAAAAAAAAAACATGCTTTCAAAACATACAGCTTGTATATATGAGTAACAAAACATAGTACACTTGGATTCAGGAAAACACATCAGGAATTCGCTGCATTGACGAACTTAATCACCTTTAAAGATCTATTCTAAGTTGCTTGATATACGATATGCAGGAACAATGTCTACTAATCTCCTTACATCTCAAAGTAATTGCCATCAATGCCTTAATAGAGTATGTCAAAGGCCAATTTTCCCCCATGAAACTTTTCTCATCATGATTTTGCTTTCTACATAACACATTAAATGCAGAAGAATCATGTTATCCATCTAAAGTATAATGGAGAATATCCAGTCCTCTTAATGTGCACAGTCAAACAAATGAAGGCATGAATAAGTTGGCAAATACTACCTCAAATTGATGCAAGCATTAACAACCTTTATAGTGGAGATAACAACCTCAATGCAGAAAGAATGTGGCATTGGTGTGTTACTCAAGCTCAAATGGGGCTTGAGCTAAAACCTGTACGTTGATTTGGACATGTTCCATTGAAACTATGGCTCCATGCAAGTCATAAACTGCACATGGCACTAAAAATATGAAGTGTACAACTTTAAATTTGAATTGAATCCGATGTCTCTCAATAATTGTTTACATGCATTACTTAGAGTTTCTTACAAGGAAGCATTGTAGGGAAAGTGGAAAAAAGTGATGTTGTTTAAAGGGGAAATGGGCTGGTACAAAAGTCATGCCTCCTAGTAATAGTCCAAAGAATGGCATTTTTTATCCTCTCTTTCTGCTTGCCTTTCTCTTTTCTTCTTCACAAAAACCAGTGACCATATAGATGATTGGGGTCATCCAGGCTTTACTTTGCTTGACTCTTTATATCTTTATAGCTTATGCACAACTTGGGCAGGATTCAATTCAAACTTTCAGTAGTAGTATTCTTCCTTCTCCCTAAAAAGAGAATGCCACAAAAAGTTCATAGTTGGATGTCATTCTTTACACTACTGCTATTCTCAATCAAAACCTCCTAAATGGATGGCATTCAATGAAGTTGGGTGGAATGGGTTCAAGGAAACATGGATATTGGACTGATTAAAAAGATACTCAGCTGGGCATGGGAATTTCCATTAAGTTTTCTTTCCTGTGCATCTGCCAAGGGGCCTACTAATGGTTATGAGGTTTGAAAAACCACTAGATGGGTGATGGCTATAACAGAGCTTATTGTCAGCTGGGGTATTCAAAGTTGTTCATGTAGTGTAGAGTCTTCTTTGATCCAGAGTTTTCTTGATCCAATTAATACCGAGGAGCACCACGTTGATATTTTTGCTCTGTTTTCAGGTCAACAAGGCGGCCTTAACATATTCAAGTCCTTTCAGCACAACCAATAAAGCTCAATATTCATTTCTCAATATCTATAAACAAATATAACAACTAAATCCATTCCCGCACAGGTCTAGAAGAATTAGCAAAAAATCACACTCTCATCTTCAATAAGATCAAAACAACAACTTATCACCACAAATCATCATACCGTCATACGAAAAAATTCCAATTACCAAAACCATGGTTTTGATATGGACCAGATGACAAACAAACAAAGAAAGAAAAGAGAGAAAAAATCGGAAAATATCATGCATATTTTATAGGTGAGATCATAAAACAAACACCAAAAGCACAATGACTAAGTTGCCCTGTGAACTTTATAGTTACATGCAGATTTTATAGGTGGAGACATAAGCCTACTAGCAATCTCCTGGCAAATACAAAGGTACCCTTCTTGCAGATTCTATAATGGTCATGACATAGGCCTACTAGCAAACTCTTTCAAGGCCATCTCAAGCTAAAGAATAAATTATTCTCCAATCCATAAAATAGCACAGTCTATCCCTATCAGGACCTTTCCCAGGAATTTGGGAGCAATGAACAAAACCCACAGTCTCTACCTTACATTCAACCATAGCACAACCAAATGAGACAAGAAAGTAGAAACTCGATGCTCGTAATCAACAACAAACAATAACTAAACACCAAAACAAAAAATCTATCACTTAAATGCTACAAATCTGTGATCGATTATCAAAAATTAACTCAAAAATCCAACAAGGATTAAAGAAATCCGTGAATAATAGGAGAGGAGAATGGCGAGTATATGCTTACGGATCCTATCGAGGAGATTCTGGAGGCCGATTACATGCTTAATGGTGGTCTGCCGGTGAGGGGTTAAAGATAGAATATTAGGGCTTTGGGGTTCTTGGTCGGCAAGGCATGAGATTAAAGATAGATAGAAGGCTTAGGTGTGGAACCCAAGAAGAACATATAGGTTGAAGATAGAATATAAGCTATTGGTCTGGCGCCAATTTTTTCATGAGGCGGGAGGTTAATATAGCTACTTAGCTTTTTGCATTAATAGGTTTAGCTTTGATAGCTTTAGCTAAATAATTAAGTTTAGCTTTCATGTATGGTTAATTTGATGTAGTATTTTTGGAGTAATAGGTTGTTTTGGCTTTCATGTATGGGTTTGGTGGGCCTATTTGGAATAAAAGGTTGGGTTTGAACGGACATGAGGTCTTTCAAAATTATGGTTTAATTTTAGATGTTTGGGCTAATAAGTATGGTGGTTTGGGTTTGAAGTTTTTAATAATAGACATAGAGTCTAGTCAATATTTGGCAAAGGGTCTAATTAATAATAGTGGATTTTGTTTTGGATTTGGAATTGTATTAGATTTTTCTAATAATAGGCATATGTTGACATTATCTCGATTCAAAAGCCCAATTTAAACCTCACTCGTTTTATAAACAGATCCGGTTCATCAACCCCAACCAAACCTACTTTAAAATTGGATTATTTGGTTCGTCAACCCAACCCGTTTTTAAACGAGTCAACCTGACCTGACCCGTTGAGGCTATTTATTACATGGGTCAGTTTCAGGTCAAGTTTTATCTTATTATCGATATTCTATTTTTATAATGTTGCTTAAGGTTTTGAGATTAACCGGGTCTTGTGTTGGGTCGTGGGTCGATAGTCGGGTTCGGATTGGATTTAATTTTGCAATTCTAAATAAGACCATAAATTTAAATGGCTCGTAAGTCGTGGCTCGGCTCATAGCTCGTTGGTCATGGGTCATCTAGTTAGGCCGGGTGGGGATTTCTACCCTATTTGGTATAGGGTCTAGTCGATATTACATAATACTTTAAATTTATGCATGCACATAATAAGAGGCAAAAAAGGAAAAATTCAATGATTAAAATTGGAATTTGACATGTAAAATGGTTTTAGACAAGAATGACGTAAAAGAATATATAGAAGAAACAAAAAACTCCAATAGATTGAAGTTTTTGCAAATAAATTATCTAATTTCATATTAATATAATAGTCTATTAATAAAAAGGTTTTTTTTTCTTTTAAAGTCACATATGTGATTACTGAATAGAAAAAACGATATCAATTAATCTTGTGATTATAGCACTATGTGGAATTGGAATCTTGGCCGGTCTAATAATCCTTTTTTTTTAACCTAGTATAAAGAAAAATGTCTACTTTCAGTCTATACCAACACTTCTAGCCGTTGGTATAGAATGTGCCTATTCTCAATAGCTATACTAGCGGCTGACAAACCCTACACCAGCAGTTTCAACCGCTTTCAACCGCCGATATAGAAAATGTGGGGGCTGATTTTCAATACGTATTCCAGCGGCCCAAAAACCGCTGATATTGATATGCCAAAGCCAGCGGTCGGGGAAAAACGCTGGTATATACCTCTCAATACCAACGGTCACCACAAAGCGCTGGTAATGGCCTAGTCTTTGCCAGCAGTTGCAATCACTGCTGGTATAAACCTTCTATACCAGCGGCTTTTAATAAACGATGGTGTGAAAATGCTGGTGTAGGCTATTTTTGTTGTAGTGGATGTTTTGGTGATTTTCATACCAAGAATCACATCACCGACACCCATATCCTTCATGTCAAAGTTTTGTGATAACATGCTCTTATTAGCTTTTATGATATTATCATTACTACCAATGATGATAATGTCATCCACATAAAGACATAAAATGACATATTCATTTTCATCACCTTTTATGTGAACGCATTTGTCATACTTGTTTGTGTGAAAGCCGTTTGTCGACATCACTTGATCAAACTTTTCATGCCACTACTTAGGTGCTTGTTTAAGTCCATATAAAGACTTAATAAGTCGGCAAACATTCTTCTCTTTTCATGGAACCACAAACCCTTTGGGTTGTTCCATATAAATTTCCTCTTCTAGATCGCCATTTAGAAAAGCCATCTTTACATCCATTTGATGGATTTCTAGATCATTTAATGACGCAAGAGCAATGATTAATCTAATTGACCTTTTCCTTGTAACTGGAGAATAGGTGTCAAAATAATCCACTCCTTCGGTTTGCTTAAAGCCCTTGACTACAAGTCTTGTCTTGTATTTGTTAATCATTCCATTTGCTTTCATTTTCTTTCTGAAAACCCACTTGTAACCCAAAGGTTACATCCTTGTGGTAAATCCACCAATTCCCAAGTGTGGTTTTGCATGATGGAATCAATTTTACTTTTCATAGCTTCCTTCCAGAGAGGAGCATCAAGAGTTGACATTGCTTCCTTAAATGTTTGAGGGTCCTTTTCTAACAAATATGTTAAAAAATCTGGGCAGAAGGAAGTTTCTTTCCTATCCCTCTTATTCCGTCTAAGTTCGTCATCCTCTTTATGAACTGAGGACCCTTGGATTCCTTGTTCCCCAGTGTTCTCATAAGCTCACTTACTAGTCTATGTTGTAAGAGAAGACTTATATGGGAACACGTCTTTGAAGAACGAGGCATCTCTAGCCTCCAAAATGGTATTCACATACATTTCAGGATTATTCGATTTATAAATAATAAATCGATAAGCGCTACTATCCTGTGCATATCCTATGAACACATAATCTACCGTCTTTGGTTCTATTCTAGAAATTGGAATTGGTACCTTTGCTAGACAGATCCATACCCTTAAGAACTTATAGCTAGGCACACAACCTTTCCATCATTCATAATGCGTCTTATCTAGTCTTTTATGCGGTAGTCTATTTAACACATAATTTGCTAAAAGTATTGCTTCCCCCCACATGTTATGGGGTAAGCCTGAACTAATCAGCATGTCATTCATCATTTCCTTTCCTTTAGCGTCCTGTTCTTCCGTTCAGCTATTCCATTTTGTTCTTGTGAATAGGGTGTAGTGGTTTGATAAATAATACCATTCTCGACACATAACTGAGCAAAAGGTGACTATATTCACCTCCTCTATCGCTTCTTAGCATTTTGATCTTCTTGCCGAGTTGGTTTTCCACTTCATTCTTGTAATGAATGAACATCTCTACTGCTTCATCTTTAATTCTCATTAAGTAAATATAGCAGCACCTTGTACAATCATCAATAAAGGTAATAAAATACCTTTTACCACTTCTAGTTT
The DNA here is from genome assembly GCA_963920575.1 of Narthecium ossifragum. Classification (NCBI taxonomy): domain Eukaryota; kingdom Viridiplantae; phylum Streptophyta; class Magnoliopsida; order Dioscoreales; family Nartheciaceae; genus Narthecium; species Narthecium ossifragum. The sequence continues at coordinate 13,882,292 of OY986964.1, read as the reverse complement.
GTACATTTTTTAGATCACACACATATGTATGTACCAAACCTAGTGGTTCAGTGCTTCGTTCAATTGATTGGAATGAAGTCTTAGCGAATTTTGCTTCAAGAGTAACCTCGCATTTGTGTTCCTTATCAATTTTATGGAAGAAGATTCAAGGAAATTAATCTTTTCATGGAATTTTTATTCACATATCCTAACCTTCCATGCCATAATTTAAAAGACTCAGTCACATAGGCAAGCTTGGAATTATTATTAGCATCTTTGGCAACACTGATTACAGAAGATGCACTAGCCTTTAAGGCTTTAGTAGTCTTGACCTTGGGGATTACATTCATTTTAAATAACCCCTCGATCATATAGCGTCTACCTAAGTACATGCCATTTTTTGACAAAATAACATTGTCTGATTCGAAGATCAGCCTGAATACTTCAACTATTCAAAATAACAATTCTATTCAACACATATTTTTCACTTATCACATAACAATCTCTGCTTTTAATTTTTTTTCATGACATGTGCAATATTATGATCTCTTAAGCTTTGTTCATGATCCATGTAACGAGGTTCAAGCCAGTGACTCCCAAACAAGATGGCTTTAGGGCACTAAGGGTCTGTTTGGATCCCACGGATCCGTGGGATCCACGGGACGGTCGCGGATACCGTCCACGTCGTCCGCTCCAATCGAGCGGACGCCGAAAATGGGATCCGTCCTTGGGCGGATCCCATTTTCGGGGATCCGCGCGGAATCCAAACGACGGGATCCCGCAAATGGGATCCGCGCGTCCAGCGGATTCCACGGATTCCGCGGATCCGTTGGATGCCAAACGCATCCTAAGTGTAGAACACCCTTCAGACTCTAATGCTCAAATCATCAAGGCTACAAATCATAACTAGTCATAATATTTTTCAGGAAATTCAACCGTTTTACGCGAACACCACACTGGTTAGGCATACTGCCCGGTTACTAAGTTGAAAATCCAATAACGTTTTTATATTCAGATAATTGCATGTGTTCATGTATTTTCTATGACATGACATAAAACCGTAAATCTATCCTAGTATCATGCTTAGAATCTAATTTCAACTCTTTAACATGTGAAAGTGAACATGTACATTAGGATATGTTAAGTCATCCTTAAATCATATTAAAAGTATTAAAGTATAGAAATAATGTCATGCATAACAAAAATTTACTATATCTTATATGACATACAAGTCTCAAAATAATTCATAAGATAAATTTCTAAAACAAACATCTTTAACAATAAATATCATAATTTCATTCTTTCGACATATTTCAAGGGATATATAAAATCTACTTAAATAAAATAAAATAAAATAAACAACAAATTTAAGCTCATAGAATTCTACCCCCCAACTTAAATGTAATTGTCCCCAATTACACTAAGTCATAAAATAAATCAAGGAATATTAGAGTAGAAATAACCATAATGAATCGCAGAACATCTTTTCTCTCAATATAATCGTGCTACACCCCGCCATAATAGAAGAAATTCTCCCTTCAAGCATATCCTGTCACAGAAATATATACCTTTCCCAAAAGATCAAATATAATAGAATGAAAATATAGCAAAAATTAGCAGAATGGTATAAAAGATATGGAAACATTTGGTAGAATATCCTTTGTATTAATTGAACATAAAACGTTAATGATCAGTCATCTACATGAGTCAAAATATAAAAGATAATCCAAAAGGAAAAATAAAAACTCACTATACTAGCAGCCCTACAACAAACCATATCACCACGATAAAAGAAAACCAAGAGAAGCAATCCTCCATGAAAATAGTCCTAATGAAACAAATTCATAATAATTCCTCAGTCATCGTCCATCTCGTCCAAGCTGTCGTCATCCTCATATTCATAGTGCCAGGAGCCAGCAAATGTAGATGACTCGTCCGGATCGTAGTCACTAGGCATCGGGGTTGGTAGACGGTCAGGATTGTCCGATGTATATGGTGACTCAGGAGGTGTCAGGAGAGCAGGGTCAATGAGGGAACGTGGAGGCACTACGATCTTTGAACCACCGGGACTCTGGAAAGAAATCCAGGTGTCCTCAAGTTCTGGATTATGTTGAATGTCATGGACGATGCGGGCAAGCACATCAGCAAGAGTGAATGACAGGTAAAACTCGGCACCAGTGGGGTATGCATCAGATGAGTCGACAGAGGCAGAAGAGGCAGAAAGTACCCAAGGTGGAAAGCATAAGACCGTCGGTGGTGATGGTGGTCTCGGAGAGTCAGCAGTGGTTATAGAATCATCATTGGAAGAGAAACAGGACGCCCGTGACAATGGAGATCCAGGTGCAAAATCTGACATCGGGGAGTGGGGCGGACTACCGTCAGAAGAGTAGGATGATTGCCTCGATCGAGACATGGATGTAATCCTGCAAAGTAAAGTAGTGAAGTTGATGAAGGCGGTGAGAGGCTGGAGAAAATTGTCATCCGGCGGTACAGTGATTTTGTATGGTTACGTGATAGACTTGCAGACAAGTATAAAGGGATTTTTATACCTCTTGTACCAGAGAAGAGTACTGTAGGTAATTCATGAAACGGCCTCTGGATCAAAGCTTCTTTTTGGGTGTTTCATTAGAAATGGCAAAAAGCACTCTTCATGTAAACAAACACAAAAATATGTTGAATGTAGTCCATTTTCTTAGACTTAGCCCCTCCATCCTTTTAGAGTCTTTTGACAGTTGTCATTCTTGGAGATTCTTGGCGTGCAAGAATTCTAGCATCTTCCGAACCCAAAGGGTCTTCAGTGAACTACATCTAGGGAGGCCTACCATTCTGTAAAGAAGCAACTTATCACATGATATAAACTGGTGGCATGGTGCTGACAAAAATGCTAGGATGTGACTAACAATTATGCTGCTTTCTTTTTGTTCTTCTACTGTTACTATACAACCTCGTGAGTGTGAATTGCATTTTATGCTGAAAGTTCCTCGAATTTGAAGTCTTACACAACCTATGGGCCAATGCATCCCTCTATGCACACAAAGAAACATGGAAATGCCACTCTATTCAACTATAGAAACCGCCTTGGGATCACTTTTAACTTATCCATCCGAGTCCACTAGGCACTTTTCCTCTCCACATTTGCTTTTACCAGTCTTGTTGCTTTTTTATGTAGAGGCTATTGTTGCTTCCATCGTGCATGTGTTAGTGATCTCGGAAGGATGCAAATCTGATGAAGCAATCCAGAACCCTGACCTCAGTGCACGTTGTATCCCATAATCTGATCTCAGTTCATCTGAATGCTGTGCTACAGCACCAGCATCGGTCTCTCACACCTTGGCAGACTTCACACTAAGCGTGCACTTTTTCGATGCTGTTCTCCATATTCATGTTCTTTTGTCTAGCCTGTGAGCATATATTCACACGAATTATATTATCCCAATGCCTCCACCAAATATTTAATTCGTTGGTTTTAAACTATAACCAGTTTTTGTTCATTCTATGAAGCCATATATTGAGCTACTCGAGACAGCTTTTCTTATATATACAGAACAACTCCAGGTGTTGCACTGATTAAGTCAATAATACAAGACTATATTATAGTAAACTTGTCCATACTTGAATAATTTTTTTGACCTTTTAGTGGAGAGACCTTGCTTGCAGTCATGTATTTGAGGATTTCTTATTGCACTCGCAGACAATGGAGAGGGCAAGGTCTCAAGAAACTGGCATTTTCAAAAGGAAACCTGCTGATTTGATACAAATATTTAAGGTATTTTCTACGTGATAGCCTTCAAAAGCTTATATTGATTCGTGACATGTATTTAACTGTGAAATTATTTTTCAGATCTTCTTAGTGATCAAGGTAGGTAATCTCAAGTTGACATCTTATTTGGTTTTGCTCTTGGATCTTTTGTTTTCTACTGTAACATATTGTACTGAATTTCCAACATCTTAGAGCTGAACTTTATAAACTCGATATTGACTATTTCTTTCGGTTGTCATATGATTTACACCTGTGACTATTTTCAGTGACCATGAACTGATACACATATATGTATGACAAGCTGTTTGACTATTATAGGATGTACAGACAAAGGTAAGCGATGTTGTTTTGGGAAAGGAAAAACCTGTAGAAGAGTCTAATCCAGAGTATGAGAAACTTAAACGCTATGTTTATGAGCTTGAAGACCACTTAGCTGAGGCACAAAAACAGGCTTTTCGACTTGTGAAACGGCACAAAGGTAATTATGCCCGTGGTTGATTTTTTTTAAGTTTTGCATGTGCCGTTCCTATTTTGACTTTTTTTTTTATTTCTCATCCAAGAAGTTTAACAGGAGTGATCTAATCTGAAATGCCTAACTCCGATAACTATTCTTTCAGAACTGGGAGAATCACTCTCAGACTTTGGCAAGGCAATGAAACTATTGGGTGCTTGCGAAGAAGATTCTCTTGGGAAGGCATTTTCTGACCTTGGTTTGAAAGCAGAACTATTATCAACTAAGCTGCAGAAGGAGGTCCCTTGGAACTTTCAACTTATACTATATAGATTCAATTTTAGTGTTAAATAATCACAAGCCATGCTTTCCTAGGTCCCATGTTCAATACACTGAAACAAACCATCTCCTGCTTCAGGCTCATAACCTTCTAATGAATTTTGAAGAACCATTGAAGGATTATGTTCATGCAGTTCAGTCTATCAAGGTCAGTTTGATTTATTTACATGCATCCGAATCTGATAGTTCAAGAAGAGACTTTTAGGCCCTTTGTCATGAAGTATAGAATTATATTCTTCCATAGTAAAAGTTATTAATTTGAATAAAAGGCATTCCTTATTAAAAATCAGTATAGCTATCAATTGCAAATCTTTCAAATCTGAGCTGTGCTAGATAAATTCAAGTTGCAGGCTTATTCTTGTTTGCTTGTGTTTCTGAACAGGCATCTATAATGGACAGGGCAAATGCTTTCAAGCAACAGTGCGAACTGACTGAAGCAACCAAGTTGAAGGAGATTAATCTGTACGATTTGATATGCATCTTCTGCTTTTCCATTTTCCAACTTTTGTTTTTTGAAGACATAAGCTAAAAGGCTGGGGTACATCAATTAGGCAGCATAAACACCCACGGGTCTACCCCACTGAAGGGATGCCCAGTCACAATAAAAGCGATGTCACGTGCCTGCCTTGCAACAAAATCCGCCCGTTGGTTATCTTAGGCATCTTCTGCTTTTCCATTTTCCAACTTGCTAATGAAATATTAATCTTCTATACGCCTCTCATTATGATAGAAACACTTACAATCCAAACTTTACCGATCTGGACTTGTCTTAACACAGATGAAGGCAGAAAGTGAGGAGGCAACGAGAGGATTTGAAACCATTGTTAAGCTCATGAATGAAGTGATGGTGCGGTTCCAAGAAGAGAAGACTGCAGACTTGGGCCTTGCCTTTCACGAGTATGCGAAGGGGCAGGCAAAACTTGCTAATGATATCGCCGACGCATGGCGTAGTCTCCTACCTAAGCTCGAGGCTTGTTCTCTTAAATCATGAGGCCAGCGCCACAAAATTCAACACGAGAAATAGCTTCATCTTTCTATAGTGGTGAGGCCCATATTTAACCATCTTCTTATAACTGGAGAGAGATTCGCAACTCATGTCAAAGTATCTATATGCTCTTACCAGGTAATTTTTAATCTTCCTTTGGTCTTTGATCTAAAAGTGTATTCATCAATGGAGTGATGGTAAAAGAACTAAAGTATCACTTTTTCATTATTTCCTACTCCCAATTAAGAGAAATGATTCCATGTCGAGGTCACGTGGGGTCGGCTAGTTGCTGACCCGACGTGGCACCGCCATGGAATCAATATCAAAATCGTGACGCTATGGCGATGGAGACCATCTCGCTCCTCCGCCTCTCTCCTCACCGTCTCATCATCAACGTCCACCTCCCCCTCCGTCTCAGACCGACGTCCACGATCCCCCTATGTGTCCTAACCGTCATCGCCATGTCGCGTCGCGACGACAACATCGTGCCAACGACGGAGGGCCTCCTGTTCGCCGCCTCCTATGCCCCCCCCCCTCCTCAATGCCCTCCACTACGCCCGCTTCCTCTATGCCCGTCTCCCGCCATGAGCCCCATCCTCCCCTTCGTCGTCGACTACCGCTCCGTGCCCTACGCCGCTTTCATCGCCTTCTTCACCAGCTACATCTTCGTGGTGTGCAACCCTTCCATGTCGAGGTACATCCGCTACAACGCGATGCAGGCGGTGGTGCTCGACGCCCTCCTCGTCGTGCCGGTGCTTGCATAGCGCGTGCTCGGGACGTCCTCTAGTGAGTTAGGGTTCCGAGTGATGGAGTTGGGTTACAACTTCTTGTTTATGCTAGCGGATGGTTGCTTTGTGTATGGAGTCGTCTGCTCCGTGCTCTGCCGGACGGCACTCTTGCAGATCGTTGTCGCGGCGTCTGAGAGGCAGCTGTGACTTAGCTTCTCTGTGTGCAGTACGCCATGAGCCCCATCCTCCCCATCGCATTCCTGACCAACCCCACCTCCGACCTCGTCATGGTTCCAACCCCAGCAATCCTGGTGACTCTGATGGGGATTCGCTGGATCAATAGCTTCCCCGTGCCATCGAGGATGGCATCCTTGAACAGCTCCGAGGCGAAGGATCGGAACTCCGCGGGGCCGAGCGAGTCTGCGGTAGGGTCGACTCGGCGTAGCGTGGCATCGACCTGGGTCTGGTTTGGGGTCCGTTACCCAGCGGTGCACAAGGGAGATAGCAGGGGAGAGGTGGGCGTGGAGGCGGGTGGCGGCATCAGTGAGTTGGTAGGGCCCCACGCGGGGGAAGGCATGGTTGGTCTCGATGAGGTAGTGGTCGTAGATGGCCTGGCAAGCAGCGGGGGAACTCTGGGGAGGACTCGATGGCGGCTTCCCCTCGTTTGGATACATTTAACCCCATCTCTCGATGCCCAACAGATGAATTTTTTGCCTATTGATACCCTTGAAGTTCATGTTTTGTGTTTCTATTCCCAAGCCTTGTTTTTTGCACAATGATACCCCTAGCCACTGAAAGGACCATAATACCCCCCCCACCTTTCTCATCCCATTATACATGCCATGCCAGCATAGCATGCATACTAAACTAACCAAACCTTCATGTGGTTGTACTAGGGCCATTAATAACCCTTCAACGTGGCAACATGTTATTAGCCAATAGTATTATTAAATCTAAAATAAGCAAAGGAATACTATGTTGCATTAAAGGTGACACATGCGTGAGAAGACCTGCAGTGTCGACGCTGCTCGCCTGAGCTTAGCCTTTTCAGCCATTCTCCAGTGAATGGATTGTTCTCCCACCAAAGTCACGCATCGCATGGGTTTTTCCCGCCACTATCTCGTTCTCCCTATCTCCTCTTTCTCCTTATCAGTGGGTCCTTCCAAGAGGAAGGTATCATGCAGGAGGATACCATGCCAGATGATATCGGGCCGGATGATTGTGTATCTTGCGAGCACAAGTCTCAATTGCTTCTTATTCGGAAAGGACTGACCGACAAATGGTTCCGGTGCATTTAGAAAGAAAACCTCTCGAGATCCGTCTTCCACGGGCTCACAAACCGGCAATTCATGTTCTTCATAATCAGGATCCCAATCATCACCGAAATAAATTTCCTCGTACATGTCGTGCGTGTCCACATCGGGTCGACTGTCAAGCCTGTGAACAACAATGAATACATGAATAAAATTGACGAACTCACACGCGTGGTTATCACTATACGGGTGCAAAGAACTACAATAACGACCTGTAAGAAAAGTATGTTTTTAAGAGATAAGCCCGAAGGCTATTGGATTACAAAGTAGTAACCACCAACTATACTCTGGATTTGTCCCATGACCGGGACGTCCAGTTACAGAAGTAGTAAACAACCGAGCCTAACGGGCCACAAAGTCAGCTGGTTGATTATTCTCCCTAGGAATAAAGCAAACACAGTATTGCTGGAGCTGGCTACCTTACCACCAAACATCCTACAAGGTTAACAGGGCCTTACCAGATGTCGTACTACGCCCATTTATGAGATCGACCGTCGCAACACAATCACTTTCCACCAAAACGGTTGCATGTCCTCATCTCATGGCTTCAGATAACGCCAGGCGGATAGCCCCCAACTCCCCAAAGAGCATCGGATCTTCGTGGAATTGCTCTACCCTTGATGTAGTCCATTGTATATTTTCTTCATCATCCACACAGACAGCACCTAAACCAGCAATGTCCCCTAGCCCATCAACTGAAGCATCAGTCTGCACTCTCATTCCAAACCAACTTGGAGTTTCTTCCATCCTACAGGTCTATCCCTTACAATGGACCAATAAGTACTCTCTAGCGAGCCAACAAATCCGTCGACAAATATCTTGCACATGGTCTTGGATCCTTTCATACACCCATAAACAACGAGACTTCCACCAACACCAAAGGGTGTAGGCTACTTGCGACTTCATCCTTACAACCTCCTCCTCCTCCTTGGCACCCTGTCGAGTAATTCAAAGCACTGGTCTAGATCCTAGTTATCAAGGTTCACCAGCCGTGAAGTCTGAACACTACCTCACCATACCTCACATGAAAAAGGACATGTGAAACAAATATGAGCTAGAGTTTCCTCAACCCCTCCACACCTGCTGCAAGCCAAGTCTTGTACCAGACCCAATGGGCACAATGTAGAAGAGGTCGGAATCCGTTGATGGGCAAGTCGCTAGAGAAAGTGACGGACTCATGGGCCGGCTGGTACCTTCCAAACGTGCCACTATCAACACTACAACGATTCCTTCATCGACCCCTTCACGAGCTCAGCATCCAAGAACTTGTAGCAATATGATGTTGTGATATTGCTGGACTTGTTACCCATCCAACGCCAAGAATCCGTCACAGCTGTACCATTCACCTCCACCCCGCAGATCTCCTCCACCATTGACGAAGGGAAGAACATCGCTAGCTCCGCTTCCTTCCAACTCCCATCCTAATTCAAAAAATCACCAACACATAGCCGCTCAAGGTCCCCATCCATGGAAACAAGGCAACGGATCCGCTGGATCACCGCATCCCCATTTCACCAATCTTCCAATACCCTCAGCTAGCTTCCGATACAAGGCATCCAACGGATCCCTTGGTGAAGTAACTTCACCGCTTTGCAGAACACCGACCACAGAGGTGAGACTCCCCTTGCCGGCTTCGCCGTTCGCAAAGATCCCTATCAGCTATACTTCCCTCGAATGATTAGAGTCCATGCCAACCATTGATCTCGCAGCAACTCCGAGGCGAGCTTTATCCTCATCGCGTCCTGCCGCCGCGCACAAACATTTAAGCCCAAGTCCACCCAAGGCTTTTGGTTTGCAAACCGTCTTCCATGAAACCACCGAAGACCCACCTTGTTGACCTTGCCAGAGATATTGTTGGAAAAGTACATCTAGCTTGTTCAGTACACACATGGGTACGAGCCTCGCCATCATCTAGAAGACCGAAAAAGCCTGCAGAACCGCCTGGGCGACCACCAAACGCCCCGTGCCGATGAGGCGTCCAAGCTTCAAATTTCCCAACTTATCCTACACTACTTCTAATAAAAAATTAAAGTTTTTCCTGTAAAGACGGCCATCCTGTAAGGGCTAGTTTGGTTGGGGGACAGGGAATCCCTATCCCGGGTTAAACCCACTTTATCCCTGCATTGCAGCCAAACACCATCTAATCTCCATTTTTATCCCCATTTTTAAACTAATCATTATTATATTTTCTCTTCTTTTCAACCAATCACATCAACTTTATCCCTACTTTTTCACTTTTCAACCAATCATTACATCATTATCCCTACATGTCAACCAATCACATCAACGTTATCCCTACTTTTTCAACCAAACATTACTATTTTATCACGACTTTTGAACAAAATACCATACATATCTCACTACTTATCCCAACATACCAACCCCTATCCTCTCTAATCCCGGAATTGCTTATCCCGCAACCAAACGACACCTAAGGGTATCCCCAAGTACCTCCAGGGCGCCCTCTTTCGCGAAATCCCAAGGCATTCAGAAAGCCGACACCGTCGTCCATGATGAAGTGATTTAGAAAACTTGTCGCTTGACTTCTCTCCTTTCATCTCAAGTCCAGACAACTGTCGATACCATCGCAACACTGTCATGAGCTTCCGCACCTCCCCAGACGATGCCTTCAAGAAGAAAAGACAATCATATACAAACAATAAATGATTGATGTTGTAACCATTCCGTGGGAAATGGACACCATCAAGAGCCATCAATGGAACCTTGAGGAGCCTCATGAGGACCTCCTGACATAATATGAACAAATAAGGTGAGAGGGGATCACTCTGACGCAACCCCCTCCCTGATTTAAGGTACCCATAGACCCTCCCATTGAGAATAAGAGAGAACTATGACGTCATCACGCAATTCATCGCCCTGTCTATCCACCGAGCTGGGAAATCCATAGCTATCAGAGCCCTTTTCAAGAACTCCCAACTAACAGAATCATATGTCAAGCGGATGTCAAAATTCATCACCATGAGCGCATTTGTCCGCCTTACAGCATTAAGAGTGTGCATGATTTCTTGAGCATCGCCCAAGTTATCAAAGATTGACCTACCATCAACAAAGGCAGATTGCTCCAAACTTATCAAATTCTCCAGCACTGGCTTCAGCATATTCCACCAGCACTGTCGTGATCAGCTTATACCCCACGTTACATAAACTAATTGGCCTAAAGTTCTTCACCATGCGAGGATTTTTAACCTTTTCTATTAGTGAAATGAAAGTGTCATTCCAGTGGTTTGAGTGGCTTGGCAACACACCAGTCAAGAAAAAAGCCCATAGCAAACCAAACATGTCTTCCCCAACAATATCCCAATGATCCCGAAAGAACTCCATCGAAAGTCCATCAGGCCCATGACACTTATTTGTACCCATCTGGTGCAGCGCCTGTCGAACCTCCTCCATCCTCAACTCAGCAATTAGTCGCTCACCCTCCTCCTCCGACAACATCGGTAATGAAGGCAACTCCAAGCGTCGACAAACAGGAACTCGGGCCCAAAGTTGCTTGAAATAAGCCAAAAAAACTCCTTTGACTTCATTCGGAGAAGATCTTGGCGTGCCATCCACATCAAGAATCTCGGTCACCCACGAGCGGTTCCCAGAGGGGTGCAGTATCCGATAAAAGGACTTTGAATTCCTGTCGCCCTCCTCAATCCACGTAGACCTTCTACGCTGAGAAACGTAAGCATCATGCTGGGTAATATTGGCTACATATTTATTTTCCAAAGCCCGCATCCAATGCTCACCTTCTTCAGACAACAAGCCATTCTCTTCATGCATATACAGGCTTTGCAGATGCTGCAACAGGACTTGATTAGTATTAAATAAATCAAAATCATCCTTACAATTCCAAGACTTAACTTTGGTTTTGATCTCCTTCAGCCTGCCCGTCATATAATATTGAGAAGATCCTCGCCACTGCCATGTCCATGCCTGTTTCAAAGCCGATCCAAACGCAAGGCTCCCAATCCATAATTGCTGGAGTCGAAAAGGAGTTGGGGCAGATAAAACTTGTTCAGAAGCCAAGGTCAACAATATTGGCCTATGATCAGAGGCCATGTACGGGAGATTCTACACTTGGCCTGCAAGAAAAGTATGCTACTAACGCACGAAAAAAATACTCGTGTTTTTCAAATGTGGACATGTGAAAATATTTACATGCGTCTTAACTACGCGCGTTTGTGAAAAACACGCATAAAATACTAACATCATACACATATATGACATGAATTTCCATGTGTGGTTATTACTATAAGCGCGTAGAAAGTATACTAATGTCGCAAGAAAACAATACTCGCGTTTCGAAAATGTGGACACGTGAAAATATTTACACGCGTCCTTAACTACGCGTAGAAATTCACTCGTGTCTTTCATAAACTCCCATAAAATACTAACAGTCCGGATAGAAATATATCATGTACGAGTACAAGTGAACTTTGCATGTACGGTTATCACTATATGCGCACACGAAACATATCAATATCACACGAAAACCTAAATTGCGCACGCCAGTGAACTTTTTTACCCTTCCGCCTCGTGTGTGAGGGCATTGTGCGATATCTCCTCCACCACGTCCGTGAAATTTTCGACTTCGTCTGGTGCTGGCACGAAGGGAACATTCAGATCAATGTTGCCCAAATCACGGGTAGTAGGTGCCATATCAGGAAACATAGTATCGCTTCATAATTGAGACATTGTAGAGAAGCGTTAGAAAGCATGACGAAGTTATTACTATTGAGTAAAGGCAGCCGGGCGGTGCGATCATGATGGGCGAAGAAGCGGAAGTAGGTTGTGTTTTCGTACATTGTAACTCTATGTTTGTGACTTGTGGGAAACATGTATATGTCAAAGAAATATACTCATGGTACAAATTTAATAGTTCATAAAATCTCTTCGAATGCACCATTTGTAACTTCCATATGCGTGGTTACGTGAGTTTCTAAGCTCATGCAAGCATTGTTGGCACGACAGATCTTCTGACACATACATGCGACAGAGTATTCTTTTGCTTATTTAGATTTAATAATACTATTGGCTATTAATATGTTGCCACGTGGAGGGATCATGAATGCCCCTATTACAATCGTAGGAAGGCTTGGTTATGTATAATAGGATGGAAGAGGTGTGTGTGTGTGTGTGGGGGGGGGGGGGGGGGGGGGGGGGGGTTTAACTGTGATCATGGGGATACACGAAAAGTAAACTTCAGGTATCAATAGGCAAAATAAATTCTCCGAAAGAGACCTTTGGACCAGGCTTTGGTGCTTGGAATTTGGATACACGTAGGTAACATTTGGACCACATTAGCAAACGAGTGGTCAATCGTTGTGCGCCATGCCGGGGCGGCAAAGGCCGACTCCTCTGGCGTCGCATAGTATCATGCCTTCCCCAATTAATATCAAGTCAGATGTAACATCGTTTGGCCCATTGTTCTGACATTTGAATTATGGTGTCATTGGCACATTATACGTCTTCTTGAATGCATCTCTTTTAAACTCGCGGCATTAATTTATGCCAGCGGGACGCCCTCACTTGTTGGTGAGGACAGCCCCGTGATAGCAAGAGAGCTATGATATGCATCCCACTGGTTGTGTTAAAAAAGCTCATCTTTGTTCGGCGAGCACCAGTATTCCTGCTTCTTGGCAGCATGTGCATGTGATCCATGTGATATCTTAAGATCCGCAGGACTCCATGGAGATTTAAATCATTTGATATGATTCTTTTATCAAGTCATCATTAACAGTTGGCCGTAAGATGATTGGTTCTTTTGGCTATTAAATTAGCATAATGTCATGTGATCATGGATTCCAAATGGATTCGATGTCTTCGGAGGAGAACTATGAGACGAGTTCTTAAAACACTAGAGAGTACGTAGATGAAATAAAGAAAGAGTATTAGCGCAAATAGGTCTCATGTATACTCCAAATGAGTACTTATTTGGCTCTCGTGTGTTACGTGTATCCAACCGCAAGCGAGATATGGCTGGTACCTATACTTTTTGTATGTGTCGCGCACGGTGTTGGTATTCCATACGGAGAGCTACTACTGGCCCCACACCTTCACACACCATCCTCCT
>OY986964.1:13784524-13868458 GCA_963920575.1 Narthecium ossifragum | reverse complement strand
ATGCCTAACTATATGGATTAATTATGCATGCAGGTACGACTTCCCTGGAACTCTTACAAAATATATACCCTTCTATGGAGGTGCGGAATACCATGACTACCACCACTACGTTGGAGGCCAGAGCCAGAGTAACTTTGCATCAGTGTTCACCTATTGTGACTACATTTATGGGACAGACAAGGTTTAATTTTGCACACATCACCTTCTAATAAATGCTAATTACATGGAGTTGTGATCATTAATTAAGACTCATGGTTTTCTTTTGATTGGTGTATCAGGGGTATAGATTCCAGAAAGCTCAGCTCGCAAAGGTTGTTCCTCTAACTCTTCTAGTTTCGTTCACGTGATCTGCTGTGTTATTCTTGTCTGACCTTGGTTTTTGGTTTCCGGTTTTGATGATTTGTGAGAGCAGTTCAGGGAGGAAATGGAGCAATATGAGAAAGATGGAGGACCTAATAGCATCTCAGAAAAGTATGAATAGATGCATGCTGTTGCATATATAGCAGTAGGTTCTCTGGCCCGTGAATAAGATATAAGATTTATATATGTATAGGCCAGCCGAGGCCATAGACCAGGGAGCCGTCTACCGGGTTTTCTAGTGATCAAACAGCTAGAAAGTTGGTTTACGTGTCTGTGAGGAGTAATTATGTGGAGAAAAACTTCCCTGCAATTGTTCAGTGTAGTGTGATATTTAACGAGCACTTGGGCAACTATGGAACAAAAAAAGGAATCGTGGCATGGGCTGCATTCAATCGTACCACTAGTAATTAAACATGTTTCATCTAGAAATGATGGAATGCACAAAATACATGACTACGTTTATTAAAGACAAGGTTCGCATAATGCCCACCCTCTAATTAAACATGGGTGTGCATTGTCCAATCTATCATTTATCTGTACAAATATTTAGATGCGACTTCCTTGGGAGTCTCACAAGCTAATTAAACATGGTTGTGCATTGTGCAATCTATCATTTATCCTGTACAAATATTTAGATAGGACTTCCATGGGAGTTTCACAAGATACACGACTACTTTATGTTGGAAATAAAGAACTAAGGTTCTTGTTTTTTATTAATAATAGCCAGTAATCCTTTACAATCTGGTCAACAAACAATAAATAAACTTCACGTACCGTTAATCTGGAAAAAAATTGAAAGAGAAGGAAGACGAATTCGACGGAGAAACACCGCTTGATCGAGGCCAGTGTGCCACACTGTACCTTTAAGCTCTATTTGTCCACCACCCCTTGCTTCTGGTTCTTCAGACAAAAAGCTCACATGGTACAACAATCCACCTCGATTGGAGGGAAGCCGGCACTCCGATCGCCCTTCGAGCTCCAAGATGGTACGGTACTCTCAATCAGGACCCTCTATTGCGCAAGTGTTGTGGTGAGGAGTGTATGCATGAGCAAGCTTTAGAATGGCTGGTATGGTTTCCTATTTATAGGCTATCTATGCTAGTTGATCAGCCACTTAGTCGGGAGGTGAAGAGACTCACCACGTCATCAGTAACTGCTCAGTCAAGGGCTGCTACTCTACCACATAACAATTAATTGCTACTTAGTGGGGAGTTGAACATGCGCCACATCACTAGTAACAGTCACCCAGAAAACCAATCCGGTCCGGAACGTGAGGGGAAACCTATACTATTTACATCCGATACGGCGCGACAATACACAAAGCGAAATTAATTTGAACTTAAAGATTTTCAAAGGCATAAAGGTAAAACTAAATATTACATTGCGGAATAAAACTCAATCAAAAGAGGGAACATGATTTCATATATTAAATATTAAGTACATCATCCTCAAAAGGTAACTATAAACAAAAGCTGCCAAAATGTACATCTGTCCCTCTGAGACCTCAAACTCCTCTGGAAGTCGACGTGCCGCCAAGACTTGATCCAGCTGGAACCACCAAGGATGAGCTAATGCCTGCACCTGCAAACGCAGCCTGAGTAGGTGACACAGGAGCAGAGCTGGAAGAAGCAGAGCGGGAAACAGAGCACGACGCGTCGCGTGCGTTGAAGGAAGCCGGAAACAGAGCACGGCGTGGGCGCGTCGCGTGTGAGGAAGCAGAGCCTGACGCGGATTGCGGCGCAGGATCTAGTCGACGTGATGCTATTTAAATTTGGATTATAGTTTGGGTTCAGTTAGTTGGATCTTAGTTGGGTTCTAGTTTGGATCCTAGTGGGGTTTCTAGTTTGGAGTCTGGTTTAGTAATCTTACTTGGTTTAGACTTTTGTAAACCATATTTATGCAATAGCAAGTAGAACGAGAGGAGCTTTTGATCATTGTTTTGCAGAAATTAACCCTAGGATTGCTTCTCTCATAGAGAACGCCTTCTACGTTCTCTTCCTTATTGACAGGTTCTCTGCTCGCTGGTTCGTGGACTCGTCCAAGCGTGGGGAAGGCTTCGTCGACAAGGGACGAATAATATTCTTCCATCCTCAATGACTGTTTCCGGCATCAGTAGGTTTGAGCAATAAGCTCAATAGGGTTCTACTCTATTCTACGTCGCACAGGAAAAAGGGGAAACCATAAAGTCCCGGTTTCTGTCTCATCTCTAAGGGAAACTCACGTTACGCCCACCGCCTATCTCAGGGCAAGCGCTCTGTGACCTCAACTGTCAACAGCCGTCCCTCTCAACCACCAAGCGCCCCGAGCTGAACAACAAAGGGGTAGGATCCAAGGCAGCACGTAACTTCCCTTAACACGGATACTGAGCATGAGACGAGAACTCTAGGTGACCTCTACACCTTAAACAACAGATAGTAGCCAACTAGACCCATCCTCGAGAGTACAAAGATTCAACAATATGATCGCTCTAGGACGCTCTAGACTTAGCTACCCAGCCACGGTCCTAGAGCTAGATCTGACCTACCCGAGAGCCTCGGATCGGCGAAGACCCTATTCACCTACGCCCTAACCTTATGCTCTAATGCAAACAAGATGCATGCAATGCTCATGCACAAATAAAGAGATATAAGCATGCAACAAGATGCCATCAATTATACAAGGCTAGGCATAGCCTATTGCTAGCCAAAGGGGTGAGCATAACAAGGGTCTCAAATACAGATAAGCTATACTAACAATACAATGATTAGAGCAAAGTGATAAACACATATATACAATAGTCTTCAGTGCTCTCCGGGACCTGACAAACTAAGGTTCCATAGTTACCTCACAGGTAACTGGCTAACAACCAAGCGACAATAACAATTGAGCCAATTTTGGCATTACAACGGCGTCCACAACCGTCAACCGGAATTTGCTACGAGGGGATACAACCCCGCCCATGCCAACAAGCCACACATACAAGATATATAATCTACCAGTACAACGTGTTATGCCCTCGGCACACGTCGGCAATCAGCGGGGCTATTAATCAAAGCAGCAAACTATTCTATGCTTGCAAGGCACACCCTCGGCCCATTTATACTAAACATTCTCGAGGGTCATCACTTCCCTGGTTAACCACAAAGCAATAAAGCAACCGCAAATTATATCTACATAGGTATAACATGCTTAATCGGGAAACTGCTTGAAAATCAGTAGAAATCGATAAACCGATTCGAAATGCAACTTACGACATGATCCGGAGGTAAACCCGTCAAAAAACCCGGTAAAAATAATATAATACTCACTACTTATCATCGGAAAAGCCCAAGGAGAAAATCTGGTCGAAAGAAAATCGAAAACATCGAATTCGGATCGAAATATGTTGGCAACAAACAAGAGATCGCCCTAAACCTTGTGAAGATCGATCTTCTCTTCGTAGCCAACCATCAACAAACAAATGATCGATCTTCATGTCCCATGAAGATCAATCATCCATGAAGGGGTCTTTTGTCTGAACAAAAGGGATCGATCTTCTCATCCAAGAAGATCGATCTTCCCAAAGTAGGTGTTTTGTCTGGGATAAGTGGGATCGATCCACCAAGAGTGGGATTGATCCACACAAAGAGACAGAACACCGACTCAATGATCTAAGAGGATCGATCCTTCATAGTCGGCAACCTACTTGGCAACAAGGAGATCAATCTTCATGCCTATGAAGATCGATCCTTCATCATGCCGACAGAACTCATAAATAGTGCTGCAAATCCAAATTCTTGGATTCGAACCACCAAAACTCGTTGAATTAAAACGAAACTTGGTAGGCATGTGAAATTGAATGTGGGGAATCTAATGACACTAACAAATCCAACTTTGGATGATCACATCCTCCAAATTAAATCAAATTGCCCGAAAACCGATGAAACCGATGAAAAACTGAATTTGTTGGATTTGATCTATCAAACGGTGATGGAATCCATTCAAACTTTACAGGAAGGTCTATTTGATGGTGGGGAATTCATTCATGTAATAAAAACCAAACTCAGATTGTGAAATATAAGATCTGAGACTGTTCTCGCGAAAAAACCGACAAAAATACGGAATTCGTCCGAAAGAATACGGAAAAGATACCATAGCTAGCTTCTAAACATAGCAAGAAATAAGAATACCGAAATTCAAAGCATTCAAATACACACAACAGCTACAAAACAAAAAAAAGCAATCCTAGGGTTACCAATTCACCAGAATTGGGTAGAAACACCTATATGTATAGACGTGCAGGCGATGTACAAGATCCTCAACTCCGATCGCCGTGGATCCGCGTTGAAAAGCCGCAGTCGGATCTCCACTCCGGCAGCCAACGAAGGAGAGAGGAAGAGAGAAAGAGAAAAGAAGAGAAGAGAGAGAAAAGTGAAGGGTTTAAATAGAAAGCTGGAATCGATCACTGCCTTCCATTTCGATCTATCTCGATCAAGCTCCGATCTTCCGATCGGAAGCGCCCTTAAGGTTCTAATCAAACACACACATCAATCCAAGGCAGTGTGTGCCACGTGGGTATGAAACCGACCGCCAGAGAGCAATTTTACCAAATTGCCCTTGGGTCAAAAACATTGATGCGATCAATCGATTGTATCCTAAGGCCAACTGAGCCAAACCACAAAACCGGACTCTCGACCTAACGCGGTCGGACCGGGTTGGAGGTACGGGTCCTCATAGGAGAACATGGGCTGCCACCTCATCCATAATTGCCCAGTCATGGGTATCATAGGGAGACCAAGCGTGATGATTGACCCGCGAAGGCCCAACCGGGCCGGGCGACGCGAATCGGAACCTAACTAAAAGCGGAAAAGTTTTGACGAGAGTTCCCTCTAATCTATTGGTCTCACTAAACAATTCATAAGCACCCTTATTAAAACGATTATCACAAACCTCAAATGATATAATAAAGATATGATTCAAAGCCTCAAAAAGGTTAACATTTATACATCATACTCCCATAGAAGACTGTCTAACAAAAAGGGTAAACATACGATCACCGCTCCTCAAGCACCGCCAGACGCCGCCGTGCCACCAAACACCTCCCCGATAGGGGCCACTGAAGAAGAGCTAACGGCTATACCTGCAAAACGCAGCATGGGTAGGAGTGAGCAACTAAGCTCAGCAGGGAAACTACACTACAACTCACACAAGGAAGGAGAGAACACAACAGTGTCGCCTTCAAGCAAGCCTGGATGTACGTAGGGGCCCCATAACCCCACCGTGTGTCCCTGAACGCAGGAAACCAACACAGGATACTCACAAGCAGGAAACCGTCACTGCTAGGCGGGAAAGGACACCGCTGAGTAGGCACACCCTCTACTCAAGAGTCATAGAACACTGGATACCGGCTACACCTCAGAACCAGCTTGAGGCCAACACGACTTCTAAATCATTGATCAATATGTATTCAAGTCATCTAAGCCTATCATCGATATTGACTGAATACTACCTTTCAAACATGGACCACGCTACCCAGCCACAGTCCTAAGGCTAAATCCGAGCTACCCGAAAGCCTCGGATCAGCGATCAACCCATTGCCCACGCCTAGCCTAGGAATGCATCTAATGAAAACAATGCCATGTATGATCATACACATAGATAACAATTCAGGCATGCAACAATATGTCAATTATTACACAGGGCCAGGCGCAACACACAGCTCGCCAAGGGGTGAACATGGCAAGGGTCTAGATAAAATGCCTATTTTATTCTACATATCTCAAGGGTGCGCGACCCCCTTGGTTCAACCACATGCCAAGCACAGGGCCTACACAGATATAATAACATTATTATAAAGCGATAACGAACAGCTCAATATATCCAATTAGAGCAAATGATCTACTAACTCTGGAAAATCATAATTATCAATGTAACCGTTCGATGGATGCGAAACCTGATATACCCACTGAAAAGCACACCTCGAATCACATATCCCAAAACCAGATCAATCGGACAAACGAAAGTTGATCAAAACTTACAATTTTGGTAAAACTCTTGATTTGGTAAATCAATCAAAATCCTATTGAAAATAACTTGGATTAAAACCACACTTTGCAGATCTCTTCCAAAGATCATCAAGATCATCGCAGCCAAGAATTAACTTAATTAAATAATTAAAAACTATTTAATTACACTAATCAAGCTAATTGTCTTGCACAGACAATCGATTTAATTCACCATACATTGTACATAGATCCAAAAATCATGAAACATGTTGGAAATGAAATATAACTCACGGATCTACAACTTTTATTCAGAACACCAACTATGATCATGCACGTACAACTCAGAAATCACGTTAGAACACTACTGTTCCAATTAAACCAGAAAATCCAAAAATAACATAATGAAATCTTGCTTAAATCCACATCAAATCCAAACAAAACCCTACCTAACTTTAATCAGGTGATAAACAAGCTATCAAGAATCCGTAAGCATAGTTTAATTGAAGAACAATTAATTAAACAAGACACAATCACGTAATCTAAGGTTTAATGAAGAAACCTACCAAACTACGCTAATCCACATTTGATTCTCAATCAAACTATCCAAGGAGGGTGTAGATGTCGCGCCCCGACCCGCGTAGGCCCAACCGGACCGGGCGACGCGAAGCAGAACCTAACCTACTGCGGAAATTTTGGCGAGGTTTCCCTCTAATCGTAGTGGTTACCCTAGCAATTCATAATCATCATGTATTAACATACAATTACAAACCTCAAAGACTGAAGCTGGAATAAATACAAGTCCTCAAAACAGGGAAATTATACATTTATCACTCCCGTAGGAGACTATCTATAACAAAAGGTAAAGCATAAATCGCCGCTCCTCAAGTACCACCAGACGCCGCCACGTCACCAAACACCAGCACGGTAGGGGCGACCGAAGAAGAGCTAGCGCCAGCACCTGCAAAACGCAGCCCGGGTAGGAGTGAGCATTAAGCTCAGCAGGGACACTACACTACGACACTCACAAGGGAGGGAACACAACAGTGCCGCCTCCAAGTTTACCCTAGGTGTATACAAGGGTCCCATAACCCTATTAGAAGTCCGTGAACGCAGGCCCAAAACACTGCATATTCTAAACAGGACACAGAATACTGTTTGGAGGGCCAGGACACCGCTGGGCAGGCACTCCTCCTCCCAAGAGTTTAAGAACACCGGATTCCGGCTACACTTCAGATACAACTTGAAGTCGACACGACCTCTAAACATCAAATACAAGTATTCAGGTCATCTAACCCTATCATCGAAAATTGACTGAATACTACAAATCGAGTCCTGAACCAAGCTACTCGCAATGGTCCTAGAGCTAGATCTGGGCTACCCGAAAGCCTCGGATCGGCAACGACCTACACAAATGCAACTAATGCGCAACATAATGCATGCTATGAACATGAGCAGGATAATACATGTAAGCATGTAGCAATATGTGATGATATAAATAACAAGGTATGGGCACGGCACCCTGCCAGCCCGGGGGTGGTGAACAGGTAAATAAGGTCTAGGGACTGCTACAGTGGTACCACCACCAACTGTCAGCAGTCCGCCACAACAACTGCACCGGGAAGCAGCCCCGTAAACAACTGCTCACAGATATCACAGATAAAGCCCTCGGCGCACGCCGGCATGCAAGGCTAAGGAAAGCTGTAGGGCTACCCGCCCGTTTATTCTAAACATCCCGGGAGTCATCACTCCCCCGGTTCACCATTGCCCTATTATAGGGCTAACATGCTTAATTATATGTACCAGTTATAAAATAGTAGAGAAAACCATCATACAAAGCCCCGCGAGCAAAATCCACTTGAAACCACCCCTCAGCCACTAAGAGATCGATCTCCCTTCCCAAGGGGATCAATCTCCTTAGTACTTAGGAGAACTCGTCCCAATCAGCCGAAGGAGATTGATCTCCTCCTCCAGAGGGATCAATCCTGTTCGTGACGCGGAACCCATCATCTCAGCCAAGACAAAGATCGATCTTCTTGTGCCAAAAAATCAAGCTGAGTTCGTCATGAGAGATCGATCTCTTTTGAGAAGAGATCGATCCCTCATAGGTCGGTTCGTCCGTCTATAAAGAAGACTCAGCGGATTTTCTTAAATCCTTTTGAAATCCGTGGATCTGGAGCTCAAATCTGTCGATTTTGAAGGAGTTTAAGGAAGATCTAAGGCCTAGCAGCTTGGATTGAAGCTGCTCTTGCTTAGGTAGGGATTCCTACCTACATCTTTTCGAGTTTTTGGGTTTTTCCGGTTCGTGATGTGTTCTTATGCTTAGATCTATTAATATACTTGTTGGTTCTTCCGTGATTTCACTGGTTTTGGACTCGTGGGATCTTGATCTATCAGATACCAGAGTTTTGAGAAGTTTGGATGTATTTTCCGATGGAATGGGTGTAGATCTCTTCCTCTAGCTCCTGGAAAGCCTCCCAAGCCGCTGGATCAAGTTCCAAACGAGAATTTCTAAGGTAGGAATTAATAGCAGTTTTTAATAGCAGTATTTAAGAATATGAAGATAAACAGATGTTAGGAAACTGATCCGTCGATGCTCAGGAGAATATTCACCTAATATTCTAGATAAGTCCAAATAATGTCAAATCTTTGGGACAGGACAGAAGGCTTCCTAATATACATCTTTCATGTTGAGCACATTTCCAAATTCCGGACGGGTTGAACCCAGTCGTGACTAGAAGAGGCTGTTAGAATTAAACCAGGGAATCCGAGTTGCACTAGAGGTCCAACTCAACCCAAAACCCTAATTCCGGGAATACACCTATAAGAAGGTGTTTGCTGGCCGAAAATTGGAGGTCCCCATAGAGAGAAAAGAGAGAATTAGGGTTTAAAGGATTCTCTGGAGAAGATGGAGTTGCAGTGTGGATCCCAACCGTTCTTCATCGAATCTATGGCTTCCATCACAAAGATGAGTGGCTAATTTCTACTTATGGATCTAATGAAGCTTTAGTAGATCTTCCTTGTATTTTTCTAGTTGAATCTTGTATTTTTTTTCTGGACATGATCTTATAGATTTGGTTTTAATGATAGAAGAGTTAAGGGAACTGAGTTCCTTGACGTATTTTTAGTCCTACTTGATTTCGGTGATTGATGGTAGAGATCAATAGGATGGATTTTATGTGGTTTGTGAATAACCGATGAGATATTTTATGCTTAGTGACGATAGCTTGTGCTAAGGTTACTCCGAAGACAATCTATGCTAATCGAAGATAAAATATGCCTTTCGAAAATGCTCACCTTCTTTTAGGGATTCATGTAAGCTTAAGAAGCTATGAATCTATAATGTCTAGATAAGAAAACAAGAGGATAACTAGAGAATACATGAAGTGAAACTAAAGTGGATTGAGTAATTCCTAGGTTTTCTCTCATTAATATATTTCAATCTTTTTACATCGCTTTCTTAATTAGTTTTAATTAATAAGTTTCTAAAACCCAAATCAATCCTTTTCGCTTTAGATTTAGAGTTCCGAGATTTAATTCTGATTTCTCCTTCGTAATCAAAGTTTCCCTGTGGTTCGATCCCGTATTTCATCACTATTCTACCCCATAGTTTAGTATTTTGAATAAGGGTTTATAAATTTTATTCTTGATTGAGTTTGCAACGTTTTTAACGACGCGTTTGTAAGCGATCAGTAGGATGAGGGGAGAAGAAAAACAGGAAAAACAGAGGGGTCTCTGGTTACTTATAGGCTCTAGTTCGACCGCCGGACTAGGTCAGTACACGTCCCTATCCGGACACGTCAGTTGCGTCTTTATCCAGACAACCGACACAGGTCCGATCGATCTCTCCCACAAGCGACCGATCACACATGGGCCACCATCTGTCCTAAAGACAAGCTTTCATGCACCCAAGCTTGGATCTTTCGACCCAAAGCCCGGCTAAGGTTCTAACAAGCACATAAATCAAACATTGGGCTATGTGTGCACACGCGAGTGTGAAACAAACCGACAAGGCACAATTTACCAAATTGCCCTTGCGATCCACAACGAGCCACGGGCCCAACCTAGACGGTCGACCTAGGAGTAGAGGGACAGGTCCTCACAGGGTGGCCGGCGGGCGGCGGCCGGTGGCACACGCGCGTGCACATGGGTGTGCCTCTCTCTAGTTCTTACACACATTCAAACTATAGATACACAAGGCTCTATAAACTATAGAAAAATTCTTTTCCAAAGCAATGTGGGACTAAACATTTCCACACACACACACTCATATGGACTTCATATGGCTCTCTTCTTAACTGGACTTTAGCAGGCCCATTGGATTCAATAGCTATTTATAAAGCTTGGCTCATTCCTTCAGCCTCAGAGTTTTGGGCCTTATTAAAAGCCTTAAATCCAACAATCCCTCACATGAATCAAATGATTGATCAAATGTTATATGATCCTAATGCACATGAGAGTACCACAGAAACTTGCTGTATCAGAAGAGGTAGCTTTCGGCTTTGAACCTTCCTTATTAAAACACTATCGGATGTACTTGCTAAACAGTGAATGTGATGTCTTGAAATGTTCAGCTTTGATGTACACCTAGCTTATACCACTGATGGCTCATTTGTTGTGTTCATTTCGGCCCTAGATATGCCTGGTACAATTCTTCGAGTGCTCTAGAGAACTATCCCCTAGATCATTCTCGTAGAAGCAACCCCTTCTCACTCGATATAAGTGATCTCTTATTAAGAGCATCCTGCAATGCCGTTACTCATTTCTTTGAGCAATAAGGATCATTAAAAGCATAGCTTAACCTTCACACTCATTCATCATAGGAATAGGTAAGGGAATTTTCCCGAGTGATATTAGCGACTCACCCACAATTCGGTTGTCCCATTGAACCTAAAATCTGGGTCCGCCAAATCAGCTAGGTTGGGTTGCTGTTGAGAAGGATAATCATTTCTTGGGCTTCAACCCCATTCCCCTCAATGAAATATCCACTAAATCTCGAGTAAGGCCTTTGGTTAATGGATATGGAATATTTTCCTTCGATCTCACGAAATCAATGGCTATCACACCAATAAGCAACAATTTCCTCACTGAATTGTGTTGTCACCGTATATGCCGAGATTTTCCATTATACATGTGATTTTGTGCTTTGCCTATTGCTGATCGACTATCATAGTGTATGCCTATGGCAGGCACATGTTTGGGCCATATAGGAATGCCCTCTAAGAATTTACGCATCCATTCTACTTCTTCTCCAGGTAGGTCTAAAGCTATAAACTCAGCTTCCATTATAGACCTTGCTATGCACGTATGTTTGGAGGATTTCCAGGAGATAGTTGCACCTCCAATTACAAAAATGCATCCAATCGTTGATTTTGTGTTATTGAAGACCGAGATCTAATTTGCATATGAGTACCCTTCAAGTACCGCCGAATATCTCGTATAGTGCACCGTCCATAATTTATTGTGTACCTTAGATACCTAAGGTGTCGCGCCCCGACCCGCGTAGGCCCAACCGGGCCTGGCGACGAGAAGCGGTACCTAACCTACTGCGGAAATTTTGACGAGGTTTCCCTCTATTTGTAGTGGTTACCCTAACAAGTCATAATCATCCTGTATTAACAAAGGTTACAAATCTCAAAGACTGAACTGACATATATTACAAAACCTAAAAACAGGGAAATTATATATTTATCACTCCCGTAGGAGACTATCTATAACAAAAAGGTGTAAAACTGTAAGATCGCCACCTCTCAAGCACGGCCAGACGCCGCCACGTCACCAAACACCGGCCCGGTAGGGGCGACCGAAGAAGAGCTAGCGCCAGCACCTGCAAAACGCAGCCCGGGTAGGAGTGAGCACTAAGCTCAGCAGGGACACTACACTACGATACTCACAAGGGAGGAAACACAACAGCATCGCCTCCAAGTTTACCCTAGGTGTATACAAGGGTCCCATAACCCTACCGAAAGTCCATGAACGCAGGCCCAAACACTGCATACTCTCAACAGGACATAGAACACTGTTTGGCGGGCCAGGACACCGCTGGGCAGGCACTCCTCCTCCCAAGAGTTTAGGAACACCGGACTACGGCTACACTTCGGATACAACTTTAAGTCGACACGACCTCTATTCATTGAATAATATGTATTCAGGTCAAACTAACCCTATCATCGAAAAGGACTGAATACTACAAATCGAGTCCTGGACCAAGCTACCCGCAATGGTCCTAGAGCTAGATCCGGGCTACCTGAAAGCCTCGGATCGGCAACACCCTACACAGATGCAACTAATGCTCAACACAATGCATGCTATGAACATGCGCAGGATAACACAGGTAAGCATGTAACAATATGTGATGATATACAATAACAAGGTCTAGGCACGGCACCCTGCCGGCCCCGGGTGGTGAACAGATAAATAAGGTTTAGGGACTGCTGCAGTTGTACCACCACCAACTGCCAGCAGTCCACCACAAAATCTGCACCGGGAAGCAGCCCCGCAAACAACAGCTCAAATATATCACAGATAAAGCCCTCGGCGCACGCCGGCATGCGAGGCTAAGGAAAGCTGTAGGGCTAATCACCCGTTTATTCTAAACATCCCGGGAGTCATCACTCCCCCGGTTCACCACAGCCCCTATTACAAAGCTAACATGCTTAATCTTATATACAAGGTATAAAGCGATAAGGAAGACCGACATACCAAGCCCCGCAGGCAAAAGCCATGAAAATCCTCTCTGCTACTAAAGGATCGATCTTTTCCTAACCTAAGGACTCTAATTATTTCCTTCTAGTGATCCGTGCTTGGACTACTTCTGTATCTACTCAGCCTATTCACTGAGTTGGCAATATCAAGTCGAGTGTAGTTCATGACATACATCAGACTGCCTACGATCCGGGAATACTCCAATTGATGTACACCTTCATCGTAGTGTTTCTTTAGATGCGAAAGAACATCTAACGGTGTCCTGGCTATTGCATCACTCCCTTTTTTCATATTTATCAAGCATTTGCTAAATATAATGACTTTGGGATAAAGCATAACCATATGATGTTTTGGTGATTTTCATACCAAGAATCACATCAGCGACACCCATATCCTTCTTGTCAAAGTTTTGTGATAACATGCTCTTATTAGCTTTTATGATATTATCATTACTACCAATGATGATAATGTCATCCACATAAAGACATAAAATGACATATTCATTTTCATCACCTTTTATGTGAACGCATTTGTCATACTTGTTTGTGTGAAAGCCGTTTGTCGACATCACTTGGTCAAACTTTTCATACCACTGCTTAATTAGGTGCTTGTTTAAGTCCATATAAAGACTTAATAAGTCGGCATACATTCTTCTCTTTTCCTGGAACCACAAACCCTTTGGGTTGTTCCATATAAATTTCCTCTTCTAGATCGCCATTTAGAAAAGCCATCTTTACATCAATTTGATGAATTTCTAGATCATTTAATGACACAAGAGCAATGATTAATCTAATTGACGTTTTCCTTGTGACTGGAGAATAGGTGTCAAAATAATCCACCCCTTCGGTTTGCTTAAAGCCCTTAACTACAAGTCTTGTCTTGTATTTGTTAATCGTTCCATTTGCTTTCATTTTCTTTCTGAAAACCTACTTGTAACCCAAAGATTACATCCTTGTGGTAAATCCACCAATTCCCAAGTGTGGTTTTGCATGATGGAATCAATTTTACTTTTCACAGCTTCCTTCCAGAGAGGAGCATCAGGAGTTGACATTGCTTTCTTAAATGTTTGAGGCTCCTTTTCTAACAAATATGTTAAAAAATCTGGGCAAAAGGAAGTTCCTTTCCTAACCTTCTTATTCCGTTTAGGTTCCTCATCCTCTTCATGAACTGAAGACCCTTGGATTCCTTGTTCCCCAGTGTTCTCATAAGCTCGCTTACTAGTCTATGTTGTAGGAGAAGACTTATATGGGAACACGTCTCTGAAGAACGAGGCATCTCTAGCCTCCAAAATGGAATTCACATACATTTCAGGATTATTCGATTTATAAACAATAAATCGATAAGCGCTACTATCCTGTGCATATCCTATGAACACACAATCTACAGTCTTTGGTCCTATTCTAGAAATTGGAATTGGTACCTTTGCTAGACAGATCCATACCCTTAAGAGCTTATAGCAAGGCACACAACCTTTCCATCATTCATAATGCGTCTTATCTAGTCTTTTATGCGGTAGTCTATTTAACACATGATTTGCTAAAAGTATTCCTTCCCCCCACATGTTATGGGGTAAGCTTGAACTAATCAGCATGTCATTCATCATTTCCTTTCCTTTAGCGTCCTGTTCTTCCGTTCAGCTATTCCATTTTGTTCTGGTGAATAGGGTGTAGTGGTTTGATGAATAATACCATTCTCGACACATAACTGAGCAAAAGGTGATTATATTTACCTCCTCTATCGCTTCTTAGCATTTTGATCTTCTTGCCGATTGGTTTTCCACTTTATTCTTGTAATGAATGAACATCTCTACTGCTTCATCTTTACTTCTCATTAAGTAAACATAGCAGCACCTTGTACAATCATCAATAAAGGTAATAAAATACCTTTTACCATTTCTAGTTTGTACATTTTTCAGATCACACACATATGTATGTACCAAACCTAGTGGTTTAGTGCTTCGTTCAATTGATTGGAATGAAGTCTTAGCCAATTTTGCTTCAAGAGTAACCTCGCATTTGTGTTCCTTGTCAATTTTATGGAAGAAGATTCAAGGAAATTAATCTTTTCATGGAATTTTTATTCACATATCCTAACTTTCCATGCCATAATTTAAAAGACTGAGTCACATAGGCAAGCTTGGTATTATTATTAGCATCTTTGGCAGCACTGATTACAGAAGATGCACTAGCCGTTAAGGCTTCAGTAGTGTTGACCTTGGGGATTACATTCATTTTAAATAACCCCTCGGTAATATAGCGTCTACCTAAGTACATGCCATTGTTTGACAAAATAACATTGTCTGATTCAAAGATCAGCCTGAACACTTCAACTATTCAAGATCACAATTCTATTCAAGCACATATTTTTCACTTATCACATAAGAATCTCTGCTTTTAATTTTTTTTTCATGACATGTGCAATATTATGATATCTTAAGCTTTGTTCATGATCCGTGGGATCCACGGGACGGTATCCGCGGGCGCGGATACCGTCTACGGCGTCCGCTCCAATCGAGCGGACGCCGAAAATGGGATCCGCGCGGAATCCAAACGACGGGATCCCGCAAATGGGATCCGCGCGTCCAGCGGATTCCGCGGATTCCGCGGATTCCGCGGATCCGCTGGGTGCCAAACGCATCCTAAGTGTAGAACACCCTTCAGACTCTAATGCTCAAATCATCAAGGCTACAAATCATAACTAGTCATAATATTTTTCAGGAAATTCAACCGTTTTACGCGAACACCGAACTGGTTAGGCATACTGCCCGGTTACTAAGTTGAAAATCCAATAACTTTTTTATATTCAGATAATTGCATGTGTTCATGTATTTTCTATGACATGACATAAAACCGTAAATCTATCCTACTATCATGCTTAGAATCTAATTTCAACTCTTTAACATGTGAAAGTGAACATTTGCATTAGGATATGTTAAGTCATCCTTAAATCATATTAAAAGTATTAAAGTATAGAAATAATGTCAAGCATAACAAAAATTTACTATATCTTATATGACATACAAGTCTCAAAATAATTCATAAGATAAATTTCTAAAACAAACATCTTTAGCAATAAATATCATAATTTCATTCTTTCGACATATTTCAAGGGAT
Organism: Narthecium ossifragum; assembly: GCA_963920575.1. Taxonomy (NCBI): domain Eukaryota; kingdom Viridiplantae; phylum Streptophyta; class Magnoliopsida; order Dioscoreales; family Nartheciaceae; genus Narthecium; species Narthecium ossifragum. The sequence goes on along the minus strand of OY986964.1, from coordinate 13,852,320 downwards.
ATATAAAATCTACTTAAATAAAATAAAATAAAATAAACAACAAATTTAAGCTCATAGAATTCTACCCCCCAACTTAAATGTAATTGTCCCCAATTACACTAAGTCATAAAATAAATCAAGGAATAATAGAGTAGAAATAACCATAATGAATCGCAGAACGTCTTTTCTCTCAATATAATCGTGCTACACCCCGCCCTAATAGAAGAAATTCTCCCTTCAAGCATATCCTGCCACAGAAATATATACCTTTCCCAAAAGATCAAATATAATAGAATGAAAATATAGCAAAAATTAGCAGAACGGTATAAAAGATATGGAAACATTTGGTAGAATATCCTTTGTATTAATTGAACATAAAACGTTGATGATCAGTCATCTACATGAGTCAAAATATACAATATAATCCAAAAGGAAAACTAAAAACTCACTATACTAGTAGCCCTACAACAAACCATATCACCACGATAAAAGAAAACCAAGAGAAGCAATCCTCCATGAAAATAGTCCTAATGAAACAAATTCATAATAATTTCTCAGTCATCGTCCATCTCGTCCAAGCTGTCGTCATCCTCAGACTCATAGTGCCAGGAGCCAGCAAACGTAGATGACTCGTCCGGATCGTAGTCACTAGGCATCGGGGTTGGTAGACGGTCAGGATTGTCCGATGTATATGGTGACTCAGGAGGTGTCAGGAGAGCAGGGTCAGTGAGGGAACGTGGAGGCACTATGATCTTTGAACCACCGGGACTCTGGAAAGAAATCCAAGTGTCCTCAAGTTCTGGATTATGTTGAATGTCATGGACAATGCGGGCAAGCACATCAGCAAGAGGGAATGACCTGTAAAACTCGGCACCAGCGGGGTATGCATCAGATGAGTCGACAGAGGCAGAAGAGGCAGAAAGTACCCAAGGTGGAAAGCATAAGACCGTCGGTGGTGATGGTGGTCTCGGGGAGTCAGCAGTGGTTATAGAATCATCATCGGAAGAGAAACAGGACGCCTATGACAGTGGAGATCCAGGTGCAAAATCTGACGTCGGGGAGTGGGGCGGACTACCGTTAGAAGAGTAGGATGATTGGCTCGATCGAGACATGGATGTAATCCTGCAAAGTAAAGTACTGAAGCTGATGAAGGCGGTGAGAGGTAGGAGAAGAGGAGATTGGGTTGGTAACGGAGAGGAATCAGACGAAGGGGCAGAGCAGCTCGGCACCAGCGGGGTATGCATCAGATGAGTCGACAGAGGCAGAAGAGGCAGAAAGTACCCAAGGTGGAAAGCATAAGACCGTCGGTGGTGATGGTGGTCTCGGGGAGTCAGCAGTGGTTATAGAATCATCATCGAAAGAGAAACAGGACGCCTGTGACAGTGGAGATCCAGGTGCAAAATCGGACATCGGGGAGTGGGGCGGACTACCGTCAGAAGAGTAGGATGATTGGCTCGATCGAAACATGGATGTAATCCTGCAAAGTAAAGTAGTGAAGCTGATGAAGGTGGTGAGAGGCAGGAGAAGAGGAGATCGGGTTGGTAACGGAGAGGAATCAGATGAAGGGGCAGAGCAGGAATGAAGGCGATCGCCAGAGAGATCAAAGTGCAAGAGATGAGATAGGAAGTCAGGAACGGGCGGATTTAAATACAGGATAAACTAAAATTTGAGTTGGAGTAGGAAAACGAGTAGGATTTGATTTAAATCCGATGGTAGATCCGATTGTGCAGAAAAAAATATCATTGGCGGTCGATCCGACGGTCGACCGTGGGAGTGGGTGATCTTGGGAAAAGAAGGCGACGGTTGATGCGATGGTCGATCGACCGCGGACTACGTGATTTGTTTTAGGAGGCGACGGTCAATCGCCACATCGACCTTGAGAAGCCTTTTTTGTGACAGAGGCTCACAGACGATGCAACGGTCGATGCGACGGTCGACCGTGTCGCTTGAGGGCGACGGATGTTGTGGCGGATGATAGGACGGTCGACCGCCAGGGCGAATTATTCAATTTTTTCAATTTTAATGGTTTTTGTTTTTGTTTTATTATTATTATTGTTATTATGAAGCATCCTAATCTATAGGATAGGAGAGATCCTAAACTAAGATACGACCCTAATCTACAAATCGAAAACTGGGTTGCCTCCCAGCAGGTGCGCAATTTTGCTTCTTTCGCTAGACGCCCTAGTGGATATCAATGATAGAATGGGTCCGTCATTTCAATGGACTTATTCACATCTCCATGAGCGATGTACTCCACATAATATTTTAATCTATGCCCATTAACAGTGAAAATGTCATTCATGTGTGGATGTCTAATTTCTATAGCACCATGTGGAAATAGTCTATTTATAACAAAAGGCCCTGACCATCTAGAATGTAATTTACTTGGGAAAAGACGCAACTCAACATTGAAAAGCCAAACTTTCTACCCGACGTCAAAAGTCCGCCTTGAAATATGTTTATCATGGAAGGCCTTTGTTTTATTTTTATAAAATTTGGAATTCAAATATGCCTCATTGCGAATTTCCTCAAGTTCAGATAAACTAAACTTCCTATGTGTTGTGACGGCATTGGTATCAGTATTTAGGTTTTTAATGGCCCACATAGCTCGATGTTCTAATTCAACAGGTAAATGACAAGACTTACCAAAAACTAATCAATATGGGGACATACTAATAGGCGTTTTATAAGCAGTGCTGTAAGGCCACAGTGCATCATCTAACTTTATGGCCCAGTCAGTGCGGTCAAGGCGAACAATTTTCTCTAATTTGCACTTTATTTCCCAATTAGAAAGTTCTATTTGACCACTAGTCTGGGGATGATAGGGAGTGGCTACCTTATGTGTGATAGAGTATTTTCTAAGAAGAGATGCAAAGTGCTGATTATTAAAATGAGAGATGCAAATCGATACCCCAGATATTAAATGTGAGGACCCGTACCTCCAACCTGGCCCGACCGTGTTAGGTCGAGGGTCTGGGTTTGTGGTTTGGCTCGGTTGGCCTTGGGATGCGATCGGTTGATCGCATCGCTGTTTTTGACCCCAGTGGCATTTTGGTAAATATGCTCCCTGGTGGTCAGTTTCACACCCGCGTTGCACATATGGCCTTTGATTGATGTATGTGTTTGATTAGAACCTTTAGGGTGCGTCCGATCGGAAGATTGGGGCTCGATCGGGAGAGATAGAATCGGACGGATGTGATGGATTCCAGCTTTCTATTTAAACCCTTTCCTTTCTCTCTCTCCTTTCCTTTTCTTCTCCTCCGGCTTCTCTTTCTCTCTTCTTCCTTGTCACCTACGGCCGGCTGAGCTAGGGCATCGGAGGATGGCTTTCGAGGAGCGGATTCCGGCGATCGGACGTGGGGGATGCGTGGAGGAGCTGCCCTATCTCTTCAAGTAGGTGTTTCTACCTCGATCTTTGGATCGGGTTCTCTTAGGATTGGTTTAATGCCTTTTCGCTATAGGAATACTTATTAGAATGTTGTGTAACTTGTAGTACATGTGATGTGGCTTGATTCTTGTATTCCTACTCTGTGACTTCGGCATTTTAACGGCTGGTTTTCCGTATTCTCGCCGTTTATCGGTTTTCGACCATTTTAACCTAAATTGGAGATTTAACCGTCAAAATTGTGTTTTGATTGTACCATTGGATTCCCCATCCTCTTTTAAGCATGCTTGCAAAGTTTCAATGATTTCCAACAAGATTTGATCCTTGAAATCCAAAGAAATGGATTTTCGGCACTGTTCTGATGAACTGTGCCTGAGGCTCGACGGTCGATCGGTGCATCGACTGTCAAGTGTTGTTTTACGCATTCTGGGCCTGGCGGTCGACCGTCGGATCGACCGTCGCATCGACCGTCAGGCTCTGTCGGGATTTTAGCCTCCCACGGTCGATGGGTCGATCGACCGTGGGTTCTCTCTCTCTTTCATCCTGCTTCACGGTCGACCGTCGGATCGACCGTCTCATCGTCCGTGAGGCTCTGTCTCGTTTTGGGCTCCCGACGGTCGATGGGCCGATCGACCGTCGCCCATGTGGCTTTCCTAGTTTTGGCCTAACGGTCGATCGGTGGATCGACCGTGACATCGTCCGTGGTCGCACGGTCGATCCCCGGATCGACCGTGACATCGTCCGTGGGCCCTTGAATATGGTTTTCTGTCTTTTCTTGGACGGTTTTGATTGGTGATTAGTATCTAAACATGCTGGGAAGCATGTATGTGGATTTGATGAGGTTTTCAAAGAATTTCTATCGAGTTTGAGGATCGAATCGAGTATCTTCCCTTCTTGACGAATCTATGGTTTGATCGCATTTAATACGTGTTTGATAAGTAGTTAAATGCTATTTTGATTGCTTAACCCTTAACTAGCTATGAGTGCTAGCTAATGAGGAATTGTGGAACCTTAGCCTCTTGCCGGCGAGTGCCGAGGGCTATTGTATAAATGTGGCCAGTTACCTGCGGGGTAACTGTGGAACCTTAGTCTGTCAGGTGCAAGAGGGCACTGAAGACTACTGTATATCTGTGTTCAATGCTTTGCTCAGATGGTTGTTTGGTTAGCATAGTTTATTCTGTATTTGAGGCCCTCTTGCTATGCTTACCCCTTGGGCTAGCTGTAAGCTATGCCTAGCCTTGTATGATTAGTGACATCTTGTTGTATGCTTATATCTTGTTATCTGTGCCTGAGCATTGCATGCATCTTGATTGCATTAGAGGCATATGAGGTTAGGCGGGCGATGGGTTGATAGGCGATCCGAGGCTCTCGGGTAGCTCGGATCTAGCCATTAGAACCGCGGCTGGGTAGTCAGGAATAGGGTGTGATCTTGGATCATCTGAATCTCTTGTTGTTGAGGATGCACGCTAGTTGACTCTGATTAATGTTTGAGGTTTAGAGGTCGTGTTGGTCTCCCAAGGCCAAGTGCTAAGGATGGTTGTCGGTGCCCCTGACATGGTCCCCAGGCAGTGGTTTCCTGCTGGGTAAGGGTGATATTACTGGTTCTGGTTCTCTGTTTCCTCCCAGCGTGTTTGGAGAATGTGTCCCAGCGTGGTCGGTTGAGAAGAGTAGGATCCTTGGGGTAGTCGGCAGGGGTTGTGGAACCCCGTGGCATTCCTTAGACTTGAGCAGGGAGACAACACTGTTGTTGTTTTCCTCCCTTCAGTGTGCCGTAGAGTAGAACCCTACTGAGCTTATCGCTCACTCCTACCCGGGCTGCGTTTGCAGGTGCAGGCGCCAGTTCTTCTTCAGTAGAGCCGGCGGATCAGCTTTGGTGGCGCGACTACATCCAGAGGTGCTTGAGGTTGCTGGAGGTTATTTTTGTTGTACTTTTGGCAGAATTTGTAAAGAATATTGTATCAGATGTTTAATCAGTACAACATGATGTATTTGTAAATTGAATTTCTGTTTCACCTCTGGAATATGTTTGTTTAAGTTTTTCTTTAATTCCACATTGTATCGCGCCAGCTGGAGATGAATAGTGTAGGTTTCCCCTCACGCCTCGTCCTGGATGGGTTTTCTGGGGCGGGGTGTGACATTAAAAATATCAGCAACTAAAATCGGAGTCTGAGACATTTCATTCCTACGAGAAATATTTCCAGTTTTCTGACATTGAATGCAAGATTAGAAAAAATTATGAGAATCCTTAAAAATTATAGGCGAATAAAATCCACTTTGTAGAACTTTTGCAGCCGTTGTCTTCCCTTAGAAATGACCACCACATGCATGTGCATGACAGAAAGTGAGAATGTCATGAACTTCTAACTCAGGCACACATCGTCTAATTACTTGATTAAAGCAATGCCTAAAATATTCAGGGTCTTCCCATATATCATATTTAATCTGAGAAAAGAATCTATCTTTAGCATTTTTAGAACATGAATCGGAAAGCTTGCCTGAAACAAGATAATTCACTATATGTGCATACAAATGTTGTGAAATACGAGTCACCTGGAAGAGATGCTCATCAGGAAAGGATGTATCAACAGGAGTGTTATCAAGAATATGTTCCAAAGAAAGGCGAGATAAGTGATCAGCAACTACATTTTCTGAGCCTTTCTTATCGATAATCTCTAGATCAAATTCTTGCAAAAGCAAGATCCATGGAATCAGTCTAGGTTTGGCATCCTTTTTAGCTAAAAGATATCACAGAGCAACATGATCAGTATATATAAGGATTTTAGAACCTAGGAGGTAGGGACAGAACTTTTCAAATGCGAATATTATTGCTAATAATTCCTTCTCAGTAGCAGTATAGTTTAATTGAGATTCAGAAAGGGTCTTTGTGAGGACATCTCCCTTTACTCCTGAGTCGACTATTTGGGTTGGGCCCGTGGCTAGTTTGCTTGTTTCGTGTCAAGCACGTGATCCGGTGGATCACATTGTTTCTTGCACCGCAAGGGCAATTTAGTAAATTGCGCCTTGTCGGTTTGTTTCACACCCGCGTGTGCACACACTAACCATATTTGTGATGATTTTTGTTTAGAACGGTTAGGTGAACCTTAGATCGAAAGATCTGGACTTGGGTTTGTGTTCTAGCCCAAGTCTAGCTTTCTGCACCTTCGATCTTCTCTTGCTAAGAAAATCGATCCTTTAGTGCCAAAAAGTCAACCTGGATCTTCATCAAGGATCATTCATAAGTTGGTTCGTCCGTCTATAAAACGAACACGACCTTCTTCTTTAATCTCTTTTGAAATCTACCGTTCATGAGCTCAGATCTGGCTGGATTTGGAAGAGGTTGAGGGCGATCTTGGGCTTGGCAGTTGGAATTGAAGCTGTTTTAGTCTAAGTAGGGATCCTACCTACTTGCTTTTCCAGTTTTGTGAGGTTTGAGCTTGACTGTGTTTGATTTGAATAGATCTCTTTATATGCTCGTTGGGTTTTAGTACAAGTATTAGTTTTGGACTCATTGTCCTTCATACTACCAGATCATAAGGTTTTGTGGGGTTTGGTAAAGTTTTCCGACGGTATTTTGATGAGTCACTAAATATTCATACTTAAACCCCTTAATTTACATTTGTTAGCCCGAGAGTGTTTGTATTTGATAGTTTGTTAATTAATTTCAGGTTTAATGAAGATTCAAGTTAGAAAATACAGAAAAAGACTAATATGTGGAAATTACGCCGCTCCGCTGTCAGTTTGAAACGAATTCACCAAATTCTCCACATAAATCCTAAATTCCTGACATTTGGTGGACTTATAGCAGACTTCAAGATGAACAACTTTCATGTTGGACACTTTGCGAGAGTCTGGACAAATGAATAGCAGTTTTCAAGAATATGAAGATAAACAGATGCTGGGAAACTAGTCCGTCGATACTCAGGAGAATATTCGCTAAATATTCTACATAAGTCCAAATAATGTCAACTCTTCGGGACGGGACAGAAGGCTTCCTAATCGACATCGTTCATGTTGAGCACATTTCCAAATTCCGGACAGGTGGAACCCAGTCGCGACCGGAAGAGGCACCTAGGAATTAATCCAGGAAATCCGACTTGTAATAGAAGTCCAACTTAGCCAAAACCCTAATTTCAGGAGTTCTCCTATAAATAGGATTATTCCATCCGAATTTCTCATCTTTTGGGGAGAAAAATCAGAGAGAAAAAGGAGAAGGCTAGGGTTTGAAGACGGAGATCTTTTCGTGGGGATCGATGGCTTCCTTCCCAACACCTATGGATCTTTCTCAAGAGATGAGTAGATAATTTCTAAACTTAGGGATCTCATGAAACTCTATTGTAGCTTTTTGTATTCTTTGGTTTGAATCTTGTATTCTTCTCAAGACATGATACTATGAATTTGCTTTTTATTGTTAATAGAGTTGAAGAAACAGAGTTCCCTTGACGTGCTTTCAGTCCTACATGATTTCTGTGATTGATTGTAGAGATTCATAGGATGGTTTTCATGTGATTTATGATTTGCTAGTGAGATAGGCTATGCTAAGCTAGGATAGGTTGTGCCAAGGTCATTAGGAGTAGTATACCTTAAAGTAATTGTAGGACCGAAGACAATCTATGCCAAGAAAGATAGGTTGTGAGGACCCGTCCCTCTACCCCTGTGGCTCGTTGTAGACCACAAGGGCAATTTGGTAAATTGCGCCTTGTTGGTTTGTTTCACACTTGCGTGTGCACACACTGACCTTGTTTGTGTTAGTGCTTGTTTAGAATGGCTAGGTGGACCCGGGATCGGAAGATCCCAGCTTGGGAACGCGGAAGCTTGCCTTTGGGCAGCTGACGACCCTTGAGCGATCGATCGTTCCTTGGAGTGATCGATCGTTCCTTGGAGCGATCGATCGATCGGACTCGTGAGCGAGTTGGTGGGTTTTGACCCGCTCGGATCGATCCGACTTGGTGTGGGATCGATCCGACTTGGTGATTGGATCGATCCGGGGTGTGAGCGATCGATCGGACTCGCGTTGGTGGCTTTTTCTGCTTCGCGAGGACGGCCGCCGTTGGCCGTCGCTCTCTCCTGTCAGAGGGGGAGGACTTTCCCTCCCCTCCTTTCTCTTTTCCCCCCTTCCCCCGGCTTTCCCCTTCCCCTTTTCCCTCCTTTTCTTCCTCTTCTCCTTCTCCTCCTTTCTTCTTCCTTCTTTCTTTCTTCTCCCGCGGCTCTATTTTCTTCCCTTGTTTCCGGCAGCGAGCTTCTTCTCCTCCGTTCTCCCTCCTCCGGCCATCGTTTTGGGTGTTCTAAGGCTCGTTGGATCCATGACAACGAGAGGAAAATCCCTGAAGTGGTTTCGAACCTTGTTGGTGATCAACTCGCGGGGAATCAGCCGAGAAAAGCGTTCTTCGGTAGGTTCTTCTACCTACTGTGTTCTTTAGTGGGTTTCTTTAGATCTAGCCGTTGGATGTTGTTGATCTTGGTGTTGTTAGATTCCTCATGCCTAGTAGAATATCTGATATGAGTTTCATGATCCATGGTTGTGTTTTTAGTAGGATTTATGCATGATTAAGCTCGGATTTTTTGGTTTCTGCTGTTCTTGAAGAACAGCCGGCTTGTGGCGTGTTTTCCGCCCTGTACGTACATGATCTTGGGTTGTGATGAGCATAAGAGTTGTAGATCTTTGAATCTACTCTCTAACTCAACTGATTTCATAATTTTCCGATTTTCTTACGATTTGTTATGAATTGTTTACTGGAGGGCTACGTTGCAGCACTTAATTGGTAAGTTAGTTTGATTAGTGGTTTTGATTAGTGTTTTCCCGTTAATCCAACCGTTGGATGATTATGGATTTTGAATATGTTGATCCTGGTATATACACCTACTGATGGCTAAGTTACATCTTGAATCCGACGTCGTTTGGACGTCGGATCGACGGGATCAATTAGCCCCTAAGTAGATGTTTTTTGTGTTTTGAATATAATATAATATTTTGGAATATTATATTATATTGTTTACTGTTCATTTGCGGTTTTCGGGGTTGCTTCCCGTTGTGGGAGTCCGCGGTTGACGGTCGCGGTACTGTCGTAATGCCGGGACCCGCTGCAGATCGGCTGGCAGCGGTCGGTAGTACCGCTGCAGCGATCCGGTTGACTTATATGATGTTTGTTATACTGTTGCATGCTTTACTTCTTATCTATGTATGTACATAGCATGCATTCCCTGTTGTACATTAGTTGCATTGGTTAGGGCGTGGGTGATCTGTGGGTCGCCGTCCCGAGGCTAGAAGCTCGGACTTCTCCCTAGGACCGGGGTTGGGTAGTTTGAATTGTAGTGTCCAGTCAAACTTGATGATAGGCTTAGATGACTGGTGCACTTGTTGATTGATGATTGTAGAGGTCGTGTCGGCCTCGAGTCGGATCTGAGGTGTAGCCAGTGTCCGGTGTTCTTAAACTCTTGAGTAGAGGAGTTGCCTACTCAGTGGTGTCTCTTCGCACCAAACAGTGTTCTGTGTCCTGTTAAGAGTCAGCAGTGTTGTTTCCTGCTACTGAGTATGACCTGACATGTTACCAGCCCGGCTGGAAGATCATGATCGAGAGCCTCAGGGACACGCGGTGAGGTTATGGGACCCCTGTATACACCCAGGTTTTACTTGAGGGCGACACTGTTGCGTTTCCCTCTTCCTTCTGTGTGTCGTAGTTCAGAACCGTACTTAGCTTAGTGCTCACTCCTACCCGGGCTGCGTTTTGCAGGTGCAGGAGTCAGTACTTCTTCTGTGGCCCCTACCGGGCAGTTGGTCGGCGGTGCGGCGGCGCCTGGTGGACTTTGAGAGGTGGCGATCTTTACTGCTTTTATACCTTATGTTAGTTAGTCTCCTACGGGAGTAATGTTGTATTTGGATCGTCCTCTCTCCGAGGATATGTATATTAAACACTTTGAGTTTTAAATCTGTGGTTTGATGTTGTTAAATTATTGTTTTTAAATTGAGGGTGCTTTTGGTGAATTGTTAGGGAGGCTAATAGGTTAGAGGGAACCCTCGCCAGCTTTTCTTCTGCGTTTTGTTAGGTTCCGATTCGCGTCGCCCGACCGGGTTGGGCTTTCGCGGGTCGGGGCGCGACATTGGTTATGCCATTAGGAACATACATCTTATTTTAGGGATTCATGTGAGCTTGTAGCCGTATGATCCATAATGTTTAGAGAAGGAGATAAGAGGATAACTGAAGAATACAGAAAGTGAAACTAAGGTGGATTGAGTAAACCCTAAGTATCTCTCTCATTAGTTTAACTACTTTTACTTGCTTTCATTAGATAGTTTTAGTTAATTCAAACTTATCATTGCTTCTTTTGTTTAGATTTAGGGTTTGAGAATTGAATTCAATATTTTCTGATAAATTCCCTGTGGTTCGACTCCCGACTTCACCACTATTTCTACCTAGTAGTGTAGTGATTGAATAAGGATTATAAATTTATATTTGATTGAGTTTGCAACATTTTAACGACACGTTTGTGAACGATCAATTTTTGGCGCTGTTGCCGGGGATTTTTTGACGGATAATTGATTGATTTTCTCTCAACTCTTTTTTTTCGTATAATTAGGTTTTTAGACTTCATATTTTTCCTTCCCTTATTTTCTAATTCGTAGGAATTTTTCTCACAATTTTTTAGAATTTTTCTAGCCTTGGAACGATTTTTCTCGAAATATGATAGTAACTTGCGGCCAGAGACCGACGGATCGGAAAAGGGAGCGACTGGTCGCTGGTAACTTCGACGGATCGGTCCAGAAACCGATCGATCGGTTCTGATGTGGCCAGGTGAGTTTTCTAAATTCGAAATTTTTAGTTTCAAGTTGTTAAATTCCGTGGTTTTGTCCTCTCCTCCGAATTTCTGTTTTTGTTTTTCTTGTTCTTTTTCCTTCATGCCCAATGGCCTTAATAGGACACCATGATGGAAACGGTGGGGGAAATGAGAATAATCACAATAGAGAAGGCCCTATTAGGAACCACTTTCTTCCTGGACCTTAAACTTATGCCTCCTGTATTAGCCCAGCTGTAATCACGGCCATGCACTATGAGATTAAACCCAACTGGATTACAGCGTTAGCATCTTTCTATGGGCGTGAGAATGAGGATCCGTATGGACATATAAATAGCTTTCTTGAAATTCTTTTCATGTTTAAACTTGAGCACTTTAACGATGATGTCTTTAGATTAAAGCGTTTTCCTTTTTCATTGAAAGATAGAGCTAAACATTGGCTTCAAACTTTAGTGCCAAACTTGATTTCGACATGGGACCAACTTTAGGATGCCTTTCTTAAAAAATACTTTCCCATTATTAAAACTCAAAATTATCGTTCATTGATCATATCCTTTAAGCAATATGAGGACAAGCTTTTTCATGAAGCTTGGGAAAGATTTACGGATCTTCTTAGAGGATGTCCTCACCACGAGGTACCCGAGTGGCAGTTAGCCCATTCTTTCTATAACGGTCTTCATGATCGAGATAGAAATATGATTGAAGCTTACTGCGGGGGTATGGTTCTTAGGAAGTCTTGGAATGAACTGTGGGAATTATATAATAATCTTGTTGAGAATTCACAACACAATGCCTCAGTTTATAGGAATCGGTCTACCACTGTTCGTAATTCTCGGGGAGTTTATGAAAATTATGATCTTCAAAGTCTCTCTACTCAAGTAGCCTCCTTAACTAAACAAGTGAGCCAAGTTTAAACTAGACAATCTTTTGCTCCAACGCCTTCTCAGACCCCACTTGAGCCATGTGCCCTTTGCTCTAGCTGTCAACATTATATCACTGACCATCACTTGGCCTCCAGCTTCCCTGACTTTGTTCAGGAGCACATGAATGCAACTTATGGCTTCTCTAAACCTCAGAACAAACCCTATCCAAATTCTTTTAACTCTAGGAGAGATCATCCTAACTCTAGTTGGAAGCCACCCCAGTCAGGATACTTTCATGGGCAAAGTAATACTACCCATCCTCCTGCTTTTCAGTACCCACCTAAAGCGCAAGCTAATCTAAATCATGGGTACCCTCCACAATCATCTTTAGACCCTCCAGCCTAGACCACATTTGACTCAGGATTGAATTCCATCCTTACGACCATGACTGCAATGAATGAAAACATTAATAAGAACATTAATCAAAGCATTAGTGGCATTATTAGACAGGAGTTGACAAGTGAAGTTTCAAAAATTCAGAACTTTGTATCCCGAATAGAGAACCAATGTAATTCTAATACCCAATCTATTGCAAAACTTGAGAATTCATTGGGGCAACTCTCTAATGCTTTGTCAAAAAGAGAGGAAGGATGCTTGCCTAGTGCTGTGACTAACCCTAGGGGCCTGCACTATGTAGAAAGTCAAGACTTAGAAAGGGCTGAAGCCGTAGTGACCCTCAGGAGTGGCAAGATAGTGGATAACAAAGTAGGAGAGCAAACCCGCCACACCGATCGATCGGTCATTAAACATATCGATCGGTCGTCAACCGATCAATCGACATGAGGCCTCCCTACCGATCGATCGGTCGAACGGGAACGACTTAGAGGAGCCACTCGATTCTGATCCTTCTAATTCTAAGGAACCTGACCCATCCAAGTATGTTCCTAAGGTACCCTTTCCTCATGCACTCATGGACCCTTCCTCCAAACCCGATAAGAAATCACATATAGAGGAAATCACTGAGATATTCAAACAAGTGAACATCAACATACCACTTTTAGAGGCCATCCGACAAATCCCTTCTTATGCAAAATTTCTGAAAGACCTTTGTATCCAAAAGCGCAAATCCAAATCTCAGGTATCTAAGAAAATCTTTTTGACTGAACATGTTAGTTCGATCCTAAAATTTGACACTCCGCCAAAACTTAAGGATCCAGGCACCCCAACTATTTCCTGTTGTATAGGAGACTATCATATTAATGGTGCTCTCCTCGATCTTGGTGCTAGTGTTAACTTGATGCCATATACTCTCTATATGAAATTTGGTATGAATAATCTGAAGCCTACGACAGTAACCCTTCAGTTAGCTGATAGATCCATCAAGACATCGCGAGGTATCTTGGAGGATGTGCTAGTTAAGGTTGATAGCTTTTTCTTTCCGTTAGATTTCATTGTCTTGGACATGGAGCCTGTTGAACTTTGCAAGAAATCTGTGCCTATCTTTTTAGGTTGACCTTTCCTAGCTACTGCGAATACTTGCATTAACTGTCGCATAGGGGTTATGGATGTCTCTTTTGGAAACATGAAGAAACGATTGAATATATTTAAAGATGCATGTTTGCCTACAAATAATGACTACTTTGCTGTTGATGTGATCAATGCTTGTGTCTATATTTCTGATTCATCATTATTTAACATTGATTTAGATATTGGATAATTTTTTGCTGACTATATTGAAACACACTCCTGCACAGATTGGTCACTACCTTCTAAAGTTGAACCATCACCTCCTCCTTTACATATATTTACACCATCGTCCATGCCTGCAACATCGATTTTGAAATTGAAACCTCATACCCATTTACTTTGGATTCACCTTAAGGAAGATTCCATTATGATAAGGGACACATACAATAGACCTGGTTGTAAAATGAAACATGACGATAGATTGTCTTTTATAGAGGGTGGAGTTTCTAGTACACCCGTCCCTCCAAACCACTACCTACATCACCACCATTCTCTCCTCTACCTCTTCACGGCCTCCTACTCCCCAAATTTCTCCTCCTCCGATGCCGGTGAGCCCCCATGTTCCGCCGACCGTCTCCGATCTCCTCATCCCGTGCCTCCCATCACCCATGAATACCTTTAGAACCTTCCTCCGGTCACCAGGAAGCTTCCGCCACCATCAAATTCTTTCCTTGCCGCCGGGATCATCGGCTTCAAGCTCCGACGAAACCACCTATCCGACCACCTTCAATCCGCCCGCTGGAAGCTCAATTCGTCCATCCGCCACCATTGGATAGTTCCCCACACATCCACGAACCATCCTCCACCATTACTTACCTCTGTTGCTGTCTGGATCGCCGGAATCAATCTCCGCCATCATCCTTAACCGCGCCGACCACCTCTAATCTCCCACCTGAGAGCCTCAATTCCACAATCAGACTACATAGATGAGTTCACCAGGCCACCACGATCCTTTCTGTACCTTCCAAATCCTCCGGCGACGATGTTTCACCTTGGATCCATCGTCGGTGAGCTTTCAGCCGTTCGATGGCTGCTTGACACGATCCAGGCACTACAGTGTTTTGATTTCCGATCGGACGGTCTAGATATTTGATCAAGACCATCACAAGCATCCTTAGACCATCACAATCATTCACGGGTGTTGACTTTTCTCTATCTCCGCTAATTTCGAATTTGATCTCGCCGTGGGCTGCAGACCGTGGACGAGAAGGACCATACTACGGATTACGAATAATTTGGTGCTCTGCTTGAATGTTGTTGGTTTGTTATTTCTTTGTTTGTGATGTCTAGATAATGATCTATGATGCTACTGTAATCTCCTTTTCAGTCTCCTGTGTATTAGTTATTTTTTGTGATGATAGTTTGTACAGATCAATATATCATGAAAATACAAAGGAGACTCTGCCGAAATTTTCTATAATTCTAATACCTTTTTGGACTTTTATTAGTTATATTTGATCTTTTTAGAAAGGTATATATTTTTGTGATAGGTTATGGTGAGGAAGGAAGTATGTATTCAATGATGGGGGTGCTTCAACTTAAATCAGAAGAGAGAGAAATTGATTTTTTTTTAGCGTTCATTATGGTTATCTCTACCCTTTACTTCTTGATTTATTTTTATGACTTATTGTAATTGGGGAGAATTACATTTAAGTTGGGGGCAGCATTCATAAATTTCATGCTCATATTTTGATATGGTAACCAAATATTATACATCCTTTGAATTATGTCAAAAGAATGAAATTATGATATGATTTGACAAAGGTGTATGTTTTAGAAATTTATCTTATGAATTATTCTGAGACTTGTATGTCATATAAGAAATAGTAAATTTTTGCTATGCATGATATTATTTCTATACTTTAACACTTTTACCATGATTTAAGGATTACTTGACATATTCTAATGCACATGTTCACTTCCACATATTAAGCGGTTGATATTACATTCTAAGCATGATACTTGGATAGATTTACAATTTTATATCATTACACAGAAAATACATGAACACATGCAATATCTGAGTATGCGAAAAAAAAGGAAAAAGAAAATAGATTTTCAACTTAGTAACCGGACAGTGTGCCTAACCAGCGCGGTGTTCGCGTAAAACGGTTGAATTTTCTGAAAAAAAAGCAGAAGAAAAAAATGGATTTTCAACTTAGTAACCGGGCAGTGTGCCTAACCAACGTGGTGTTCGCGTAAAACAGTTGAAATTCTTGCAGAAAAAAGAAAAGAAAAGAAAAATGAATAAAAGCAGAGATTGCTATGTGATGATTGGAAAATATGTGTTGAATAGGATTGTGATCTTGAATAGTTGAAATGTTTAGATATGATTGATACTCTGAAGCATGTGGAACCCCATTCACACACAGGAGTGTTAAAGTTATTTTTAATCATTATTGAATATGTTGAAGTGTTGGAAATATATTATGACATGTTTTAATTCACTATATTTTTATGTGACTATGAGTTGAAAGGTTTATTCATGGATATTATTTCTATTTCATGCATTAGAGTTGATGAATATTATAATTGATTTCTAATGAAATGATCAAGGGTTGTATAGATGCTTATGGGTGTCATCCCTGAAAATCCTCAGGAGACTATAACTCCTTCACTGGGGTAACCCAGGGGTTTAAAGGCTTGTTGCATATGCTAAGTGCAATTGTGAGACCTACGAAAGTGGCTAGTTAGATTTATTGTTTTCTTTTATATTTTCTTTGCTCGAGGACTAGCAAAGTGTAAGTTGGGGGGTGTAATGAGTCAGTAAATATTCATACTTAAACCCCTTAATTTAAATTTGTTAGCCCGAGAGTGTTTGTATTTGATAGTTTGTTAATTGATTTCAGGTTTAATGAAGATTCAATTTAGAAAATACAGAAAAAGACTAATATGTGGAAATTACGCCGCTCCGCTGTCAGTTTGAAAAGAATTCACCAAATTCTCCAGATAAATCCTAAATTCCTAAAATTTGGAGGACTTAGAGAAGACTTCAGGATGAACAACGTTGATGTTGGACACTTTGTGAGATTCTGGACAAATGAATAGCCGTTTTCAATAATATGAAGATAAATAGATGCTGGAAAACTGGTCCGTCGATGCATAGGAGAATATTCACCAAATATTCCATATAAGTCCAAATAATGTCAACTCTTCGGGAAAGGACAGAAGTCTTCCTAATCGACATCTTTGATGTTGAGCACATTTCCAAATTCCGGATGGATTAAACCCAGTTGCGACCGGAATAGGCTGGCAGGAATTAATCCAGGAAATCCGAGTTGTAATAGAAGTCCAACTTAGCCAAAACCCTAATTTCGGGAGTTCTCCTATAAATAGGATTATTTCATCCGAATTTCTCATCGTTTGGGGAGAAAAATCAGAGAGAAAAAGGAGAAGGCTAGGGTTTGAAGACGGAGATCTTTCCGCGGGGATCGATGGCTTCCTTCCCAACACCTATGGATCTTTCTCAAGAGATGAGTAGCTAATTTCTAAACTTAGGGATCTCATGAAACTCTAGTGTAATTTTTTGTATTCTTTGGTTTGAATATTGTATTTTTCTCAAGACATGATCCTATGAATTTGCTTTTTATTGTTAATAGAGTTGAAGAAACAGAGTTCCCTTGACGTGCTTCCATTCCTATATGATTTCTGTGATTGATTGTAGAGATTCATAGGAAGGTTTTCATGTGATTTATGGTTTGCTAGTGAGATAGGCTATGCTAAGCTAGGATAGGTTGTGCCAAGGTCATTAGGAGTAGTATAACTTAAAGTAATTGTAGGACCGAAGACAATCTATCCCAAAAAAGATAGGTTATGCCGTTAGGAACATAAATATAATTTTAGGGATTCATGTGAGCTTGTAGCCGTATGATCCATAATGTTTAGAGAAGGAGATAAGAGGATAGCTGAAGAATACAGAAAGTGAAACTAAGGTGGATTGAGTAAACCCTTAGTATCTCTCGCATTAGTTTAACAACTTTTACGTGCTTTCATTAGATAGTTTTAGTTAATTCAAACTTATCATTGCTTCTTTTGCTTAGATTTAGGGTTTGAGAATTGAATTCAATATTTCCTGGTAAATTCCCTGTGGTTCGACTCCCGACTTCACCGCTATTTCTACCTAATAGTGTAGTGATTGAATAAGGATTATAAATTTATATTTGATTGAGTTTGCAACGTTTTAATGACACGTTTGTGAGCGATCATATTTCTCGCCGGCCGGTCACCGGAGATCCCAACGGGATCACTCCTTTTTGAGGAAGGATCGATCATTCTTGAGGCGTCATGCCTGTCCCGTGCATGATCGATCTTCTGGTGGAAGAAGAACGAGCTTCTAGTAGAAGAAGATCGATCCTTTTGCTTAGGGGCATGGATGGGATCACTGGTCACGAAAGTGATCGATCGATCCTTTTTAGCTTGACAGGGATGGAACTCCCTATTTGCGAAGAAGATCAATCCTTTCTTGGAAGGGATCGATGCTTTTGGTCACAGGGAGGTGTTTTCGTCGGTTTTGCACACGGGGCTTTGTATGTGCGGTTTTCTTTACCGCTTTATAACTTGTACATACCCTTGAGTATGTTAGCCCCATAATGAGGGGTAGTGGTGAACCGGGAGAGTGACGACTCCCGGGATGTGTAGATAGCATGTTGTACTGTTAATCTTGTTTCTCGAGGTTGCTTCTTGTAACATGTTGTCTTTTTGTGGACTGGCTGTAATTGGTGGGGTTACCACTGCAGCAGTCCCTTGGCCAATATTATGTACTCACCACCTTAGGGCGGCAGGGTGTCGAGCCCAGACCTTGTTATTTATTGTCACATATGTTGCATGGTTATCTGCTTCCCTGCGTGTGTTCATAGCATGCATCTGGTTGTGCATTAGCTGCATAAGTAGAGACATTAGTGGGGTTATGAGACCCCTATGTACACTCATACCTTGCTAGAGGGTGACACGGTTGCGTTTTCCTCACCCTTTTGTGAATCGTAGTGTAATTTCCCTGCTGAGCTTAATTGCTCATTCCTACCTGGGCTGCGTTTTGCATGTGCAGGCGTTAGCTCCTCTTCGGTGGCCCCTACCGGGCAGTTAGTTGGCGGTGCGGCGGCGCCTGGCGGAGTTTGAGGAGTGGTGATCTTTTGTCTTCACAACCTTTGTATAGTTAGCCTCATACGAGAGTGTATAAATGTTTGTACCTGATTTCCCCTCTTCGAGGTTTTGTAGACTTGTGCTTCTGGATTTATAATCTTTCAGTTTGAGGTTTCTGTTAATGTTAGAATTGTTAATTGAGGGTGTTTTAATTAATGCTTAGGGAAATCAGTAGACTAGAGGGAACCCTCGCCATATTTTTCTGCAGTTAGTTAGGTTTTGGTTCGCGTCTCCGGCCCGGTTGGGCTTTCACGGGTCGGGCCGCGACAGTCTTACTAGCATAATAAATCACATGTAGGATTTTGTTTACTTGTTGTCCTAACACATCTCCTTTGGTAGAATCAGAAGCATCACACATAGGTTCAAAACGTAAAGAATAGTCATGAGCATGAACTATAAGTGTGGTAGACCATAAATCATGGATAGTTTTAAAAGCTATCAAACATGCAATATTGAAGACAAAAGGAACATCTTTGGCCAGTAATTCACATAAGGGCAGGGAAACTTTGGAAAAATCTTTAATGAATCGAAGGTAGAATCCAACATGACCTAGAAAAGAACGAATTTGACGCACAGATGAAGGTGGAGGTAATTTACTAATTAACTCAACTTTAGCTCTATCAACTTCTATTCCAGGTTTAGAAACGATGTGGCCTAAAACAATTTCTTCCTTAACCATAAAATGCTCTTTTCCCAACTCAGAATTAAGTTAGTTTCAATGCATCGATTAAGAACTTTAGAAAGATTATCTAAATAAGATTCAAAAGAATTTCAAAATACAGAAAAATCATCAATGAAGACTTCTAAGAATTTATCAATCATATTAGAGAAGATGGCCATCATACACCTTTGAAAAGTTACAGGTGCATTACAAAGACCAAAAGGCATCCTACGGTAAGCAAAAGTACCAAAGGGGCATGTAAAAGTAGTCTTCTCTTGATCTTGAGGATCAACTACAACTTGGTTATACCTTGAATATCCATCTAGAAAACAATAATAACTCTGACCATAAAATCTTTCTATGATTTGATCAATAAAAGGTAAGGGAAAACGTTCTTTCCTAGTCAAGGCATTTAGTTTCCTATAATCAATGCAAACACGCCATCCAGTGGTCTGGCGCATTGGGATCTATTCACCGTTCTCATTTTCTACAACTGTTAAGCCGGATTTCTTAGAAACGACTTGTGTAGATCACATGTGGGTAAATAATACTGGCATCTAAAAGTTTCACTATTTCTTTCTTCACCACCTCTTTGATATTATGATTAAGGCGGCGTTGCATTTCTCTAACAGTTTTAGAGTCATCCTCGAGATGAATCCTATGCATGCAAATCGAAGGGTCAATACCTTTCAAATCAGCCACTGACCAACCTATGGATATCCTATGTTGTTTCAGAACCTTTATAAGTTGACTATCCTGATCGTTTGAAAGTGAAGAAGAGATGATAACAGGAAGAGAGGAATCTGATCCTAGAAAAACATATTTTAGCGTTTTAGACAGTGGTTTTAATTCTAAATCATGTGGTGCTTCCAGTGAAAAAAGGTGCATGAGTAGAAGAGTGTGGTGGAAGGGGTTCAACCATCCAAAAAATAGATTCAATTTCCGTCGAGTCCAGACCAATTGATCGGCCGTCTGGCCTATCGATCGATATATCTGAGATGTGTGTTTTGATGTCATCTTTCGATTGTGCAATTTCTAACATAAGATCATCATCATTATCAGAGTCATAATCGTGTAAAATATCAGAGAATTCATCAGAAATCATGGTATGTGATCTAGTATCGATACATTCAGTCAAAGTATCAACATTATAACATTCATCATGATCATACTCAGGCAAACATGCAGTTTTGAAAGTACTCAATTTCACATGCATATGTTCAAACGAAACATCCATAACACCAGTTCGACAATTTATGTAGGCATTTGCTGTGGCCAAAAAGGGACGTCCTAAGATAATAGGTATTGTCTTTTTGTAGTGGACAGCAGGCTCCATATCCAAGATAACAAAGTCAATGGGAAAGAAGAAATTGCCCACCTTAACTAAAACATCTTCTAATATACCTTTAGGAGTCTTAATAGATCTATCAGCTAATTGCATAATTACTGGTGTCTCTTTAAGCTCTCCCATACCAAATTCCTTATAAAGGTAATAGGGCATAAGGTTGACACTGCATCTTAATCAAGATGGGTGCCATCTATATGATAGTCTTCTATACAATAAGGGATGGTGCGGGTACCCGGATCTTTCAGTTTGAGAGGTGTATCATGTTTCAGAATTGAACTAATCTGCTCAGTGAGAAAAATCTTTTTAGATACTTTGGATTTGGCCTGACGTTTATGGGTATACAGATTCTTAAGAAATTTAGCATAAGAAGGGATCTGGCGGATAGTATCAAGAAAATGTATGTTTATATTGACTTGTTTAAAGGTCTCAAGGATTTCTTTGGTGGTCTTTCGGGATTTCAAGGTTGAAGAAGGGTCCTTAAGGGCTACAGGAAAAGGTACTTTTGGAATGTATTTAGCTGGATCAGGCTCTCTAACATCTGTTGGATCATAATCAGGTGCAAGATAAGGGTCATCTCAGGATGGTCGATTGATCGTCGGATCGGGCGATCGATCGTTCGAACTGATAGGTTCACCAATTTGATCTATAGTTTTGCCATTTCTAAGGGTCACAACGACTTTGGCACTCTCAAAGTTTTGGCTTTCTACATGGTATTGGCCTCTCGGGTTGGTGACATGCTGACTTGGCAAGTGTCCTTCCTCTCTTTTTGATAAGGTGTTAGAGAGTTGGCCCAACGAATTCTCAAGTTTGGCAATGGATTGGGTATTAGAATTACACTGGTTCTCTATTCTAGACATATTATTTTGCATTTTGAAAATATCACTTTTTAGGTTACTTCTCATTTCACTAAACTTTTCATTTATGACTGAAAGAATGAAACACAAAGTGGGTTCAGAGGTGGTTGGGGCCGGAGGGGCTGAAGTTGATTGTGGAAGGTACCCAGGATTTAGATTTGTAGAAATTTTAGGTGGGTACTTGAAAACAGAAGGATTAACTATATCATTTTGTCCTTAAAAGTTACTTGACTGTTGTGGCTTCCAACTAAAATTAGAATAATTTCTCCAACATGAATTATAGATATTAGAATAAGGGTTATTCTGAGGTTTGGAAAACCATAAGTTGCATTAGCTTGTTCCTGAATAAAGTTAGGGGAATTGGGAGCCAAGTGACAATCAGTGATATGATGATCAGAGCTAAGACAAAGGGCACATGTCTCAGAAGAAGTGTGAGGCAATTGTTGAGTAAGAGTTTGACTTGTTCTCAACTGATTTAAATATTTAGTTAGGAGACTCAATTGACTTAAATCTTTAGTTAGGAGAGTTAATTGTGCAGAGAGACTTTGGACTTCAAAAATTTCATGAATTCCCTGAGAATTACGAACAGTGGTAAACCGACTCCTAGAAACTGAGGCATTGTGTTGTGAATTTTCAGCAATGTTGTCATACATTTCTCGAAGAGCAGTCCATGGCTTACTAAGAACAACACCACCGCAACAGGCTTTGACCATCATCCTATAACGATCATTAAAACCATTATAAAATGAATGGGCTAACTTCCACTCAGGTGCCTCATGGTGGGAACATTCTCTAAGAAGATCCTTAAATCTTTCCCAAGCTTCATAAAACATCTCATCTTCATTTTGCTTAAAAGAGATAATCATTGAACAATAGTTTTGAGTTTTAATGATAGGGAAATATTTTTTAAGGAAAGCATCCTGAAGTTGATCTCATGTTGAAATCGAATTTGGAGCTAATGTTTGAAGCCAATGTCTAGCCTTGTTGTTCAAAGAGAAAGGGAAAAGCTTGAGTCTAAAAGCATCATCATTAAAATGCTGAAGTTTGAACATGGAAAGGATTTCAAGGAAGCTAGCAATGTGTCCATAGGAATCCTCGTTCTCACGCCCATAGAAAGAAGGTAAAGCTGTAATCCAGTTAGGCTTAATCTCATAATGTGTAATAGCAGATGGGTTGATAAAGAAGCATAGGTGTAAGGCCCAGGTAGGAAAGGATTCCTAATTGGGACTTCTCTATTATTGTTATTATTACCACCCCTGCCCATATTAGCATTAGAGTCAATGACAGGTCCCTCGTTTTCAGCCATTAAAGATTGCAAGTTAATTAAGGCTTCTTGGTAATTACTTAAAGATTTTTGTCCTAACGTTCTAGCTGTTCGAAGTGTGGCCTCTATTTCTAGATCCAAAGGTTTCAGCGTGTTATTCCGAGATCGCCTGCCTTGCATGCAAGATCACAACCAAAAAGAGAAAAAGAAAACAGAATATTCGAAGGAGAGGAGAAAATCCGGAAAACAACAATTGAAACGAAAGGTTTTGAAGCAAGATAACTAACCTATCTACGCTCGCGGTCGATCTGACGGTCGACTGTGGAATTGTGCAACCTTACTTGGAGAAGCGACGGTCAATCGTCGTATCGACGTTGAGAAGCTGTTTGATACGAGCGGTCTACTCGCAATCCTCTCGTATCAGGTCTCTACTACTCCAATTGATCATAATGGAGTCTGATCGGACTTGATTGGCTGAATCTGGCTAGTTGGATGAAATCTGACATGAGCTAGTTCAGATCTGGATGAGCCTGATTGGGGTAGGACTTGATTAGGTCAAGACTGAGTTGATCTGGATCATGTTGACCGGGTTGGATTGGGTTGGATCTGGATTAACTAGATGTGTCAAGTGGTTGGCTGGGAAGATCCGATGGTTGAGGATCACTGAAAGTGGATCACCGGCGAGCAGAAGTTTCTGGGGGTTGGGATCTTGGCAGTGGGGTCGTGGGAAGACGGGGAAGAGATCCACCGAAGTGGATTGGCCGGATGGATGCCGGATCGACAAGATCTGAAGGTTGACGGAGGTGGGTTTGGGTTGACCGGCGTCGGGGACACAGGGAGGGCTCGTGGGTGGCTTAGGACGTCGGGAAGCTTATGGAAAAGGGCTAACGGGGTTCGGAGAGGGGTTAAGGTCGGTTTAGGGGTGAGATCGGGAACGAACATGGGTTGACAGCGGCGGTTGAGAAGTGGGGAACGGCGAGTAGATCTTCGGAGGCGGCGAGTGTAACACCCCGACCCTCCTGTGAGGACCCACCCCTCTACTCATGTGGCTCGTCGTGGACCGCAAGGGCAATTTGGTAAATTGCGCCTTGTCGGTTAGTTTCACACCCGCGTGGGCACACACTGACCATGTTTGTGGTAATGTTTGGCTAGAATGGTTAGTGGGACCCTGGATCGAAAGATCCGGGCTTGGGCTTAAGTTTTAGCCCAAGTCTTGCTTTCTGCGAAAGAAGGATCGATCCTTCCTTGCTAGAAGGATCGATCGTTCAAAGGCAGGAACGCGGATCGTTGAGAAGGATCGATCGTTCCTCTTGGGACGGATCGATCGCTCTCTTGGGACGGATCGATCGGTCCTCTTGGACGGATCGATCCTGCTTAGTCGGTTCGTTTGTCTACAAAACAGACCTAACCTTCTTCCATGAATTTCTTTTGAAATCCGAGTTCTTGAGCTGAGATTTTCTGGATTTCGAAGAGGTTGTGGATGATCCAAGGCCTCGCAGCCGGGATTGAAGCTGCTATTGCTTAGGTAGGGATCCTACCTACAATTCTTCCGGGTTTTTGGAAGTTTTTCCCGTTGTCTGTGATCTTTTGCTTAGATCTTGTTATACACTTGTTAGATTGTAGTATTTCCACCGGCTTTGGACTCGTGGTCCTTCGTACTACTAGATCCCAGGTTTTAGTGAGATTTGGTGGAGTTTTCCGACGGTATTTCTCGCCGGAAGGTTGCCGGAGAACCCATCGCGATCGATCCTTCTGTGAAAGGGATCGATCCGTATTTGTTGGTCACGCTGAACCCGAGTAGGATCGATCATTCTCGGGGAGGACAATCGATCCTTGTGCCCTGGGTAGCATGGGATCCCCCTTCGTCATGAGTAGGATCGATCGTCCCTTGGGAGGAGGGATCGATCCTCCTTGGCACGACAGTGAGGATGTTCCCTATCGCGAGTAGGATCGATTGTCCTGGGAGGACGGATCGATCCTACTCGGCGCGATATGGAGAGTGTTCTCTGCCATTAGAAGGATCGATCTTCCCATGGGGGGAGGGATCAAGGGAAGATCGATCCGTCTATGGCAGAGAGAGAAATTCTTCTTGATTTTGCCCGCGGGGCTTTGCATGTACCGTTTTCTTTACTGTCTTATACCTGGTACATATGTTTAAGCATGTTAGCCCCATATTAGGGGCAGTGGTGAACCGGGGGAGTGATGACTCCCGGGATGTTTAGAATAAATGGGCGGGTAGCCCTACAGCTTTCCTTAGCTTTGCAAGCCGGCGTGCGCTGAGGGCTTTATCTGTGATATCTGTGAGCTGTTGTTTGCGGGGCTGCTTCCCGATGCAGGTGTTGTGCTGGACTGCTGACAGTCGATGGTGGTACCACTGTAGCAGCTCCTAGACCTTACTTACATGTTCACCACCTCGGGCTGGCAGGGTGCCATGCCCAGACCTTGTTTGATATGCAATCATATACTGTTGCATGCTTATCTGTATTACCCTGCGTGTGCTCATAACATACATTGCTTTGTGCATTAGTTGCATCTGTGTAGGGCGTTAGCGATGGGTTGATCGCCGATCCGGGGCTTTCGGGTACTCCGGATCTAGCTCTAGCACCGTTGCGGGTAGCTTGGTCCAGGACTCGATTTGTAGTATTCAGTCGATTTCGATGATAGGGTTAGATGACCTGAATACATGTGGTTTGATGTTTATAGGTCGTGTCGACTCCAAGTTGTATCTGAGATGTAGCCGGAGTCCGGTGTTCTTGACTCTTGGGTCGAGGAGTGCCTAACCAGTGGTGTCCTGGCCCGCCAAACAGTGTTCAGTGTCCTGTTGTGAGTCTGCAGTGTTTTGGGCCTGCGTTCACGGACTTCCGGTAGAGTTATGGCACCCTGGTATACACCTAGGGTAGATTTGGTGGCGGCACTATTGTGTTCCCTTCCTTGTGAGTGTCGTAGTGTAGTGTCCCTGCTGAGCTTAGTGCTCGCTCCTACCCGGGCTGTGTTTTGCAGGTGCTGGCGCTAGCACTTCTTCGGTCGCCCCTACCGGGCCTGTGTTTGGTGACGTGGCGGCGTCTGGTAGTGCTTGAGGAGCGGCGATCTTAGTTTTACCCTTTTGTTATAGATAGTCTCCTATGAGAGTGTTAAATGTATAATTTCCATGTTTTGAGGATGTGTATTATACTTCAGTTTCAGTCTTTGAGGTTTGTAATTGTATGTTAATACAGGATGATTATGAATTGCTAGGGAGACCACTATGATTAGAGGGAAACCTCGCCAAAATTTCTGCAGTAAGTTAGGTTCCGGTTCGCGTCGCCCGGCCCGGTTGGGCCTACGCGGGTCGGGGCACGACACCTCCACTGGGCCCTGTGGAGGCCCCGGCCCGCGGGCTCCCTGTCCGACCAGGATCCACCCGAGGGCCCCACTCGACACAATATTGTCCACTTTTGGCTCACCGTAGAAATCTGGGAAAACTTCCTAGTAGGTCACCCATCGTGTGACTACTCCAGGTCGAGCACGCTTAACCATGGAGTTTTTCTGGCGGATCACTGCCAGCACGGCTTTAAAACGCGTTGTGTCTTATAAGGGCTTACTATATACTTATATCGAACCCCGGACCATACCTAGGCGTTGTGGGATTACTTACCCGCGGCTACCCGACTCATCCCCGCTCTCCAGGCGAAGGCATCTTGTCCCACGGTAGACCCAGCGGGCCTCACAGCGAGGGCGTGTGGGGATGGGTTGCTTGGGGTCGTGGGCTACAAGGGAGGTCGAAGGTGGCCTTGGGAGGTGACGGGGCTGGCCGGAGAGGCTGGACGGAGGTTGATCGGCGGTGAGATAGCGTCGGGCATGGGAGAGAGGAGGGAGGAGGAAGACGTTGACATGGCAGGTGACTGGGCATGGGATGCTGATGGGGACGAGAGAGAAAGTGGTGGGGAGAGAGAAATACCAATGGAGGCTGTGCCGGCTGTGGAGAAGATGACCAGCGGGGAAGAAGGAGGATTGATGGTGGATTTCTGGTGGAAACTATATTACTTCTACTTCTTTGATATCCTACTTAACTACTCTACTTTACTCATAAACTCACATCATAATTCTCTTTCCTGGCTACATCATACATGCTGAGGTCTTTTTATAGAGGCCTCGACTGAGTCCTAATCCAACTATAAAACCCCCTTAATTAGCAAGTAAGAAGGTTTTCATACTCAAACCCAACTTACTAACTCAAATTGTCGCGCCCCGACCCGCGAAAGCCCAACTGGACCGGGCGACGCGAACCGGAACCTACAAAACGCGGAGGAAAAGCTGGCGAGGGTTCCCTCTAACCTATTGGTCTCCCTAACAATTCACCAAAGCACCCTCAATTAAAACAATATTAATCAGCAAAACCTCGAACCACGGATTTAAAACTCAAAGAAAAGTTTAATATATATATCCTCGGAGAGGGGGGAGGTTCAAATACAACATTACTCCCGTAGGAGACTAACTAATATAGGATAAAAACTGTAAAGGATCACCAGCTCTCAGACTCCGCCTGGCGCCGCCGCACCGCCGACCAACTGCCCGGTAGGGGCCACGGAAGAAGAACTGACGCCTGCACCTGCAAAACGCAGCCCGGGTAGGTGTGAGCACTAAGCTCAGTAGGGATCTACACAACGACACACAGGAGGAAGAGGGAAACACAATAGTGTCGCCCTCAAGTAAGACCTAGGTGTATACAGGGGTCCCATAACCCCACCGCGTGTCCCTGGTGCCCAGGAGCAGCACACAGTAAGCTCAACAAACATTGCTGACTCACATGCAAGGAACCGACACTGCAGGCGGGAAATGGCACCGCTGAGGGGGCCTCTCCACTACTCAAGAGTCAACACAGTGGAACACCGGCTACACCTCAGCATCCGACTCAAGGCCGACACGACCTCTACAATCATCAAGCAACTAGTGTCCCAGTCATCTAAGCCTATCATCGAATCGACTGGACACCACAATTCAAACCGGGTCCAAACTACCCAACCCCGGTCCTTGGGCTAAGTCCAAGCTTGCAGCCTTGGGACGGCGACCCACTGATCACCCACGCCCTAACCAATGCAACTAATGCACAAATCAACAATGCATGCTATGACATACACAAACTGGAGATAGTCATACAATAGTATGATAAGGCATCATATAAGTCTACTGGATCGCTGCAGCGGTACTACCGACCGCTGCCAGCCGACCCGCAGCGGGTCCCGGCATTACGACGGTACCACGACCGTCAACCGCGAACTCCTGCAACGGGAAGCAACCCCGAAAACCACTGATGAACAGTAAACAATATAATATTATATTCCGAAATATAATATTATATTCAAAACACCCAAAAGTTCTCTACTAGGGGCTATTTCATCCCGTCGATCTGACATCCAAACGACGTCGGATTCAAGATCCAACTAAGCCATCAGTAGGTGTATATACCATGATCAATATATCCAAAATCCATAATCATCCAACGGTTGGATTAACAGGAAAACACTAATCAAAACCGCTAATCAAACTAACTTACCAATTAATTGCTGCAACGCAGCCCTCCAGTAAACAATTCATAACAAATCATAAAAAAATTGGCAAAATTATGAAATCAGTTGGGTTAGAGAGTAGATTAAAAAATCTACAACGCTTATGTTCATCACAACCCAAGATTACGTACACACCGGCCGGAAAACTCGCCGCAAGCCGGCTGTTCTTCAAGAATAGCAGAAAACCGGAAATCTGAGATTAATCATGCATAAAACCTACTCAAATCTCAACCAAACATCATGAAACTTATATAAGATATTCTACTACGCATGAGGAATCCAACAAGACAAAGATCAACAAGATCCAATGGCTAGATCTAAAGAAACCCACTAAAGAACACAATAGGTAGAAGAACCTACCGAAGAACGCTAACCCGGCTGATTCCCCGCCAGTTGATCACCAACAAGGTTCCAAACCACTTCAGGGATCTTCTTCTCGTTGCCATGGATCCAACGAGCCTTAAAACACCCAAAATGATGGTCGGAGGAGGGAGAACGGAAGAGAGGAAGGTGGCTGCCGGAAACAGGGGAAGAAAGCAGAGCTTTCGGGAGAAGAAAGAAGTAGGAAGAAGAAAGGAGAAGGAGGAAGAAAAGAAGGGAAAAGGGGGAGGGGACAGCCGAGAAAGAGGGGAGAAAGGCAAAGGAGGGGAGGGAAAGTCCTCCCCTTCTGATAGGAGAGAGCGACGGCCAATGGCGGCCGTCCTCGCGAAGCAGAAAAGCCAGCGACGCGATTCCGATCGATCGCTCCAAGGAGCGATCGGTCGCTCGCGCCCCGGATCGATCCCAACACCAAGTCGGATCGATCAGAGCGGGTCAAAACCCACCGACTTGCTCATGAGTCCGACCGATCACTCCAAGGAGCGATCGATCGCTCGAGGGTCGTCAGCTGCCCAAAGGCAATCTTCCGCGCGCCCGAGCTGGGATCTTCCGATCCCGGGTCCACCTAGCCATTCTAAACAAGCACTAACACAAACAAGGCCAGTGTGTGCACACGCGGGTGTGAAACAAACCAACAAGGCGCAATTTACCAAATTGCCCTTGCGGTCTACAACGAGCCACAGGGGTAGAGGGACTTGATCTGGATGGTCCTGATCGCTTGGGACTCTTTGATCTGGTTCAAATCAAAGATCGAAAGCACTGGATCGAAGATCAGGCTGATCAGACGTCTGGATCAAGTTGTAGTCTTGATCGGACGGCTGAGAAGCTGCCGGAGCTGGATCAACGGTGAAATGAGGTCGTCGGAGTGTGGAAACGGCACAGGAAGCTTCGCTGGGAGCTGGAGGTTCCATCAGTACAATCTGATTGCTGGATGGGGCTTCGAACACGCCGGATCTGATGGTGGCGGCGCATGATGTCGCTGATGATCGTCAGTGAAGGAGTGCTCAACGGCGCTCGATCTTGTCGGGGAAAGGTACGTGAAGGTCTTGGGACCTTTCTCGTGAGGTCTGATCTCGGGATCACGCTTGGGAAGTGCTGGAGTAGAGGTGATCGGAGCAATGGGTTTCGCCGGAATTTGATCCCGGCAATCTGAGCTTTGGTTGTGGTCGTGGTTGGCCATGACGGCTTCGGGGAGGGACACCGATGCTTCCTTGGTGGGTAGGTGGAGAGGATGGCGTTGCAGGACGGCGTTGCGGTGGCGTGATGAGTGCATGAAAGTGCACTCTGAATAGCCTTATAACTAGTTTAATTACTGGATGTTTCATCCTTAATTAGTCTTTTTACTACTATTTTTATACTTATATGTTGCTTCACAAAGTTATGTGGAATATGCAGGAAATCGGAGCTAAAGAAGCAAAGATATGTCATATTCAACATCGAATCTGTACCTGCTCAGAATGAACCAGATAATCTTCTATACATGGTTGGAAAGCTCTTGAAGTCTAGTTTCTGGATAATTTTATGGTTCGTGATTCCGAGTTTTCTAGAGGAAGTTACAGCAATATTAGTACCAATGGCGCAGTCTGGATGGCAAAATAGTAAATACTCAGGAAAGACGGATCGATCATGTTCCCTAAAAGGATCGATCCTTTTATGCAGACTGACCTGACAGAACGCATCATTTTCAGATGATCACAGAAGGATCGATCTTCCTTTCACTCGAGAATATTGAGGAAATCGTCGAGGAGAAGGATCGATCTTTCTCCTATCGAAGGATCCATCCTACTATCCATCTTACTGAGAAGGATCCATCCTACTCTTTCAGTAGGATCCATCCTACTGAGAATGATCCATCCTACTCTTACAAAGGATCGATCTTCCTCGGGCGTAGCCAGAAATTGAAGATTTTGATATCAAAGGATCGATCTTACCTTCGCAGTGAAGAAAATTAACGGCTCAGATCTAATCTGAGGATGGAGACACTTTAAGGCTATAAATAGGACTCTTTCTAGGGTTTGAGGGGGGGCGGCCAACACTATTGGAGGAGTTTTGAAGGCCGGAAAGAGGGGAGAGGACCGCATAATGATCTAGGGTTTTTCTTTCTTATCTTTCTTATGAATATCTTGGTTGTTTTTATGATGAACATGAGTGGCTAATCCCTTTGCTAAGGAACCGATGTAGCCCTAACTGAATCATTCTATGTTATTGGATCATGATTATTTATTTTCCTTGTTTCATTCATTATTATAACTGAGATCTTAAATACCTTTATCTGGCAAATAGAAGTATTATAGATTGTTTTATGTGAGATTGGGTGAGGATTCATTCCCTAATCTTGCAGGATCTATGAATGAATGAGTTTATATCGAGGCCGGTTCAAGCTAAGACAACTCTTGGTTCATAATTGTTCTTCAGAGCTTAATTGATTCTTGATTAACACTTAGTTATGGGTTCATTAGGTAGGGTTAATTGAGGGTACTTGGTGAAGACCGCGATCGAACGGATCATCATACCGGAAGAACGAGCCCTTGGAATTAAATTGAGATTTTGTTGATTCAATGCATAGAATGAGGATGTTATGGTGAAATCGGAACCTTAGTATTCATTCATCATATTTCTATCGTTTTCTTATTTCGTTATTAGATCTTCTATTCTCAATACTTCATATTTCTTCCTTTACCTTGCTTATTTTCTTTCTCCTATGTCCTTTAGCGTTTTACTCTAATAATCTCTACAAATCTATGTGGGTACGATACTCATCTTGCTGCTATACTGATCACACCGATTCGTATACTTGCGAGATATAAAATTTATTCATCATGGTGGCTCGGGGATGAGCTGTTAAACTCTGGTTTTGAGCCGGGGCGACGAAGGGTCGGCTCGGATCGAGCCGTGTGCGGGGAAGGAGGTGAGCCGCGACTTGAGCCAGTCCGAAAGGAGAGAGAAAACCAGGGAAATTACCAGAAAATATGGAAAAATAGGGAAAATTCTAGAAAAAATAGGAGAAGGTAAAAGGAAGTTTTCACCTGGGTCCGGCGGAGGTAGAGGCTTACATGGAGGTAGATTAGAGGCAGGAAAATGAGGTTGGTGTGGTGGCGTCTGATGTGGTAGGGATGTATGTTGTGATGGTAGAAGAGTGGTTTGGCCAGGTACAGGAGTAGGTTGGACTGGCTGGGTAAAAGGAGTAGAATCTGATCCAACTAGGATATAGTTTGGAACAGGGTCGAGTTCTCCTTCGGTCGGGTCAGCTTCTGGTGGAGTCTTAGGAGAAGTTGGGTTGGTAGTTGGAGGATGCATGGTTAGGGTTAGGATTCTCACATTTCTCTCCTACCTTACCTCGGTCATGTTTCTGCATGTGTAGCGCCATGAAAGTGAGGGACTCAGAGATTCCTCGAAGCAGGGCCTTCGCCTCGTGCTGGGATGTCTGGAGGGTCAACAGCGTCCCTTTGATAAAATCCATCCCTTCTCAGGTTACGGGGCTATCCCGCTCCTTGGAAGCGCTCACAATGGTAGCTCCTGCCATTAGATCTGCTTCTGGAAGGTTCTGGGCAGCACAGTCGGAGGAACGGAGCTCTGATACCAAGTTGATACGAGCGGTCTACTCGCAATCCTCTCCTATCGGGTCTCTACTACTCCAATTGATCATAATTTAGTATGATCAGACTTGATTGGCTGAATCTGGCTAGTTGGATCAAATCTGACTTGAGCTGGTTCAGATCTGGCTGAGCCTGATTGGGGTAGGACTTGACTGGGTCATGTCTGAGTTGATCTGGATCAGGTTGACTAGGTTGGATTAGGCTGGATCTGGATTAACTGGCTGAGTCAAGTGGTTGACTGGGAAGATCCGACGGCTGAGGATCGCCGGAAGTGGATAACCGATGAGGAGATGTTTCCGAGGGTCGAATCTTGGCAGTGGGGTTGCGGGAGGACGGGGAAGAGATCCACCAGAGTGGATTGGCCGAATGGATTGATTGTGGCGGCTGTGAAGTGGGGAACAACGGGGAGATCGTCGGAGACTGCGAGGGCATGCGGGGATGGGTTGCTTGGGGTCGTGGGCTATAGGGGAGGTCGAAGGTGGCCTTGGGAGGTGACGGGGTTGGCCGGAGAGGCTGGACGAAGGTTGGTCGGCAGTGAGGTAGCGTAGGGCATGGGAGAGAGGAGGGAGGAGGAAGATGCTGATGTGGCAGGTG
This sequence comes from Narthecium ossifragum, assembly GCA_963920575.1. Taxonomy (NCBI): domain Eukaryota; kingdom Viridiplantae; phylum Streptophyta; class Magnoliopsida; order Dioscoreales; family Nartheciaceae; genus Narthecium; species Narthecium ossifragum. The sequence goes on along the minus strand of OY986964.1, from coordinate 13,819,398 downwards.
ATTGGGTGTGGGATGCTGACGTGGTGGAGAGAGAAAGTGGTGGGGAGAGAGAAATACCGATGGAGGTGGTGCTGGCTGCGGAGAAGATGACCAGCGGGGAAGAAGGAGGATCAATGGTGGATTTCTGGTGGAAACTATATTACTTTTAACTCCTATGATATTCTACTTAACTACTCTACTTTACTCATAAACTCACATCATAAGTCACTTTCCTGGCTACATCATACCTACTGAGGTCCTTTTATAGAGGCCTCGACTGAGTCCTATTCCAACTATAAAACCCCCTTGCTTAATCAACAAGTAATAAGGTTTCCATACTGAAACTCAACTTTCTACCGCAAATGGACTCTTAATTAATTCCTAACAAGCAAATATCAACTATGACTCAATTAAATATAAAATATTAATAATAAATCCTAATTAAATACTCTAGTTTGAACTCGGAAAGTCTATGCCAAAATAGGAAAGAGGCTAAACCAGTTTGGGTCCTCTTCTAGGTGTGGGTCCTGTTGGTCGAGTCAGATCGACTCGTATCACTGTTTTCGTGAGAGAAGCTCACGGACGATCCGGCGGTTGATGTAATGGTCGACGGTAGATATAGTAGAGCACGACGGCCGATCTTGCAGACGATGCCATGGTCGACCGTTAGTCTGCTTTAGAGAAAAATCCGTTCCACGGCTACAAAAATTCCAAAAAATTGTCAGAAAAATCGTAAAAAATGTAAAATAAAAATAGAGAAAGATAAAAATCTAACTATGCCCAAAAAAGAGTTAAGAGAAAATTAAATCGATACTCCTTAAAAATCAAAAAATTTCCCCGGCAACGGTGTCAAAAATTGATCGCTTGCGAACGATGTCGTTAAGTTATATGCAATTTAGAAATTTGTAAACCTTTCTTTCAACACTAAATTAGTAAGATAGGATAATGGAGAAATACAGTGTCGGTCTTGAGGGAAAAATTTGACTAACAAGGAAAAATCATAATTAAATCTCGAAACTTTAATCCTAAAGCGAAGAAGTATTGATTTGGGTTGTTTTATAATTATTTAATGAAAACTAACTAAGAAAGCAATGTAAAAAGGATTTAAGATAGATCAATGAGAAAACCTAAGAATTACTCAATCCAGTTTAGTTTCACTTCCTGTATTCTCTAGTTATCCTCTTGTTTTCTTATCTAGACATTATAGATTCATAGCTTCTTAAGCTTACATGAATCCCTAAAAGAAGGTAAGTGTTTTCCAAATGTATATTTTATCTTTGATTAGCATAGATTGTGTTCGGGGTAACCTTAGCAAAACCTATCATCACTAAGCATAAAATATCGCATCGGTTATTCACAAAGTACATCTAAACTATCTTATAGATCTCTACCATCAATCACCGAAATCAAGTAGGCCAAAATATACGTCAAGGAACTCTGTTCCCTCAACTATATTAACAATAAATCCATATCTATAAGATTATGTCTAGCAAAAGATTACAAGTATTAAACTAGAAAATACAAAGAAGCTACACTAAAGATTCATGAGATCCCTAAGTAAAGAAGTTAGCCACTCATCTTTATGATGAAGGCCATATATTCGATGAAGAATGATTTGGATCCACGCGGTGGCTCCGTCTGCTCCATGAAATCTTCAAAACCCTAATTCACTATTTTCTCTCTATGGAGCCTCCTGTTTTTCGGCCAGCAAACCCCTTTTTATTGGTTAACTCCCTAAATTAGGGTTTTGGTTAAGTTGGAACTTGGATTCCTTGAATTAATTCTGGATTTCTTACTCCGGTCGCAACTGGGTCAAATGAATACGGAATTTGGAAACATGCTCAACACGAAACATGTAGATTAGGAAGTCCTCTCTCATATTCTGAAAATTTAATAATATTATAAATTATGTGGAATATGTGGTGAATATTCTCCTAAACGTTGACGAACCAGTTTTTTAGCAGCTATATATCTTTATCTTCTTCAAAACTAGTATCAATCCATCAGGCTTATTGCAAAATGTCCAACATGGAAGTTGTACGTCTTGATGTCTTCTAGATTTCCTCCAAACTTTAGAATATTTGGACTTATTAATAATTTCTGGAGAATATTATCCTTTTTCAGCTTATTTTCAGCTTATTTTCAGCATATTAACCTTTTTCTGTATTTTCTAACTTGAATCTTCATTAAACCTGAACTCAACTAACAAACTATAAAATACAAACACTCTAGGGCTAATAAAGATAAATTAAGGGGTTTAATTATGAATATTTAGTGACTTATCAGTCATCTCGAGCGCCCTTCTGAGTTGCTTTGCCGCACGTCCCGCTCGATGGAATCAACTCATGGCGCGCCAAGTTTTGCCTTGGCCCGGACCACCGCACTGATACGAGCGGTCTACTCGTAATCCTCTCGTATCGTGTCTCTACTGCTCCAATCGATCAGAATCGGCCTGATCGGACTTGATTGAGTCCAATTGGCTGAATCTAGCTTATCTGGTTCAGATCTGGCTGAGCCTGATTGGATAGGACTTGACTGGGTCAAGTCTGAGTTGATCTGGATCAGGCTGATCGTGTTGGGTTGGGCTGGATCCGGATTAAGTGGCTAGACCAAGTCAAGTTGACTGGATCAGCCAGGGAACTGGGCTGAGGAATCACCGGAGTGGATCCGATGGCTGAGGCTGACCGGAGTGGATTGCCGGCGTAGGCCGTCGGAGGCGGTCAGAAACTTGGCAGGAGAGGTCGCAGGACGATGGGGAAGATATCCACCGGAATGGATTGGTCGGAGGATGGCTAGATCGACGAGATCTGGTGTGGCCGGCGATGGGTTTAGTGTCAGATCGGCGTCGGGGATGACCGGAGTCGTGAGGGCCGGCGGAGCTCGGGAGGTTGGGTTGCCGGGGAAGACGTCGTAGAAGACGAATGAGGCGGTGAAGGGGTTGGCCGGAGTCGTGAGGGCTTGGGGAAGAGGATGGTCATCTTGGATGGCAACGGGGCTAGCCGGAGAGGCTGGACGGAGGTGGACGGCGGTGAAGCTAGGGTTCGGCTTGAGGAAGAGAGGAGGAAGACGATGCTGAGGTGGCTGGTGACGAGGAGAGAGAGTGGTGACGTGGCGCTGATGTGGAGGAGAGAGAAAGTGACGGGGAGAGAGAAATACTGGTGGAGGTGGTGCCGGCTGCAGAGAAGATGACCGACGGGGAAGAAGGTGGATCGATGGTGAATATCTGGTGGAATCTACAATACCTCTACTCCTATGATACTCTATCGACTATTCTTAATTTCTCTTCATCATTCATCATCCTAATACAAACTAATGATGTCTCTTTTATAGAGGCCTTGACAGAGTCCTAATCCAACTAAAAAACCCCCTTTCTTAATTAGCAAGTAATAAGGCTTTCAGACTCAACTCAACTTACTAACTCAAATATCAACTAGGACTCAATTAAATATAAAATACTAATGATAAATCATAATCAAATACTGTAGTTTGAAGTAGGGAAGTCCAAGTTAAATTAGGAAAGAGGCTGAACCAGTTTGGTTCCTCTTCTGGGTTCGGGTCCAGTTGGTCGAGTCGGATTGACTCGTTTCATCCCCCCTTCCTTCAGAATTGGTCTTGTCCTCAAGGCCAGAGTCAAGTCAGGTAGGATGGCTCTATGTGACTGGACCGAATCAACTTGCTTCTGTATCTCTGGACTGGGTGGCGAGAAACCAGGTCGATCCGATGACGGGTCCAGGGGTAGCAGGGGCAGGGTTCTGTTTAGGTCCTACAATCTATTTAGATTCTACCATCCTCCCTACGGCCAGGATGAGTCCAATTTCATCCAAGGGTGCATATCATGCCACATCATTGATATCTATTTAGATTCTAAAATCCATACATATCTCCTCCTCTCTCTCACGTTGCCCCGCATCTCGCCAGCCGCCGCCCCAGATCCCCTCCCCGTCGACGCCCCGCATCTCGTCGGCCGCCGCCCCATATCTCCTCCCCGTCGACGCCCCGCATCTCGCGGCCGCCCCATATCAATCAGTAGCCAGTATGCCGCAAAAAGGTGGATTAGTAAGGAAACTCACTGAAGAACATGAGAGCACATTAGTAGCTCATGCGCCCCACCCCAACTATGAGGCTGCCTCATCTGTGCAACATATGAATCGAAATCGCCTTGAAGAAACCTGAATAAGGATATAAAGATGATGCAATATGTAGGAAAACTTTGTGGCGAAAAGAAGATAACATTTGTCAGCAAAGCTTGAAACTGCATTTGGGACCTCATAAAACCATTAAATCAACCTTCCTCTGTTTTAATGTCTTCAATACAAGATTCTTTTTTTAAAGAAGAACATTAAACAACAATGTCAGAGTACAAAAGAAGGTTGATCGAAAAAGGTAACCATTCAGTATCTGCTCGCTTTCTGATGAATTCATCCCCAGCCTGTCGGTAAACCGAGCACGAGCACAAGTCAAGCATTTAGACACGAAAATTAGTCTTCAAAGAAAGCAAAAAAGAAAATGCCAACTTAAGATGAAAACAGCGTATTAAAGCAATTGAAATCTAGAATGCTAGAAATGAAATTTTAATAGGAGGAATGAATGATATGATCCATGCAAATATAGATATCAAAAATCAAATATCTGGGGTGTCGACGGGGAGGAGATATGGAGCGGCGGCCGGCAAGATGCGGGGCGTCGACGGGGAGGGGATCTGGGGCGGCGGCCGGCGAGATGCGGGGTGTCGAAGGGGAGGGGATCTGGGGCGGCAGCCGGCGAGATGCGGGGCAACGTCAGAGAGAGGGAGGAGAAGGGTGAGATGGGGCAACGTGAGAGAGGAGATATGTATGGATTTTTTAGCTGGCTCAGCCTCAGCCGTGGCTTAAAATAGGCTTATGTAAGTTATCAATGATGTGGCATGATGTACACCATTGGATGAAATTGGATTCATCCTGACCATAGGGAGGATGGTAGAACATAAATAGATGGTAGGACCTAAACAGTGTTGAAGGAGCATTTGGAGGTCGATCTGACGGCTCAGGTAGCTCCAAGAATAAGATCTTCAATGGCTCTCCTGGATCATCCTCATCATATCCCATCAGTAGTGTTGCCCATGACCATAGGATGGGATCTGAACTCCATGGTCTGATCAACTGTGCAGGGACTTGCCTTGAATCTGGGTCAACCTGGCTTTGGTCCAATCTGAAGTGAAGATGGCTGGACCACGCTTCTGCTGCACTAGTCTGGGCTAGAAGTTGGTTGAACCAAGTTGAATCTTCAGCTATGTTGAGTCGTACTCTGGTCCAAACCTGTCTGACATGGTTGGGTCTACCGGTGTTAATCTGGACATGAGTCAGTTGAGTCAAACCGTACCAGCATAGTCAGATCGGATCAGATTGAAGATGGCATATGAATAAGGAGGGTAGCGCCTTTGATGACTCATATCAACCTTCGGATGCTTGATCAACGACTGATGATGCATCGTGATCACTCGGACATGATCTGGATGGTCCTGATTGCTTGGGACTCTTTGATCATGTTCAAATCGAAGATCGGAACCACTGGATCGAAGATCACGCTGATCAAACGGCTGGATCAAGTTGCAGTCTTGATCGGACGGCTGAGAAGCTGCCGGAGTTGGATCAACGACGAAACAAGGTCGCCGGAGTGTGGCAATGGGACATGAAGCTTCGCAGGGACGTGGGGGTTCCATCCGTACGATCTGATCGCCAAATTGGGTTGCGGATGCACCGGATCTGAAGGTGGTGGGGCGGTGGATGTCGTCGCCGATGATCGTCGGTGATCTAGGCCGCTACGGTGCTTGAGCTCGTCGGGAACAGGTACGGGAAGGTCTTGGGACCTTTCTCATGAGGTCGGATCTTGGGATCATCCTCGGAAAATGCCGGAGTGGAGGTTGCGGGATCAATGGAATTCACCGGAGTTGGGTTCCGGCGATCCGAGCTTCCTTCGTGGTCATGGTCGGCCACGGTGGCTTCGGGGAAGGACGTCGATGCTTCCTCGGTGAGTAGGTGGAGAGGATGGCGTCGCAGGGCGGCGTTGGAGTGGCGGCTCGGGGGCGAGCCGTCGGCGCGGATGATGAGCCGGGACGAAGGGTGTTCGGCTCCAGAGTGAGCCGGGCGGGAGGTAAGGGATGAGCCGCGGCTCGAACCAAACCGGGAAGAGAGAGAAAACCAGGGAAAATTCTGGAAAAATAGGGAAAATTCCAGAAAAATCAGGGGAAGATAGGGGAAGGGTTTCACCCGGGTTTGGAGTTGAACTCGGAGTTACAATTGGAGTTGCTCTCGGAGTAGCAGTCGGAGTCCTAATCCGAGTTGGCTTGGGGTCAGGTTCCGCAATCTGGGTTGCAGCTGGAATAGGGGTCTGGCTCGGAGTCTGAGTTATCGTTGACTACCTATTGGAGATCTGCTCCAACTCGCTACTGGTGCGCTCCATGTTTCTGCTTTGGCGTTCCATCAAAGTTGAACAGAGGTTCAGCTGGGCTTGCAGAATCTTGAAGTGCTCCTCCAAACTCTCCTGGGGTACTCTGTACATGGTGGCGAAGTTTCTAGAAGGTTCTAAACCGCATAGTCGGTGGAACAGAGCTTTGGTACCAAGTTGATACGAGCGGTCTACTCGTAATCCTCTCGTATCTGGTCTCTACTGCTCCAATCGATCAGAATCGGCCTGATCGGACTTGATTGAATCCAATTCTCTGAATCTGGCTTATCTGGTTCAGATCTGGCTGAGCCTGATTGGATAGGACTTGACTGGGTCAAGTCTGAGTTGATCTGGATCAGGCTGACCGTGTTGGGTTGGGTTGGATCCGGATTAAGTGGCTAGACCAAGTCAAGTTGACTGGATCAACTAGGGAAGTGAGCTGAGGGATCACCGGAGTGGATCCGATGGTTGAGGCACACCGGAGTGGATTGTCAGCTTCGGCCGTCGGAGGCGGTCGGGAACTTGGCAGGAGAGGTCGCAGGACGGTGGGGAAGATATCCACCGGAGTGGATTGGTCGGAGGATGGCTAGATCGACGGGATCTGGTGTGGTCGGCGATGGGTTTAGTGTCGGATCGGCGTCGGGGATGACGGCGAGGCTCGGGCGTGGCTTAGAATGGTTGGGATCGGGTCTAGGAAGGTCGGGGAGGGTTTTAAGGTGGTTTTTGGGGTGAGACCAGGGACGGACACGGAAGGGCCGGCGGAGCTCGGGAGGTTGGGTTACCGGGGAAGACGCCGGAGAAGACGAATGGGGCGGTGAAAGGGTTGGCCGGAGACGTGAGGGCTTGGGGAAGAGGATGGTCGTCTTGGATGGCGACGGGGCTGGCCGGAGAGGCTGGACGGAGGTGGACGGCGGTGAAGCTAGGGTTCGGCTTGAGGAAGAGAGGAGAAAGACGATGTTGAGGTGGCAGGTGATGAGGAGAGAGAGTGGTGACGTGGTGCTGATGTGGAGGAGAGAGAAAGTGGACGGGAGAGAGAAATACCGTTGGAGGTGGTGCCGGCTGCGAAGAAGATGACCGACGGGGAAGAAGGTGGATCGATGGTGAATATCTGGTGGAATCTACATTACCTCTACTCCTATGATACTCTATCAACTATTCTTAATTTCTCTTCATCATTCATCATCCTAATACAAACTAATGAAGTCCCTTTTATAGAGGCCTTGACAGAGTCCTAATCCAACTTAAAAACCCCCTTGCTTAATTAGCAAGTAATAAGGCTTTCAGACTCAACTCAACTTACTAACTCAAATATCAACTAGGACTCAATTAAATATAAAAGACTAATGATAAATCCTAATCAAATACTCTAGTTTGAACTAGGGAAGTCCAAGTCAAACTAGGAAAGAGGCTGAACCAGTTTGGTTTCTCTTCTGGGTTCGGGTCCAGTTGGTCGAGTCGGATCGACTCCTATCACACACCATCTTCAAAATCAGCCACGCCATCTTCAAGACTCCTCGTGCCATTGCTGGGGAAGTTTCTCACACACTTGTTGAGGACGTTTTGCTCGCTATCTTGAGGCCACCTAGCCACTCATGACCCATGGTGCTAACCACGCTTCATGGCTTAGGCCTTTGGCCGCATCACCTCCGGATGGTATGCGCCAAGATCCGTGTCATGGCCTCAAGGCCTTGATAAACCTCCCCCACCGGTAGAGTCCGACGTCCCCATCGGATACTTGTTGAGGACATTTTACTCGCTATCTTGAGTTAAAAGTAGAAAATAAAATGCAAAAGAAAGAAGGTGGAGGAAGAACGTGAGGGCCTTAGACCCTCACCTTTATCACCAGGGTCGGAGTTGATGAATAGGAGCTATATGATGAAATTGATGCCGGTTATATGCGCGCCCTTCAACTCCTATGATTCCTCTCTCTTTTAGATCTTTGGCTTCTTGATATCTACAACCCAACAACTCAAGCTATGGATGGGTCCCGGCTACGTCGGCGAGATCGGCTTCATCTGATGGTGTACAGCTTTAAAGCATCAACAGGCCTCGCCGTCTTTAAACCTCCAAGGTCTTTGCGTCTCCAACGTGAGCATCTCGGCAGAACTTTGCCATCTTTCTCTCCGGGCGTCTCTCACAGCCTCCCAGCACTTCCAAGAGCCTCACGTTGTGTTCCTCTCATCCTACACCTCCCTCTATTTATAGGCATGAGGAGTGCCTATGCTTATATGGAATGGAATCATGGATCCTCGATCAAAGCTCTCTTGCATTTGAAGAATATGGATCCTTCATATGAAGAAGAATCAACTTTCTAGTCACGTACCTTCTTTCTGTCTTAGATTATTTCTATCATTAAATAGATTTTGTGGTTCGTCACCTAAGCCGCGTGTGGCACTGTTAGGCGGAGTAGGCATTAGGGTAAGGCTTTTAAGTCATTGGTAGACGAGCAGAAGTAAGTTTAAGAAGTAGGCAAGAGTTTAGAACAAAATAGAAGTTGATTTAAATCGTTGACTGAAACTAGCAAACAGAAGTATAAAAATCTATTCTGCTTTTGTTTATATCTTCCAAAGATTAAGCCTGCATACCCGTAGAATCATGGCAACATCTACCTCTCTATGGAAAATTAGTTCCAAAAAGGACAAAATATTGAAGAATGCCCAATTGGCAGAATTCCCTTCTGAATTAGAAGCCTTAAATAACTGGGCTATCCAGATGTTCCTAATAAGGGCATTTATAAAAATGGTTTTTTAGATCTAAAATGGCTAATAGCGATAAAAACAGTAGAAAATACTGTGACGGTCGATCAAGGAGACCAAACGGTTAAGCTTCTTTCTGAAGAAGACTTAGATCCTTATATGGAGAAATATAATTAAATCCACATAGGATTAATTCAAGTGGCTTATAAACCACTCACTTTGCAATGATTAAACGCATCCATTCTCTCATGCCTGAGAGATGCTCGATGTCTTAATTGGATTCAATCCCTTATGGGAATTATGGAAACTAGTCTCAACCATGGACCTATTTAGTTTAATGTTTATCCTAACTTGAGTCTGTCCCTTACTGATCCTAATATTATGAAAGCCAAAAGTCTTAATTTAAGACTCATGGTTATGAATTCTTATCTCATTCTGAAACAAATTCAATTGTCTATAGGATCCATTATAAGGTCCTTTGCACCCTTGCTCCCAGAGCCAGACAGTTTACTCCTCCGGGGAAAATTGTTCTGATTGAAACAAATCTTCTGTCTTCTAGAATTGCTACGAATAGACAGATAAAATGGGACGAAGTTAACTTCTCAGAAAATTGGGTAATAACTAACGTTGTCCCGCCTAAACCAATTGTTAATCAACAAATTGACCAAATATCTCAGACTGATGATGGAGAAGTTACTATAACTTTTGATCCTAATAGGATTATAAAATTCACTGATATATAACTACTCCTTCCAGGAAATCTGTCTCAATTCCTGGAACTCCGGTTCAAGCAATTAGAATTTCTGAATCTCAAATTCCTCATGGAATATATGGAAATGAGTCAAATAGAGCTCCGAAATGAGCGTCCATTTGTAAATGGATTTTAGGCCCAATGGCAATGTCAGGAAATTCCTTAATAAGGAATTTCAAGAACTCTATAATAAACAATTTAGAGATTGGTTCTTTTCAACCTTTGATAAAAAACAACACAACCATTATAAAAAGTTATATTATCAAGAACTTGAATCTAAAAATCTGATTCAATTCTTTGTTCCTTGGTTCTTAAATTATTATATTGATGAACAAGAACCAAAGATTAATGCAAGTACTAATGTACTTGAAGAACATTACAAGTTCTGGAAAACAAGTACAGGTACTCAAAAGAGGTCTCTTTATCCTCCTACTGAGCCCCTTAAATTAGAAGGTGTTTCTACCTCGAATCTTGAGGCTACAACTTTTATGAAACCCATAGAATCAACCCATGAAATTCTCAAAGAGCTTAATAAACTCTTTAAACAAAATAATTACTCTAATGTTTATTTACAAGTACTTGGCCAACAGTTGACTCGTGTAGAGCAAACGGTTGACAAGCTTGTACATAAATTAGGAGAAACTATTCCTAATTTCCATATAGCTAAAGATAAAGCTATAAAATTAAATTTTAAACCTTCTATCAAGCCTAGCTCAAAAGTTTCTAACTTCAAATTAGAAAAAGAGTTAAAAGACGAGATAATAGAATCTCTTAGTAAGCAATTTACTCAAACTAAAATTCAGGTCCTTAGTAAGGACGATTCAGAAAATAATTCTGAGCCTGAATCCTCAGAGAATATCTCTAATACAGAATCTCTTACCGAAATTCTTGAAATTGAAAAACAATTTAAGCAAATTAATAAAATTGAGCATACATCTCGTAATATCGAGAAATTCTATTACAAACGTCCTTCTCCAATGAATGTTTAATTTGAATAAAATGATACATTTATTCAACAAGATTACTTTGTTCGTAACATCTATGAATGGAACATCTATGGCTCATCGTATGATAATGTATGCCACTATTTGTAAGAATAATGGCAATCATTATTCTAATATCGCCTCCTTTCTTACTTGTGGTTTCACTGGAAGTCTGAAAGGATGGTGGGATAATTACCTCACTCCCGATCAACGCACAGAAATCCTCTCTGCTGTTAAAATTGAAAATAGCCAACAACAAACGGATGTTGTGTATACTCTTGTGTTGACTATCGTTGACCATTTTACCGGTAATCTTACTGGTCAGGGAGAGAGGACTCGGACACTTCTTCAAAACCATAGATGTCGAACCCTTACTCATTTTCGCTGGTACAAAGATACCTTTATTAACAGAGTTATGCAACTTAATGATGTTAATAGCACTCACTGGAAGTTTAAATTTATAGACGGACTTCCTAATCTCTTCGCCGAAAGAGTTAGAAATTATATTAGAGAACAAATTAGTGGAGTGGTTCCTTATGCATCTTATACTTATGGAGCGTTCATAAATGCATGTATCCATGAAGAATTAAGCTTATGTAATGACATAAAGCTTAAAAATCAATTAAAGTCCATATACTTACTGAAAGAAAACAATTGGGAGAATTTTGCCAATAATTTGCTTTTCACGAGCCAATTAAGCAAAATAAACCCAAGAAGGAAAAGGAAGGGAAAAAACCCTTCTATTAAAAACGCAAAAAGAAATATGATCCTCAAAAGAGTAATACTCGGAGGAAGCCAAAAATAGATAATTGGTCATTATACCAATCGATGTTATGTGAAGAAAAAGATCAATGAGATCGATGATGAAGGATTAAAGAAACCCTTATACAAAGTAATGATCAGTAATACTGATTCCGATACGGAAGATAGCTCTTTTTCAGAATCATATGAAGAAGATGAATGCTCTTGTACAATTAATAATTGTACTAAAAGAGATGATTCAAACTATTGGAAAGCCATTGTTGACATAAATGGATTATCCATTAATATGTTATCTCTTGATAAGAATCTCTTATCAAAATTACTGACAAAAGAAAATATATCTTCTGAAATAAAGTCACAATTGATTAAAATCTGTTTAAAAGGAGATCAAAGGATCAAAACACCTAAAACAAATAATACTTATAGACTTGTCGAAGTAATACGAAGAAGGCAAGAAAAGACTGTTAAGAATATGTCATTAGCATAACTTAACATAGAGGTTAATAACCTAACAGAAGAAGTTAAACTTTTTAAAGAAGAAAATAAATATATATTTTCTATGTTAGAAGAAAAAGATAAATTATCTTCGATAGAAGAATTACCTTCTACAACAGATAAAGGTAAACATAAAATGGAAACTGGACAATATTCTGGTTCTCCAAATGAATTTTTAGTCCAAATGCTACAGCAAATTACTGCTCAAAAATGGTATGTTGAGATAACTCTAGTTATTTCTGAACAAGTGGTTATGCCACATCTGATAGCACTTATTGATAGTGGTGCAGATCTTAATTGCATTTGTGAAGGAATAGTACCTTCCAAGTATTTTGAGAAAACCACTCAAGCCCTAAGTGGCGCGGGTGGTGATAAATTGGAAGTTAATTATAAACTTCCTAAAGCTTATATATGTATACAAGAAACTTGTATACCAGCCCCTTTTGTGTTAGTCAAAAATTTCTCACAACACATCATTTTTTGGGAACACCTTTCCTGCATAATATTATGCCCTTGGAAAGAGTTGACTCCTCTAGAATTAATGCCAGATAGAAAGGAGAACCTATTACCTTATAGTTTATTATTGAACCTCATTCAAAAATTCTTAATGAGGTTAAAGAAATTCTTCTGAAAGAAAATCAAATAAAGTTTTTTAAAGAAGAGATTTCTTATATTCAAATTGAAGAACAATTGAAGAAACCTGTTATCAAAGATCTAATAGATCATACTGAAAAGCAATTTCAATCCTCTGTATGTGGAACAGTTCATAATGCCTTCTGGGATGGAAAGAAGCATATAGTAGATCTGCCTTATGAGGATTCCTTTGTAGAAAGGAATATTCCAACAAAAGCACGTCCGTGCCAAATGAATCAAGAATATCTTGATTTATGTAAAAAGGAAATTACTTCTCTTGTAGAGAAGAAATTGATTAGAGAGTCATACTCCCCATGGAGTTGTACATCATTTTATGTTTATAATGATGTTGAAAGAGAACGAGGAGTTCCTCGGTTAGTCATAAACTATAAGCCCCTTAATAAGGTGCTTAAATGGATAAGATATCCTATCCCTAATAAAAGGGACCTGCTTAATAGAATCTATAAAGCGAAAATATTTTCTAAATTTGACTTGAAATATGGTTACTAGCAAATTCAAATTGTTGAAAAGGATCGTTATAAAATGGCCTTCACAGTTCCATTTGGTCATTACGAATGGAATGTAATGTCTTTTGGTCTGAAGAATGCTTCTCCAGAATTCCAAAACATTATGAATGAAATTTTCATTCCTTATACAAATTTCATTTTGTCATATATAGATGTCATACTAATATTTTCTGATAATATTGATCAACATGTTAAACATTTAGATGTTTTTTGACATTTAGTCATAAAAAATGGGTTAGTTTTATCTGCCCCAAAAATGAAATTATTTCAAACAGAAACCAGATTCTTAGGCCATAATATTGGCAAAGGAACTATAGTTCCTATTGATAGAAGCATTGAATTCGCTTCTAAATTTCCTGATGTCATCACTGACACAAATCAATTACAGAGGTTCTTAGGAGCCTTGAATTATGTGTCTGATTAGTATAAAGATTGGGCAAAAGATACAACTCTTCTTTGTAATAGGTTAAAGAAGAATCCTTCTCCGTGGACAGAGGCACATACTAGTGCAATTAGACTAATTAAGTCTAAAGTACAAAATCTTCCTTGTCCACATCTGGCTAATCCAGAATGTCAGAAAATTATTGAGATCGACGCCAGTAATATTGGCTTGGTAGAATCTTGAAACAAAAATGTTCTGACTCTAATAAAGAAGAGTTAGTACTTTATACGTCTGGCAAATGGAATCCTACTCAATTCAATTATTCCACAATCAAGAAGGAAATGTTATCAATTATTAAATGCCTTTATAAATTCAAGGATGTTATCCTGAATCAATCATTCCTTCTCCACATTGACTGCAACTCTGCTAATAGTGTGATTGAAAAGGATCTTAAAACACTTACCACTAGACAAATTTTTGTTCGCTAGTAAGATGAATTAGCAGTCTTCGATTTTCAAATCGAATTTATTCTAGGCAAACATACTGTTCTTTCTGATTTTCTTACCCGTGAATTTTTACGGGGATCTCATGCGGAGGAGGAGGTCGAGGTAGGGGTAATACCCCTGGAAACACCTCACAGAATTATGGAAATAGCTGGCAAACAATTCAGAAAGGCAGAGGGAGTAATACTTCCCAAGAATTGAAAAATAATGACGAAATCACTAAAGGAAATATCCTTAGTGAAGAGACGGAGACATCATTTACTAAGGTGACCGAGGATAATGATCCTCTAATGTTCACTAAAACGGCCTATGAAGTAATTGTCTACATAGAGCCTGAAGATTTCTGCTACTTCGACATTGAAGAGAAGTTGAGGCAAAAATATCTGGATAATGTCCATTACCCAATTTCGGTATATAAACCAAGAAAATGGATGGAATCTCTTTTATCACAAAGAGAGGTTCATTTTGAACACTTTTACAAAAAATCTAAAGAGAGAAAGCCACCTACTTATAGTAAGTGCACCATCAAAAATATTTTGACACCCAAAGAATGGGGTTTCAGTACTCACAGGCCACTCCGTTTCAAAATTGAAAAGGAAACATATAATTTTAATTATTGGGATTATAAAGATGCATTCTATTTCTCCTTCCTATGTGAAAATGAGAATTTGAAGCAGACATGGTTTATTAAACTATGTCCTGAGGTTCTTCATAAGGACGTACCAACTTAGATCTATGATTGGTGGTACAAGTATGGTGCCGAGATGAAAATTTTACCAGAACCAATTGTTGCCCTATATGATAAATGGGTATCTTCTCATCCACTTCTTTCTTTAAAAAAGGAAGATGAAATCCTTGAAGGTATGCACCCTTTATACTTCTTCACGGAAGTAGAAATTCCATGGATATGAAAATGGTTCTGTGCAGCCGGGGTAGATGAGTTATACTACCATGCCTCAAGAGAAAATATCAGATTAAATGGTGGAAAGGCCTGGATGTGAACACCAAGGTTTCTGAAATTAAGGAAATTATCCAGAGAAACGAAAGTGTTTTGAATCATAATATGGTTCATGAAGTCCCCACAGATAATCATATGACTCGAATTAGATGAGCTTTTGAAAGAAAATTCTCTCAAGCCACGGAAGATCAGATTATGCAAAAGTGCTAAGAGTAAATGAAAAATCAGTTCACTAGCACATTTGCTAGATCAGATAGAATATCTATCGGATTAGATGATCCTATGCAAGATGCCCAAGACCCATATGAAGAGGGTCGTGAGGCATTGTGGACCCAAATTCTGTCCCAGCAGATGCCAGGTAAAAGAAGATCTGCGACAAAGTCTTGTGGAGTACCAACCACTAGTGAAGCCTCCACTTGTTAAAGTGGTCAACACAAGATAAGCAGAAACTCTCCTTTAAACACCATCAGTAAGGAATAAAGGTCACTCAACCGACTGTAAACCATCCAGCACACGAAGTGGCGGGCCCTACTAGCAAGTGGCATAAAGAAAAGTGGTAATCCACTGGCCGACATAATGTAAAGGGAAATATTCGCTCAGAATTATTATACGATGCCATCATGGAGCATCTTAAGCTCTCCTATATAAGGAGACTAACTCTACTGAGTTCGACACGCTGGAATTCGCCCTCTCTTCTCTTGTAACCATCCTTCCTCGCTTGTAAACCTCTTTCAATGGATTAAATAAAAGCTTGAAGTTATGATACACCTCTCTCGTAAGTCTCTACATTCTGTTTTTAATTTTAGAGATACTTTTTAGAAGAAATATCTAAAGACTGGAACGTTAATCGTTCAGTTCTACCTTTCAATCTTTATAATAGATCATTAGCATTGAGCGCCAGTTCTTTAGATATTGATTTTTAATCAATACATCCCCCCTTCCGCCTTCCTGGCATCAGAGCCATGAAATGTTGTGAGAGATTTTTTACTAACACAAAAGGGGCTGGTATACATATGTATATATATATGGCATGGGACGTATGCAACCAATTATATTTGGATAATCTCATTTTTATATGGTATGGGTAGCCATCAAGAATATGTTTTGGCGGTTTTTTTTTAAATTTGAAAGTGATGTTCAAATTTTCAAATCTGTTTTAATTTGAACATTTTTTCTCATGTGTATTTAAATTTGAATTATTTGAATATTTGTCCGGATTTAAGACGTTTGTGAATATTTACTCCGGTGCATAATGTTTATTTGAATTCCGCATATTTGTAAGAAGTTTACCAAAATACCCTCTTATCGGTCATATATACATTGGACCGAAATACCTTGGAGGGCGGAATGGTCAAATTTCAAACAATTATATCTATGAGGGTGTAAATTGACCAAGATATCGCTTGAGGCTAAATTTTGAGGTAAGATTACTAAAATACCCCTGGGAGCTAAATGTCCAAAATACCCCTTTGGCTTTGGCTCATGTATTGTCCAGATATATTTTCAACGAAAATACCCCTAAGGTGGATGAGACCTTGAAGGTTGATATGCGTAAATATAATCATCTCATGCGAATTGAAAATGACCAAAATGCCCTTATCATGGATGATTTGGAAAATACCTTTAGATATTATGGTTTATGCCGGATGTGACTATCTAAGGGCTGATGTAAAATATGTGGAGTATGTATTTTCATCATATTTTCATGGAGATTTTGCAGTTTGATATCATGTACTTTAGTGTAATAACAGTTTACTACCCTATAGTTTTCAAAATGTAGTTTACTACCCTACATTTTATGTGACAGCGCGATTTAGGGCTTGACCCCAGACGACGTTATCTCCCTTGACCGAAAACTGCTCACGTGCCAAGCATTTTGCATTTTGATACCATGTAGTTTAGTTTAATGGCGGTTTACTACCCTATAGTTTGAAAAATGTAGTTTACTATCCCACATTTTATGTGACGGCGCAATTTAGGATCTGACCCCAGACGATGATATCTCTCTTGATGGAAAACCGCTCACGTACTTCAGCGTATTTCCTCTCCCTCTCCGCGGTCAATGAGACAATTGATGTGTAGATCAATTGTGAACCTTGAAACCTGCATTTTGAGCTAGACATCTGAAACGATGCTCGATGCATGGATTGACCCTGAATGCATCATTTCCTCACAGAGGCTCACAGTCGATGCAATGGTGGATGCCTGGATCGCCCATGAAGTTTGAAAGCTGCATTTTGAGCTAGAGGACTGAAGCGACGGTTCATGAATGGATTGACCCTGAATGCATCATTTCCTAACAAAGGCCGGTGGTCGATGCGACGGTGTATGCGTGGGATCGACTGTGAAGTTTGAAAGCTGCATTTTGAGCTAGACGAGTAAAACGACGGTCGATGAATGGATCGACCCTGAATGCTTCATTTCCTCACAAAAGCTGACGGTCAATGTGACGATGGATGCGTGAATCGATCATGAAGTTTGAAGGCTGTATTTCGAGTTAGAGGGCTTAAGCGATGCTCACGTGCTTGGCACGTGAGCAGTTTTCCATCAATGGAGATAACGTCGTTTGGGCTCAGGCCTTAAATCACGCCGTCACATAAAATATAGGGTAGTTTTTCAAACTATAGGATAGTAAACTGTCATTACACTAAAGTACATGGTATCAAAATGCAAATCAAAGATTCCGTCAAGGGAGATAACGTCGTCTAGGGTCAGGCCTTAAATCGTACCGTTACGAAAAATGCAAGGTAGTAAACTACATTTTTAAAACTATAGGGTAGTAAACTTCCATTACACTAAACTACAGGGTATCAAAATGCAATTGCCCTACTTTCATAAACATCTCTGGTGGGTTGAAATTACCGAAATGCCCCTTTATACCGTAGGTTCATACAGGATGCCATCAAAACTGAGTTAGGCCAATTGGGATGTAATTAGGGAATCTAATTATTCATTTTCATTTGAGTTTCAAACATGTCTATTTTGTGTTAAAATTACCAGGATACCCCTACATCATATAGCTTATTTAGGATGTCGTCAAAGCTACATAGGGTTATTGTGGAGTGTAATAGGAAGTTCATGCATCTATTTTGGCTCGAATTCCCGATATGCCCTTGGGAGAGTGAAATTACCCAAATACCCATGTTCTACTGGTTCGTGCAGGATGCCATCAAAATCAAGAAAATCATTTATAGGGCATTTTAAATATGTTTTAAGCTTATTTGAGTCTTTTAATGTTATTTTGGCTCAAACAAACCGAGGGCATGCGCTATATGGTCAAAATTGCTACATAAATATTGCGACATTTTGGTTTAGCCAAAATCGGTGTCAACAGATGCCCCCTCGACGCCTGCGTGTGAAATTTGTGACTTGAACCGCAGGACTCGAAAATTTTGTGATTTGATTATCGATATTATATCATGGTAGATATTTCATGAGATTTGCAGAGTTGAGGTTTAAACAGTATGACCTTTATCATGATGTCAAACTGTGGGTTGGAGTTCATCAGATCCTTTAACAAAAGTGTTCGCTTACCCATGCCATGAAGACATGCATGAGTAGAGCGTATTTGAATAGATGTTGTACACGTTCTTGTTCTGTCTTTGAACAGATGAGTAGATGCTCCTTTATCATTCTGCGGCGTACATGGCCACTAATTGTTTATCCAAAATGTATATGGGCAATACATGGCCAATAATTCCAAAAAGGCAAGACTTCTCGATCCCATCTATGTGAACCCATATATACAGCCCAAGGGTTTGAGCATATGTATTATTTCCTTTTCAAGGGCCCTTGCAGGAGAGGGATTTCGGCTTTTGGTGGAGGGATATTGGATGCCATACTTTCTTAAGGCTTTGTACGTATGCACCACAAAAGAATACCCGTGAAATGCATAGTGAAGATAAGAAGAATAAGCATATAACTCCCCCTTAACAATAACCATTGTTAAAAAGCAAGCACAACAAGCATATGCATATATAATCTGATAAAGAACAAGAAGCATATGCATGTATATACTCCCCCTCAAGGCAGCAGTAATTTCAGCGTACGGATTATAACTTCAGCAATATCTAGCAAAGAGCAATTGCACAATATAGCATCAGATATGCATTGTGAAGATAAACCAAGAAGACATGAACACCCTCAACATGTATAGAAGCTAACCTTTGGCAAATCTGTGATCAGGAAGTACAGATTCCCATTCAAAAAGTATAGCTTAGCTCCCCCTCAAAAGTATAGCAGATCAGTGGCAGCATTAGTCAATGCATGCTACTCCCCCTTTTTGTCACAAATTGATCAAAGAAGAGTAAAGAGGAAGAAACACGCATAGCATTCATGTAGATAAGCCTTATGAGCACATCAGCCAACAAGCATTCTCCAAGTAGCTTATGAGACCCGTGCTATGAAGACCAAAAATCATATCCAAAAGAGTGACCATAGGCACCTTCTCCGCTAAAGAACAAAACACTATAAGACCAACTCCGATACTTTAACAACATCCATGTGAAAACCAATAACCAATTCAGCAACCAAGCAGATCAGAAGAAGAAATGTCGATGAAACCAATATGAATCTAAACAAGTCGAAACAATCAGCATATCCTCCAAAAATTCAGTCAAACCATAGATCGAACATGCGGTGTGCTAGTGAGAAAGCGACCTAACAAAAATGATCTTGAAATCTGAAATCCAGGGACAAATCCATGCAAACCACTCAACAAAGTTTCATAGGCACACTCTCTGCCCGATGATATGCACAAAATCCATCATCCATCACATGAAACCCAGAAAATACAAGGTCCCAAAACAAGTCAGGCTCATGAGCCAAGAGCTATTTATCAAGATGGCTCATGCTTAAAAGGAATTCAAAGAGCTGGTCAGATCAGAACAAATTTAGCTTAAGCAAACTCTTGGTTGCTTGAGCAAAGAGCAGTCTATGCACAACTAAATAAGCACTACCTTAACCAAAAAAAAAACTGATAAACTTTTCAATCATCACATAAGCATAGATAGTATGCATAAGAATGAAGAGGCACAGGACAAAGTACTCAGTAAATTGATACATATAGTAGACATCCAGACATGTGTGTGTGTGTGACTTCCAAAAACATAATGCAATGTCCATAGCCAAGAAGAATAAAAACTCAGGACACCAAGCAGTGGATACAAAGTAGATTATGGCTACCTAGACTTCTAGGATAGCCTTCGCACATAGCATTAGAAGTATGCCATGAGATTATTGCCCATAAAGGTTTATTCCCCGTAAAATGTGAACATAATAGGATGGACGATATCAAAAGAATACAAGGAGGATAACCCGATTTCTAACTCCATGGTTGTGAGCAAAACACCATATACAAAAGCCATGCACAAGAGTAAAAAACATGAATTGAATGTCCGGCAATATAAGTATCAAAATCCAAGTACTGTCACATGACCTTCAAGAATACGCACAAAACTATCCTTACAGATGAAATAAAGTGTCCAGTTATAAGGTATGTTTATTATCCATTTGCAACAAGAGACCCAAATTCTTTTTTAAAAGAAATTTATAAAGCTAACTACGCACTGAGCTCAAACCATAAAGCAAACTAGACACACAAAAAAAACAGCAGAGACTAGACAAAGATAAGCATGAAAACTTCCTAGTCTACATGGGAGAGAGATGGGATCACTCATAAGTACAAACCCCTAAAGTACCCTAAAGTCTTCATATCAGCAGATGTCTACAGGTTTGGTGAACAAATTAGCAAGTTGTATCTCCGTAGAGATATGATCAAGAGCAATCACATTAGACTCAACCAGGTCTCTAATGAAATGATGTCCTATGTCGATGTGTTTGGTTCTTGAATGTTGAACGGGATTGTTAGAGATACCAATGGCACTCATATTATCACAAAACAATGTCATAGGGCCATGTTCTAAACCATAGTCAGCAAGCATATTTTTCATTCATAGCAATTGAGTATATGCACTATCAGCATCAATATATTTAGATTCTACAGTAGATAGAGAAATAGAATTCTGCTTCTTACTATGCCATGAAACTAAATTGTTACCAACATAGAAGCAACCCCTAGTAATGCTCTTTCGATCTTCAGCGCATCTAGCTCAGTCAGCATCAGAATAGCCAGTAATCTCTGCAAAAATGTCAGTAGAAAACAAGATCCCAAAATTCACAGTTCCATGCACATATTTGATAATACACTTGATAGCATGCAGATGTGACTCTTTGGGACATGATTGGAATCGTGCACACACACCAACGCTAAAGGAGATGTCAGGTCAACTTACAGTTAAGTATAAGAGACTACCAATCATGCTTCTGTATAGAGTTGGATCAATATCAATGCCAGTACTATCCTTAAACAATTTAGAAGTGGTACTCATAGGAGTCCTAGCATGCTTAGCAGATTCTAAACCAAATTTCTTAAATAGGTCTCTAGCATATTTTGATTGGAAAACAAAATTTCCACTGTGAGACCCGTGGTACTGGGTGTCAGTGTTTGCTTGGAGGGCTTGTGGCCGAACCAGGTAACCGGGTAAACAACCCCACGTAGATAATAGGTATATTAGTAACCCTTATAAGACACAACGCATTTTAAAGCCGTGATGGCAGTGCTCCGTCAGAAAACTCCCAGGTTAAACGTGCTCGCCTTGGAGCGGTCCTGGGATGGGTGACTCACTGGGAAGTTTTACCAGATTTCTGTGGTGAGCCAAAAGCGTATAATATTGTGTCCGGGACGGAGCGGGCTGTTACACCCACTATCAAACTGTTTAACTTGAAGACCAAGAAAATAATTTAGTTCACCTATCATACTCATTTCAAACTGAGTTTTCATAAGATCAGCAAATTCGTTGGCTAATTTCTTAGACGATGAGCCAAAAACAATGTCATCCACATAGATTTGAGCAACAATAAAGTTATTCGAAGTAGATTGAACAAAGACTGTCCCATCAACTCCCCCTCGAGAAAATCCGGATTCAAGCAAAAACTTATTAAGCCTTTCATACCAAGCTCTAGGAGTTTTTTTCAATCCATATAAGGCTTTCTTCAGTTTATATGCATGATTGAGGAATTTAGGATCTGTGAAGCCTTTAGGTTGCTCAACATAAACCTCTTCTTTCATAAAACCATTCAAAAACGTACTTTTAACATCCATCTGAAACAGTTTAAACTTGAGATATCCCTGAGCTACAAAATGCAAATAAACTCAAGTCTAGCTATAGGTGCAAAAGTCTCATCAAAATCAATGCCCTCAACCTGAGTATATCCCTGAGCTACAAGCCTTGCCTTGTTTCTAACTATGATACCATGTTCATCAATTTTATTCTTAAAAATCCACTTAGCACCAATGATATTAACTTGTGAAGGTCTAGGGACAAGTATCCATACATCATTATGCACAAATTGCGCAAGTTCCTCATGCATAGCATTCACCCAACAATCATCAGATAAAGCTTTCTTAACATTTTTGGGCTCATGTGAAGAAGTATACCACACATAGTTTACCTCACTTGCAGCCTTACTTCTAGTATGCCTGGAGCCCGTAATATCACCAATAACCTGAGAAGCATGATGATGGAGCTTGACACTGGCAGAAGGCTGGAGAGGTCCATATGAGTCTGCTGGGGGTTCCTCCTCGTTGTGTTCTAAAGTAATTGTGTCTTTAACAGTAAGCTTATGCTTGGAATCTATCACCTCTGTATCTGCAAGAGATCATATTGCCATGGCAACAATATCATTTGAGGAGGAAACATGAGAAGTTAGATCATCTATGACTACATTAATAGACTCCATAGCAATACAGGTGCGTGAATTGAAGACTCTATAGGCTCAAGGAGTACCTCACAAATATTCCTTCATCGCTTTCGGAGTCAAACTTACCAAGTTGCTCTCTATCCCTTAGGATGTAGCATTTACTCCCAAAAACTCGAAAATATTTAACTGTGGGTTTCTTATCATACCACAACTCATATGGAGTCTTATTTGTGCCATGTCTGATGTAAGCCTTGTTGGATATGTAGCATGCCGTATTGACCACTTCAACCCAAAGTCTCAAAGGAAGAGACTTCCCATGAATGATCACCCACGCCATCTCCTGAAGAACTCTATTTTTGCGCTCCACAACCCCATTATGTTGTAGTGTATGAGGAGTTGAAAACTTCTACTTGATGCATTGTGTAGCACAAATATTAGCAAATTAAGAATTTTCAAACTCTTTACAATGATCTGATCGTATCCTCTTGAGTTCAGCAACGGTTGATCCTTTCTCCGTTTTCAGCCTCAAACATAAATTTTAAAAAACAGAAAATGTGTCAGATTTTTCTCTAAGAAAATCAACCCATGTAAATCCAGAAAAATCATCTACTGCAATGAAAATATACTTCATAGCTCCCAATCTTTCAGTGCGTGTAGGTCCAATCAAATCCATGTGTATGAGCTCTAAAGGCTGTGAGGTAGTAGAAGAATTCACCTTTTTATGTGCAGTTCTTATTTCTTATTTGCTTACCTTTTTGACATGGTCCACATATAGATTTCGGTGGGGGACCTAACTTAGGCAGTCCTCTAACAATATCAGCATTAGACAACTTTGACAAATCCTGAAAATTAGTGTTTCCTAGACGTTGATGCCAAAAATCAATGTTATCTAATGTAGCTGAATTGCAAACTGCTCCAAAGGATGCATATATGCCATAACAATTATCAGAGGTTCTACTTCCACTCATTAAACTAGTTCCAAAATCCTTAAAGATACAACAATTACCTCTAGTAAATAGAACTTTTGAACCAGAATCACATATCTGGCAAATGCTGATGAGATTGGCTTTTAAACCATCAATGTAAAGCACTTCTAAAAGATCAGGCACACCGGGTACATGAACAGTTCCTTTTCCAAGAATTTTGGAACACTTCCCACCTCCAAAGGTAACTATGCCACTGCCATGCTTTTCAATGGATATGAAAAGTGCCACTCATATGTTTTGAACAACCATTGTCAAGATACCATACATTAGTATCATGGGTCTTAGAGGCAGTATGAACAACCAGAGCATTAAGATCAGATTTTCTAATCCAAATGGCCTTAGTATTTGGTTTAGCAATGGCATATTGTCTCTGTCATGCAACAGTTGTGTAATATCTAGAAGAGTGAGACCTATAACTTGAAGTATAAGGATATCCATACAATTTATAGTAAAAAGGCCATATGTCCAGATTTACCACAAAAATGTCATGTAGAAGAACGAGGTTTCGACATCTTACCTATAGTAACAAGAGAACAGTAGTAGGAACAAACTTGCTCATACCTTGGGTGTTGGAAGATGACTCTCCAGCGGTATAGCCAAGGCCAAATTTAACAGTGTTCATTCTTTGAGCTTTCAATATTTCATTCAGCTTTTGAGAATCTGCATTCATCTTCTCAACCGATCAGTTAGTAGTATCGAGTTTTTCTTCAAGTGTCTTAATGTGAATATTAAGTTCAATTTTCATCACTTTAGACTCCTGCAGATCTTTTCGACATTTATCAAGTTCAACACGAAAAGTCATTTTCAGATTTTGCTTTAGTCAACTCAAATTCAACAAAAACTCGTTCTTTATTTGAAACTTTAAGCATGCTTTTCAATTAAGATCTAGATTTCTTTAGCTCATCATACTTGTCAGCCAAGTCATTGTAAGCAGTATTAACTTTTCTATATAAAGCACATACAACCTCAATATTTTCACCAGCAAGATCATCATCAGATCCAGCATCAGTATCAACAATAGAGCAGGATGCATTATGAGCAATGATAGGAAAAGCGGTAAATTTATCAGAATCATCATGCTCATACTCATCCTCACTAGTTTCAGAAGAATCCGTGTCATCCCATATCACTTTCAAGGCTTTACCTCTTTTGTCTTTGTTTCTAGTGTTATTTTTACTAAGACTGTCACACCCCGACCCAGAAAACCCATCCAAGTCAAGGCGTGAGCCTTCTAAACCAGTTTTCTAAAACAAATTTGACAGAGTCTCCTTTATATTTATATCAAAAGAAACATATACAACAATTTCGCCATGCGCAAGATATATTCGATACAGAATAAAAGTACAACTACTAATTTAAACAAATCTGAATTAGTATGAAGGAGACTCTGTTGAATTTGTTTTTAGAAAACAGGTTTAAGTGGCTCATGCCTTGACCTGAATGGGTTTTCTGGGTCGGGGTGTGACAGTTTGGTATCAGAGTAGGCTGTAGATCCCAGGGATAGGATTAGGCTTGCGGTTGAGATTTTGATTGTGAAATGGGATAGTTTTAGGGCTAGAACATCCCTGCATAGTTGTTTGCTATTGTGTTGATGTGATCTTGTATTGTATTCGAGGACATTATGTAGTTTACTTGATCTCCATTACTTGAGGAATAGAGGTCGTATTGTCGCTTTGTACCCAGGGCCTAAGCGTGGATGTCGAGGTCCATGATGTATGTCCCCGTACAAGCAGTGGTGTACGGTGAGAGCTCCGGTGGTGAGTGCAGCGGCGATGCACAGACTTTGGGTCCAGGCTCGTGTTGGCCGTCCCCCTTGTTTCGCTGCTTGGGTGAGAGTAACCCTATTTAGGGGACTATTCTGGATCGACAAGGTGTGATGCCTCAAGTGGCACCTTAGACTTGGCATGAAGGACAATACTATTGGGGGGTGTGATGAGACATGAATTATGCACAATTAAACCCATTAAATTACCTTTGTTAGACTAAGAGTATGTGTATTTGATATCTTATTGTTTGATTTCAGGTTTAAGTAGGATTTGAGAAGAAATACAAGAAATTTGGCCAAAAGTCACTAAATTCTGCAAAAAGACTGCTTCATCGACTATTTGGAAAAAAACTCACCCGAAATTCTACAAAACTCCAAATATTCTACAATTATGGTATATGAAAGAAAACTTAAACTTCTACAACTTTCATGTTGAACACTTTATGAGATTCTCTATAAATTGGTATCAGTTTTGAAGCAAAGTTGGATATATGAAAACTGAAATTTGAAAAAGGCTGAAATTAATTAATAATGTGGTAGTGAAGACCCAGCCAAACCGACTGTAGTGATTGATCGGTTTTGAGTCCGATCGGTCGCTTGGATGATGTCACCAGCATTGAATTTAGGGAAATTAGAGTTTAAGTTCAATTATAACTCCTAATTCCGGGATCAAGGGTTTCTATTATATAAAGGGGTTATTCTAGCTGAAAATAATCATCTTTTTGACAATCCTTGGAGAAGGAAGGAGAAGACGGTGAGGATGCGGATGGTGACAGCTTCCTATCCCAACCCGATGGCTTTCATCAATAAGATGAGTGACTAACTTCTTGTATTTAGGGATATCATGAAACCCTAGTGTAGTTTTGGTTTTTCTTTAGTTGGATTCTTCTAAACTTCTTGATACATGATCTCATGAATACAATTTTATTGTTAATAGAGTCGAAGGAACAGAGTTCCCTTGACATACTTTCAGTGCTACATGATTTCTGTGATTTATTATAGAGATTTATGAGATGGTTTTCATGAAGTTATTGGTTTGCCTTTGAAATAAGATATGCTAGGCGAATAAAGGTTGTGCCAAGGTCATTAGGAGTAGTCTAATTTAAAGTAATGATAGGACTAACGACAATCAATGCCAAGCAAAGATAGGTTATGCCGTTGAGAATATTAACTTTATTTTAGGAATTCATGTGAGCTTGTAGCCATATGATCCATAATATTGAGAGAAGGGAGCAAGATGATAACTAGATAAGACTAATAATGAAACTATGGCGGATTGAGTAATTCCTAAATAACTACTCCATTGATACGAATTGATCAACCTTTTATTTATTTTCTTTATTAGTTTAGATAACTCTATTCTATTTTTTATTCTTTTCCTTAGTTTTAGGGTTTCGAGAATTAATTTCAGTTTCTAACGTTTTCCCTGTGGATCGACTCCTGACTTCACCACTATTCTACCTAGTAGTGTAGTGAATGAATATGGATTATAAATTTAATATTTGATTGAGTTTGCAAGGTTTTAACGACACGTTCACGAGCAATCAATTTTTGGCGTCGTTGCCGGGGATTTCGATGGTTAACTAATTGATTTTCTCTTAACTCGTTTTCTTTGTTTAGTTAGGTTTTTATCTTTCTTATTTTTCCCTTTCTTTATTTTACACTTTTTAGGAATTTTCTGACAATTGTTTGGAATTTTTGCAGCATTGGAACGGATGTTTCTTGAAGGAAGCATCTCACCCGCGGCTTAGAGCGATCGGTCGGACCCCAAACCGACCGATCGGAACTGCGCAGTCAGATAAGTTTTCTAAATTCAAAATTTTTCGTTTTGATCATTGCTTTCCAAATTTTCTCCTCTCCTCCGAATCTTCTATTTTCTTTTTCTCTTATTGATATATGATTTTGCATGCATGGCCAATTTTTATAAGCCACTGGGTGCCATGTCGAATGAAGATTTGCCTTTTGGTTATGGACCCACTTACAATAATGACATATATGGTTTCTCAAACCCGACATATAATTCACATTCATATCCTTATAATTCGAATTTTAGAAATCATACAAACCCTAATTGGCAATTTCAAGGTTATCAACCCTCTAACGTTCAACCATGAAATATAGAAACATCGGCTGAAAATTTTGAACCTAGTTTTGGACAACAATATCGTTTACAAGCATCCTCTAACCCAACTATGGACACAATCATGAGTACACTCGCCAACATGAATGCTAAGATGGAAAAAATTGGAAGAGATGTTAACTCTAATGATCAATCAATTAAGAAAATAGAGAAACAAATAGAACAACTAGCCCACATGGTTGATTTATATTATGAGAATGAGGATTATGCAAATAATTATGTTCTGTTGTTTGTGATGACAATGTTGGTGAATTTTATCTTTCTAATGATGTCGATGCATGCTATAATGCTAGTGATGCTTTGTCAATTCATGATACTATTGATAATGTTTTGTCGGCTGCTAAAAATAAAATTGATGAATGTTACTCGGTTTTACATTCTGGGGCTTATATGTATTTTGGTCATTCTTATGTAGCATGTCTTCTTGATGATAGTGATGATGAGAGTTGTTATGCTAAATTGCCGGTTGTTCATGATGAGTTGAATGATGATAATATGTCTATTTACAATGATCATAATGAGGATGAGCATATTAGTGAGACCCCTTGTCGGGAACCTCAAGTTGAACTTTTACATGATGAGTTGAATGATGAAGATGTGCCTATTAGTGATAAATATAATGAGGATGCTCATAATGAGGATGAGCATATTAGTGAGACCCCTTGTCGGGAACCTCAAGTTGAACTTTTACATGATGAGTTGAATGATGAAGATGTGCCTATTAGTGATAAATATAATGAGGATGAGGGTGTTAGCAATATTCCTTATTTAGAGCCTCAATTTGAGATTCTACCTTTAATATCATCCCCATTAGTTGAACGTTGTGAGGAGGAAAACCTTGATATGACTGAATACCATGCCAATTCCAATCGTCCCTTCATCAAGATCGTATCAAAATTTCCAATTTTATACATATTTTGTTTGCTAAAAACTTTTTATTCTTTGATGAATCATGTTTGCATACCTTCACCATGATCTAGGCCACGTATTTCTTCACATGGAACCATCAGCCACCTAAAGTTTTACGATTTTTCCTGAGTTTTTAGGATTTCCTTAATTTTTAGGATTTTTTCATGATTTGTTTCCATTTTGTTTTCATTTTTTCCGTAATTTCCTTCTTTTCCCCCCAAGTTTTTATCTCTCCTTCTCTTCGTGGGTCACTAGCGAGCCATGGACTTATCGCCCTGGCTTCGCCTCACCCCGAATCGTCCACCGTCGCCACTCCTCCGACCATCCCCGTCCCTCCAAACCACCACCTACATCACCGCCATCCGCTCCTCTACCTCCTCACGGCCTCCTATTCCCCCAATTTCTCATCCTCTGACGCCGGTGAGCCCCCACGCTTCCACCGGCCGTCTCCAATCTCCTTATCTCATGCCTCCCATCACCCATTAATACCTCCAGAACCATCCTCCGGCCACCACGAAGCTTCCGCCACCATCAAATCCTTTCCTTGCCGCCGGGATCATCGGTTTCAAACTCTGACAAAACCACCTATCTGACCACCTTCAATCCGTCGGCTGGAAGCTCAATTCGTCCATCCGCCACCATTGGACAGTTCCCCACACATCCATGAACCTTCCTCCACCATTACTTACCTCAATTAGAGCCTGGATCATCGGAATCCGTCTCCGGTGATCTAAACCGCGCCACGGCCATCTCCAATCCATCGATCAGACACCGTACATAGACTCCTTGAGCTTCCACGATTCCATCCCTACCTTCCACATCCGCCGAAGATGTTTCACCGCCGATCCATCGCCAGTGAGCTTTTAGCCGTCTGATTATTCTTGGACGTGATCCAGGTGCTCCAAAGCTCATATTTTTGATCCGAGGGTACAGATCGTCGATCAGGACCATAATAAGCCATCTAGGTCATCTAGATCATTCAGAGCATTCACGAGCGTTCACTTTTCTCTATCTCCTTTAATTTCGATTTTGATCTCGTCGCGGGTTGCAGACAGTGGATGAAAAGGACGATACTGTGGATTACAACTAATTTGGTGCTCTGCTTAGATATTTTGGTTCTTTATTTCATTGTTTGTGATATCTAGAAGATTATTTTTGATGTATTATCTCCTTTACTATTTATCTGTACATGTTATATTTTTTATTGTGAATGTTTGTACATATCAATATATCATGAAAATACGAAGGAGACTATGCCGAAATTTTCTATGATTCTACTACCTTTTTGAACTTTTATTTGTTATATTTGATCTTTTCAGAAAGGTTTTTTTGTGACAGGTTTGGATTTGGAAAGGTATATCTTTTTGGAAGTATTTATTCAATTATGGCGGTGCCTAAACTTCAATTCAAAGAGAGAGAAATCTATTTTTGGGGTGTTCATTATGGTTATCTCTACCCTTTACTTCTTGATTTATTTTTATGATTTAGTGTAATTGAGGACAAGTACATTTAAGTTGGGGGTAGCATTCATAAATTTCATGCTTATATTTTTTTTTCTGGTAACCAAATATTATACATCTCTTGAATTATGTCAAAAGAATGAAATTATGATATGATGTGACAAAGGTGCATGTTTTAGAAATTTATTTTATGAATTATTCTGAGACTTGTATGTCATATAAGAAATAGTAAATTTTTGCTATGCATGATATTATTTCTATATTTTAAGACTTTTACCATGATTTAAGGATAGCTTGACATATCCTAATGCACATGGTCACTTTCACATGTTAAGGAGTCGATATTAGATTCTACGCATGATATTAGGATAGATTTACAATTCTATATCATGACACAGAAAATACATGAACACATGCCATTATCTGAGTATGCGAAAGAAAAAAGGACTTTCAACTTAGTAACTGGACAGTGTGCCTGGCCAGCATAGTGTTCGCGTAAAACGGTTGCATTTCCTGGAATAAAAAAGAAAGAAAAAAAAGAAGGGTTTCATACTTAGTAACCGGGCAAGGTGTCTAATAAGGTGTGTTGCTCGCGTAAAACAGTTGAAATTCCTGCAGAAAAAAAAAGGGAAAAGAAAAAAAAAATTAATTTAAAAAAAAAAAAACATAGATTGTTATGTGATAAGTGGAAGATATTTGCTTCGCTATGATTGTGATCTTGAATAGTTGAAGTATTTAGATATAATTGATGCTCTGAATCATATGGAATTCTATTCTATGATTAAATATGTTAAAATGTTGGAAATATGTTATGACATGTTCTGATTTACTATATTTTATGTGATTATGAGTTGAAAGATTTATTCATCGATAATATTTCTATTTTATACATTTGAGTTAATGAGTATTATAATTGATTTCTGATGATATATTCAAGGGAATGTATAGATGTTTATGGGTGTCATCCCTGAAAACCCTCAGAAGACTATAACTCCTCCACTGGGGTAACCAAGGAGTTTAAAGGTTTGTTGCACATGCTAAGTGCAATCGTGAGACCTACGGAACTAACTAGCTAGATTTATTGCTTTCTCTTTATCTTTTGTTTGCTCGAGGACTAGCAAAGTGTAAGTTGGGGGGTGTGATGAGACATGAATTATGCACAATTAAACCCCTTAAATTACCTTTGTTAGACTAAGAATAGTTGTATTTGATATCTTATTTTTTGATTTCAGGTTTATGTAGGATTTGAGAAGAAATACAAAAAATTCGGCAAAAAATCACTAAATTCTGTAAAAAGACTGCTTCGTCGACCTTTTGGAACAAACTCATCATAAATTCTACAAAACTCCAAATATTCTAGAATTATGGTATATGTAAGAAAACTTCAAGTTCTACAACTTTCATGTTGAACACTTTGTGAGATTCCCTATAGATTGGCGCCAGTTTTGAAGCAAAGTTGGATCTATGAAAGCTGAAATTTGAGAAAGGCTGAAATTAATTAATGACGTGGCAGTGAAGAACCAATCAAACCGACTATAGTGATGGATCGGTTTTGAGTCCGATCGGTCGTTTGGATGACGTCAGCAGCATGGAATTTTGGAAAATTAGAGTTTAAGTTCAATTATAACTCATAATTCTGGGATCAAGGGTTTCTATTATATAAAGGGGTTATTCCAGCCGAAAATAATCATCTTTTTGACAATCTTTTGAGAAGGAATGAGAAGACGGTGAGGATGCGGATGGTGACAGCTTCCTTTCCCAATCCGATGGCTTTCATCCATAAGATGAGTGGCTAACTTTTTGTATTTAGGAATATCATGAAATCCTAGAGTAGTTTTGGTT
The DNA here is from genome assembly GCA_963920575.1 of Narthecium ossifragum. NCBI lineage: Eukaryota > Viridiplantae > Streptophyta > Magnoliopsida > Dioscoreales > Nartheciaceae > Narthecium > Narthecium ossifragum. The sequence goes on along the minus strand of OY986964.1, from coordinate 13,787,443 downwards.
TTTCTTTAGTTGGATTCTTGTGAACTTCTCGATGCATGATCTCATGAATACAATTTTATGGTTAATAGAGTTGCAGGAATAGAGTTCCCTTAACGTACTTTCAGTCCTACATGATTTGTGTGATTGATTGTAGAGATTTATGAGATGGTTTTTATGAAGTTATTGGTTTCCCTTTGAGATAAGCTATGCTACGCGAAGATAGGTTGTGCTAAGGTTATTAGGAGTAGTATAATTTAAAGTAATCGTAGGACCAAAGACAATCTATGCTAAAAAAAGATAGGTTACGCCGTTGGGAACATCAACTTTATTTTAGGGATTCATGTGAGCTTGTAACCATATGATCCATAATGTTGAGAGAATGGAGCAAGATGAAAACTAGATAAGACTAATAATAAAACTAGGGCGGATTGAGTAATTCCTAAGTAACTACTCCATTGATTCGAATTGATCAACCTTTTATTTTTTTTCTTTATTAGTTTAGATAACTCTATTCTATTTTTTATTCTTTTCCTCAGTTTTAGGGTTTCGAGAATTGATTTCAGTTTCCAATGTTTTTACCTGTGGATCGACTCCCGACTTCACCACTATTCTACCTAGTAGTGTAGTGAATGAATATGGATTATAAATTTAATATTTGATTGAGTTTGCAATGTTTTAACGACACGTTCGCGAGCGATCAGCTACATCGGCGATGCAGGTCGATGTAGTTCCTTCTTTCAGATATTCTTTTAAAAGATGGCGTGACATTTCGAGGTGATCGAGGACTTGGAGCTTCGAGGTGTTTTACACAGCTTCCTTAAAGTTTTATATTATGATGTATGGATTGATGTAGAATTTGATGTATTTGTGGTAGGTGGACTCTCCAGGATGCATGCATGATTCTTGATTTAATTATAATGATTGCTTGGTTAATTCATAGTTGGAATACATGGTTGTTTGTGATGATGTATTGGTTACTGAATGAGGCTATGTTACTGCTACGCTTCTTTACTCAATGGTGTGCTCCTTTATGGTTGATATGGTATGTATATGTTCTAAATCTAGTATGTGAAGGCATTGCATGATGAGCCATTGGTGATTGGGCAAATCACCGATTCGAGGTTCTCAAGTAGCTCGAATCTAGATGAGTTTAGGCCAGGGTCGGGTATAGGAGCTTGCGATCGATGCTACAGGTAGACATGGATCCTCATGATCGATCGAGGCTTTAGGAGAATGAACCTACAATTCAATTTGGAAGAGAAGAATTAAATTATCAATGCTTCAAGGATTGATTGATCCTCTGGAATCTTAGTCTTTGTAGCTATTGGGATGTGGCCTAATGTTTGTTGGTCGACGCCGATACAACTGGGCCCACAGTTGGCAGGGTAGTAGCCCGGACTGTGGTGGAGAGCGATGGGTCGATTGCGAGCTTGGGCTTAGGTTGCGACTTCCCTTGAGCCAAGACTTAGGCGCCAGAGTACATTGTTTATTTATGTTGGCTATTAGTTAGTTTACTTGTGTCTCATTAGTTAATCTCCTACTGGGCATTTGCTCACCCCTATTCGGGTTGCGTTGGCATATTCACTTTCTTTTGCAGGCCCACCAGATGATGACGCCCGAGCTTGAGGTCATTGGAGGATTCATTATTGATTTCAACTCATCATTTCTTTTATTTAATTTAATTTAAGATTGTATGGGTGGTGGAAACTATTGGGAATAAGTAATAACATGATTCATGTATTCGGATTCTGAAGTTTGTAATTAATCATTTGAGTTTGTATTTCGATTAATTTGATTCATAGAATCGGAACCTGAGGTTGTAATAAAGTTATTTTTATTATTCTTGAGTTATTTAGTGTATATGACACTGAGTTTCTGGAAGGATGAATATAGTGAGTTTATACTGGTTTAAATTGTGATGGTTGAAAACAGGATTGATGATATTGTAGTAGTGTAGAACAGGTTTTTCTCATGTCCCGTGATCAGGATTGGTATATCCCGGGGCGGGGCATGACAAGGACAGTCCTTAGCAATGTGCCTCATTCCATGACACTCATAACACCTCACTGTCTTAGCACGAGATTTCCTCACAGACTTCCCATTAGTTTTCCTGTCAATATAGCTTTTCGAAAATTCTCTCTTGTTCTTGCCTTGATCTAGCACTAAGGGTTTTAGATTTTTCTTTCTCATAATTTCCGTAAGGTGTTTGGTCAACAAAACCATCTCCTCAGCACCACTTGAGTCACTATCTGAGTCAGTATTAACTTTTAAAGCAAGATTTTTCTGTTACTTGGGATGATCAAAGGTAGTTTCATAGATCTGTAGAGCTCCAACAATATCTTCAACATCTGTTTTGTCAATATCCTTACTCTCCTCAATTGCAGTAACTTTAGCTCTAAATCATTCAGGGAAAGACCTCAAAATCTTTCTAACAATTTCGGATTGAGACAAATTCACCAAGATTATGCAAGAATTAACAATATCATTTAATTTAGTGTAAAATTGATCAAAAGATTCATCCTCATCCATATGTAGATTTTTAAATGAGTAATAAGACGCTGAAGCTTGGCAATTTTAACCGAAGATATACCCTCATGGGTAACTTCAAGTATGCACCAGGCATCCTTGGCAACCGTATAAGTGGAAACCCTTCTAAACTCTTCAAAAGTTAAAGCACTATGTATAGCATTCATTGCTTTGTTCTTCCATCCACTCTCTTTCAACTCCTTTTTATCCCAAGAAGCAAAAGGTTTGGGTCCAGTAACACTATCTGTAGTAATAGTAGGGTGACTCCAGCCTGTCACAACAGACATCCAGACTTATCATCAAGGGATTTTAAAAAGATTCTCATGCGAGCTTTCCAAAAAGAGAGGTGGTCTACCAGAAGAACCACCTTCTCGAGGTAAATCCATAGGTGTTTTATGTCCCAAAGATCATTTT
>OY986964.1:13723215-13784324 GCA_963920575.1 Narthecium ossifragum | reverse complement strand
TTAAAAGGCGTTGTGTCTCATAAGGGTTACTAATATACTTATTATCTACGTGAAGTTGCTTACCCGGTTACTTGGTTCGGCCACATGCCCTCTAGGCGAACACCGACACCCAGGTACTCCGGGTATCACACATATCATCTTACTCATCATCTGCTGATCGTATCCAATGATCCAAAGATTGAAAGGATGCTATTTGATCCTAAATAAGCTAATAAGCTGATGTGCTCTGCTTCTTAAAATCCCGATTAAATTCTTGTTAGTATCCCGATTAAGCATGATGATATCCACTATTTGATGGTCTTCAAGTTGCAATCCAACGGCGGTGATAAATCCTTATTAGTATCACTTTAACTTGATTAAACTTGAGCCAATCTGACCCGATTAGCTCGTAATTTATCCAAATTTGCCTCAACTAGTCTTGTATGAACAATAATACAAATCTAGCAATATAATTTCAATATTAAATCAACAAAATTTATCAACATATATGGAATCTAGACATGACTCCTTACAATCTCTTCATTTGATAATTTTGTGACAAAACAATAAAGCTAGATACAAAATGCAAACTAAGAACAATCCTAATACGGTTCAATACAATAACTAATATGAATGATCAAACTGTCACCTGCATATGCACCATAAAAGAATTCCAGTGAAATGCATAGTGAAGATAAGAAGAATAAGCATATGCATATACTCTCCCTTAACAATAACCAATGTCAAAAATCAAACACAGCAAGCATATGCATATATAATCTGATAAAGAACAATAAGCATATGCATGTATATACTCCCCCTCAAGGCAGCATTAATTTCAGCGTATGGATTATAATTTCAGCAATATATAGTAAAAAGCAATTGTAGAATATAACAGTAGATATGCATTGTGAAGATAAACAAAGAAGACATGAACACCCTCAACATGTATAGCAGCATGAACACTGTTAGATATAAATATAGCCATTTGGGCGATCAATGGCAATTTCGTAAATATTGCCAATCAGCCAATAAATACTTCAGTTTTGACACAACTGAAGTATTTTGGCCATAACTTTTACATCAAGTATCCAAATTGGACGATTCTTGAACCATTGGAAAGATGACGAAAAGATCTACAAGTTTGCTGATTGACGTCATCTCCAAATTCGGTCATTTGATGTATCAAATTAATGGTCAAAGGGTTTAGTGACAAACTGGTAAATAAGACCAAATGTCCAAAATCTATCGACCAGATTTTCTATCGTCCAAAATGGACGATGAAGTCATCGTCCAAAATGGACGATAAAATTCAATCTCAAATCGTCCAGATTTCTATCGCCCATTTTCCTAATCGGCCATTAGTGCAGTTTAAGTATTTTGGCTATAACTTTCTCATCCGATGTCCAAATTAGAAGTTTTTGGTACCGTTGAAAAGCTAATTTGAAGATCTACAACTTTGATGTTCAGAGTTTTGCCAGATTCCAAGGTTATCATCAGTAAAAATACAGCGGAAGACAGGAGGCGCTGTTTAATGGCGATTCCAGAGCAGTTTTAGACCAGTTATGCAGTTCTGGTGGTTTCCACTTTCAAAGCAACAGTTGCAGCAACTGCAGAGTGGTTTCCTGACAGTTTTCAAATCAGTTACCAGAAGCCCTATAAATAGCCAAGAGGAAGAAGAAAAAAAGGCCCCCGCCATCAAAGCAAAACTGCTTTTTATCTTTTATGTACTCTTTTATATTTATTAGCAATGTAGCCTTTTAAATTCAGCAATGAAGCATTTTCCTTCCCTTAAATTCCTGCATTTTCCTTCCCTTAAATTCCTGCATTTTCCTTCCTTTAAATTCCTGCAACGTCCTTCATTTCCTAGGAGTAGTGCTATCATAATTCTTTATTTCTAGGAGTAGATCTACCGAAAATAGGAGTAGATTTAACATAATTTCCCATTTTCTATTTTCCATTATTCCCATTTTCCATTTCCATCAACTCCACAATCAACCACAAAATATCTTCTTTGTACACTTCAACACCTCTGATTCGATCATTCGAAGGAGTTGAACTAAAAACCACAATTTCCTGATTCTTCGAATGTGGAAATAGAATTTTGACCTTGATTACAGTCCCGATCAACGGCCATAATTTCTGTTCTAACATTTTTTGGCACGCCCGGTGGGACCTTGTGTTGAAACTGTCAAAGAAGAAGGGACAAAATGAGAGATAGCATTTCCAGAGTTGTAATTTTGAAAGCTGAAGGAAGTGACCATGCAGATGCTGTTTTTCAAGAAAATTTTCTTAGATGGAGTATGTCCTCACGTGAAGGTTCCAGCAGCGAGGAGATCAAGGTCACTATGCCATCTTTCATGCAGAATCAAGGCGGTTTCACTTTATTGGTAAGGAATTTTTCATCTACAAAAGAAAGTGATGATATAGTGGAACCGAATCAGCCATAAAATATTACAGATATGGCAGATAATAAAAATTCACCAAGTACTAATTTTCAAATGTTCAATATAATTGAACAAGATATGGTGATGGTTGATCAAAAAGCTGTCAAAGAAGAAGGGACAAAATCTACACGCCGAGCATTTATGGAGAAATCCGACAATGGCCTCCCGATCAGCGTCTACACGCCGGAGACGGCCAGTCATCTTCTTCTTGGAGATCTGTTGCCGGCGGCGTCATCAGGGAGGACACCCCATCATTCGCTGCCTCTGCGCAGCAGTTTAGGGCGGTTCAAGCAGTTCAAAGCAGGAATGTCAAGAGGAGATCATGCACACGTTGTGAAAACTGCAGCAGTTCATGGCAGTTTCAAGCAGTTTAAGGTGGTTCGAGCGGTTCAAGGCAGCGATCATCCACTTCGAGGCCTTGGAACCCATCTTTCCCACGTTTGCGCCGCCACCTTCAACACCTTCATCTTCTGCAATCTCAAACGTCATCGTCACCAACTCCGGCGGTTTCATTTTCTACCTCCACGACGTGGGAAGTTCAACAGCGAACCCATTTTTCTCCATACACGATGACCGCAAATAGGGCCATGACGCTGAAGAAGGCCGGCGAAGCAGTAACAATGGTGAACACTACGGCAGCGGCAAAGAGAAATCCATCAGAAGGTTGATGGGCAAACTATCGCTATCGCCGTTGGGGGAGAAGAACAGAGCAACGCAACAAGCCCAGATCCTTGCCGTTGCTGCAATTTGTAGCCGGTTGGGGGGAGAACAGAAGAGAAACGCCGAGGTCATCTCCTCCGTCTCCGGCGCGATCTTCATTCGGCTGGCCATGGGACAACGGCAACGGCGGAAGGAAAAGACGGCAATCTATCACTGTTGGTGGAAAAAACAGGGCATTCCTCATCGCCGTGCCGGCCCTACATCGGCTTCAAAGCTCCTATCAGTTGGGAAAACAGAGCAACGCCGGCCGGCCTCAAGCAGGCCCAGATCCTCATCATTAATGCCATCCTCGACCTCAAAGATGGGATGACGGCAACCTATGGCCGTTGGGGGGAAAAGCAGAGCAAGTATGTCTCCGACGCGGTGGTTACTTGGCTGAGATCTGGTGGATCCGAGGCCGGAGTCCGCCTCCCTGACCCCCTAGACTCCATCTCTATCCACTCTTCCACCACCACGCCGATCATCGACGATCCTTCGTCGCCCATCGTCCATTGGTCGATGACGACCCCTCATCGTCCATCGCGGAAAAAAGGGAAACAGAGCAACGACGATGGTCGTCGCCCATCGTCCATTGCTCAGCGACGATCGCCGTCGTCCATTACTCAGCAACGATCACTGTTCAAGGATGATGACTCATCGTTCACTGCTCAGCAACAACAGCCCATAGACCATCGTCGACCGTCGCCTCTTGCTCATCGTCCATGGTGGAAATGGGAAGCAGAGTATCCTTCGCCGTCCCAACCTCTACCTCCATCATCTTCATCGACCATCGACGACCATTGCCCAGCTTTGAGCATCGCTCATCGTCGCCCATTGCGGAGGAAGAGAAGCATAGCATCCTTCATCGGCCTTGATCATCGACCAGATTTGCTCATCGCCCACCTTTCTTCATCGCCCAGATTTGCTCATCGCCCACCTTTCTTCATCACCCAGATTTGCTCATGGCCCACCTTTCTTCATCGCCCAGATTTGCTCATCGATCAACTTTCTTCGTCGCCCATCGACGACCACCATCGAAGCTCATCGATCAGTCTTGTTCATCGCCCACACAGAAGGAACAGAGCAATGGCCATCCTTCATCGCCCAATGATCGACGACGCTTCCTCGTCGCCCATCGCGGAAGACAGGAAGAAGAAAACAGAGCATCTCGTCATCGACCAGCTTCTCATCGTCGTCAATCATCTTCATCGGCCATCATCTCCATCATCCTTCATCGGCAGCCATCGTTCACACCACCATGGACATAGAGCTCAAGCGCCGGACGGAAGGCATAGGGAGATAGAGCTTGTCTCGCGGTTGTTCGCCGATTCTAGAGGCGCTCAAGGTCAGTGCTGCTGCCCTCGCCAAAAAAAAAAAAAAAAAATTTGGGCGATAAAGCGAGATTGGCGATGATGGGAGTAAAAGCTATGATCTAACGGTGGAGAAAGGCCTTAATCGAGAATGGCCGACAAAATTTTTGACCGAGAGGACGAGACAAGAAAAAATGGCCGAGAAAGCATGTTTGGCCGATAAACAATGTTTCCAGCAACAACATCTTTGGCAAATGGCCGAGAAAGCATGTTTGACCGAGCAATATCTTTGGACGATACATATCTTTGGTCGAGCAATATTTTTGGCAAAATAATGTTTGCCGATAAGTGATGTTTAGCCAAACAATAATATATTTGGCCGAGAGATATTTAGAAAGAGAAAGTTTGACTGAGAAGCTGCATCCTTAGTGACTCAATTGACCGAAAAAATCGCCCAAATTGGTCAACAGAATAAGGTCTTTACAAAAATAGGAATATTTTTATAAAGACCGGGGGGCAAAATGTTAGATATAAATATAGCCATTTGGGCGATCAATGGCAATTTCGTAAATATTGCCAATCAGCCAATAAATACTTCAGTTTTGACACAACTGAAGTATTTTGGCCATAACTTTTACATCAAGTATCCAAATTGGACGATTCTTGAACCATTGGAAAGATGACGAAAAGATCTACAAGTTTGCTGATTGACGTCATCTCCAAATTCGGTCATTTGATGTATCAAATTAATGGTCAAACGGTTTAGTGGCAAACTGGTAAATAAGACCAAATGTCCAAAATCTATCGACCAGATTTTCTATCGTCCAAAATGGACGATGAAGTCATCGTCCAAAATGGACGATAAAATTCAATCTCAAATCGTCCAGATTTCTATCGCCCATTTTCCTAATCGGCCATTAGTGCAGTTTAAGTATTTTGGCCATAACTTTCTCATCCGATGTCCAAATTGGAAGTTTTTGGTACCGTTGAAAAGCTAATTTGAAGATCTACAACTTTGATGTTCAGAGTTTTGCCAGATTCCAAGGTTATCATCAGCAAAAATACAGCGGAAGACAGGAGGCGCTGTTTAATGGCGGTTCCAGAGCAGTTTTAGGCCAGTTATGCAGTTCTGGTGGTTTCCACTTTCAAAGCAACAGTTGCAGCAACTGCAGAGTGGTTTCCTAACAGTTTTCAAATCAGTTACCAGAAGCCCTATAAATAGCCAAGAGGAAGAAGAAAAAAAGGCCCCGCCATCAAAGCAAAACTGCTTTTTATCTTTTATGTACTCTTTTATATTTATTAGCAATGTAGCCTTTTAAATTCAGCAATGAAGCATTTTCCTTCCCTTAAATTCCTGCATTTTCCTTCCCTTAAATTCCTGCATTTTCCTTCCTTTAAATTCCTGCAACGTCCTTCATTTCCTAGGAGTAGTGCTATCATAATTCTTTATTTCTAGGAGTAGATCTACCGAAAATAGGAGTAGATTTAACATAATTTCCCATTTTCTATTTTCCATTATTCTCATTTTCCATTTCCATCAACTCCACAATCAACCACAAAATATCTTCTTTGTACACTTCAACACCTCTGATTCGATCATTCGAAGGAGTAGAACTAAAACCACAATTTCCTGATTCTTCGAATGTGAAAATAGAATTTTGACCTTGATTACAGTCCCGAACAACGGTCATAATTTCTGTTCTAACAAACACCCTTAACATGTATAGCCAGAATATAGCAGCTGACGTATGGCAAATCTGTGATCAGGAAGTACAGATTCCCATTCAAAGAGTATAGCTCAGCTCCCCCTCAAGAATATAGTAGATCAGTGACAGCATTACTCAACGATCCATACTACTCCCTTTTTTTTTGTCACAAATTGATCAAAGAAGAGTAGAGAGGAAGAAACACGCATAGCATCATGAAGACAAGACTTATGAGCACATCAACCGAGAAGCATTCTCCCATATTATTCAAATTCGTGTTAAAATTTTTCTAGGTGAACTATTTGATAAGGAAAACAGGAATTTGAGTGAAGGAATTGTTGTAAGTGTCAAAGCTGATGTAGCTTGTCAAATTGCTGCACGACGGGTACACAACGGAGACGGTCACGTCAAGTACGTGTGCAGATCGCACCCAATATGAATATGGGTATGCATTCTATCATTTTTCTTGCTGAAATCTTCCAAAAATATATGCATGACGCTTCTTTTCTTTTACGCACTATATATGTACGACTCCCCTGCGAAGTAGGAACCCTACAAAATACATACCCTTTGGAAGTGCACCACCAAATAAAAATACGTTGGAGGAGAGAGCCAAGGTAAATTTGCGTCTATTGTGACTAAGTTTATCGAACCGATCGACAAGGGTAGTCCACATCCATCTCATGACCTCAAGTGACCAATTGAGATTCATGAACGCTAATTTGGTCCAATTAGCATGTCGGGGTATAGGTTGCTCGTCTCTTATCGGCCAAATACCATACTCTTTGAGTTTTTTTTTTCGCTTTTCTATATAGGCTTCGAAGTTTCTCCTATATAAAACATGTATTTTAAAAATTAACACAAAGTGTACATCTTTTTGTAAACAAATATCTTTAATTAGTAAACTGAGGGTAGTTTGACCCAAAAACTACCGACATTCTAATGAAATATGACTATTGCAGTCATTCCAGGTCAAACTAATATCGGCTGAAAAATAAGAAGTATGTATTTGCGAAAGATGGAAAATGTAGATATTGGTGTACAAATTTCATAAATGTAAATAGTTATTCACAATATATGAAAAACCTGGATATATATATAAGCAAAAAAATCCTAGTTTTGTTTTTTCACATGATTGATTTAGTATTATTATTGTCTATGACATTGGGGGTTTTTTTTTTTTTTTTTTTTTTTTGTGAGAGCAGTTCATAGTGCAACTAAAGGAAGCTGTCTGAGTAATGTAAAAGGATGATGAGTAGTTTTTTAAACTTAAGCTAACCAAGTGCACTCACCTCTTATGATTCCTTTCAAACCAAGGAGCCCAATACCTACCAGCCGTCTTAACCGTCTCCTTGTCCGCCACTCCTCCAACCCCACAGGCTACGCCACCTCTTTTTCGCCGCCCTCATGGACCCTGGCCATCCGCTCCTCCACCGATCTCGGCCGCCACCGCCACACCCTCGCTCTCTACTCCCTCATGCACGCCTCCGGCCACTACCCCGACCCCTTCGCCATCTCTGCTGCTCTCAAAGCTTGCTCCCATCTCTCCTCCTCCTCCCCCTCCCCCTCCATTGCCGCGGCTCTCCACGCCCATGTCCTCAAGTACGGCCACCGCTCTCATCCTTACCCCCACGCCGCCCTCCTCCATCTCTACTCCACCCTCCACGGCCCAGCCTCCGCCCAAAAGATGTTTGAAGAGATGCCCCTTAGAAATGTCGTCGCTTGGAACTCAATCCTCTCCTCCCACTTGCGTGCCGGAGATCTGAATGCCGCCCGGAGGGTCTTCGATACGATGCCCGTGAGAGATGTGGTCTCCTGGAATTCAATGGTTTCGGGCTACGCGAAGGCCAAAGACATGGAACGTGCCATCATCCTCTTTGAACGTATGCCGGAGAAGAACTCGGCTTCTTGGAATGGAGTTATGAGCGGGTATATCAACGGTGGGGACATGGGAAAGGCGAGAGAGTTGTTTGAGAAGATGCCCATAAGAAGCAATGTTTCATGGATCACGATGATCTCCGGCTACTCGCAAAGTGGCAATGTTCGTTCAGCTTGTGAGCTCTTCGATAGGATGCAAGAGAGGGATGTGTTCTCTTGGAATGCAATGATTAGTTGCTACGCGAAGAACGGTCATCCCAGAGAGGCAATTCACTTGTTCAACAGGATGCGGAAGCCGGATATGAGAGTGAGGCCGGACGGGATGACATTTTCCAGCATTATCTCTGCATGTTCGCAGTTGGGAAACTTGAGATTCGGATTGTGGATCGAGGAATACATGAGTGCGATGGAAATCGAGTTGGATGATCACTTATGCACTGCTTTGATTGATTTGTATTCGAAATGCGGAGGGATGGACAGGGCATTCGAGCTGTTCGCGGGGTTGAGGAGGAGAGACTTGGTCTCTTATAGTGCCATGATATTGGGTTGTGGAATAAACGGGAGGTCTACGGACGCCATCCAGTTGTTTGAGAAGATGTTGAACGATAAGATCAAACCGAATTCAATAACTTTCATCGGGCTGTTAACAGCATACAACCATGCTGGAGTAGTAGAAGAAGCTCGCCGGTGCTTCGCTTTGATGTGGAGTAAGCATGGCATCAAGCCACTAGCTGATCACTACGCTATTATGGTCGATCTCCTCGGCCGGAGCGGAAGGCTGGAAGAAGCCTATCAGACAATAAAGAAGATGCCCATGAGGCCCCATGTCGGCGTTTGGGGTGCATTGCTTCTTGCTTGCAGGTTGCACGGCGAGGTAGAGCTGGGCGAGATTGCTGCAAGAACTTGCTTCGAGCTGGAGCCTGAAGCAAGTGGGTACTATGTCCTACTTGCTAACATCTATGCGGAGGCCGGAGAGTGGGAGAAGGCTAAGAGACTAAGAAAGGTGATAGTAGCGAAGGGATTAACGAAGGTTCCAGGATGTAGCTGGGTGCAACCTACGTAGTATATCCCCTTTGTTGTGAAACGATACCCCTGCTGATACGTATGGTTGGCCATGAGCTCATCTGAGACAGTAAAGAGTTAGAACCTGACCTGATTTCTTCTTGTTTCTGCTAATCATCCATGAAAGTAAAAAATCCAAGAACTAGCAGCAAACCAATAACGCCTACTGGAAAAAGAGGAGAAATACAAAGTTTACTATCATGAAAGACAGAAGAGAGGCTATTCATTTAAGTACATCATAATAATTAAGTTTTGCACATGTTTCTAAGTAGTAGAAGCTCGTCGTGTTAGTGAGACAAGAGTGCCAACATGATAGTACTGAGCAAAAATTGTTAGCACTGTGTGGTCTTGGGCGTCTTGACAGATATTGCAGCAAAGAAGAGAGCTGATTAAATCTTGCCACCAAGGTAACATGTTAAATTTGCTGTCGACTTTCATGAACTCCAACGACGTTGACTACTTGACTGTGAGTAGTTACCATCTAGAGATTAGGCAGAATCAAAGAGTCACGACATTCAACTGGGAATTTAGAAACTGAAGATCCAGTGTATAGCACTTGGTTATTAAAGAGAACTTTTACATGGCTTACTGAGAAGCTAACTCGGCTTTTGTTGGGAAATTTTTTGCCGCCACCTCAGTTACATCACTGCATATGCAAGTAGAGGAGTTGCCAAGGGAAAGTGAAAAGTCATAGGGTGCAAATGGAATGAGCGTAAAGCAAGTTACTACTGAACAAACCTATCCGGTGCTTCTGCTTTGCTAATTAGAGTGATATTGTTAGATGGGAGAAGTCTGAAAAAATCACATAGATCAGTGGTCTTCCATTTTGCATAGAGGTTATTCAGAAACTGATTGAACTCTGTTGGTTCCTGGAGACAAATTGCCACTATCAGTTGCCTTGACATAAGATCAGGAAATGATTCTTAAATTGTATACACTACTAGCCCATCAAAAATGTGAAGAACTAGTGTAGATGAACAACTACATCTCGTGATTGTATCTTATCTGCATCTTTACAGCATTATTTCTGTATAAAAAGCTTATCTGCATTTTTACAGCATTCTTTCTTCTAATATACATAAAAAGCTTAAGAACTCCTTCGACTACCCAATACATGAAATCAATATTCCAAAATCTTTATACAGCTCAGTAGCTCACTGCTGACTACTACCAAATATGAAGTTAATGCCAGATAAAAGAATTATGACGAGATCTTGGCCCAGAGAGCTCCTGTGGCACAAGTTCTCCCCCTCTATTTTTGGCACAGGAACCCCTTGCTCCAATTAATGGCTGGAAAACCCCTCTCTTTTTCTATTCTGATGATGATAAGCAAAACTACAAGACTCCGACTCTCAAATATACCACCCTACTCTGAAGGCAAAACATGAAACCCTACCGCATCTTGGCGGTCCAATGGATCAGCTGACCATCCTAGAGTCATACGCCACAGTCGATGTTGGACTCAAACTCCCTTCTAAACAACTTAATTAAAGCAACTAAACATAGCTAACCCAACCCCTTTTTATTAGTCAACTAGCAATACCAACTAAATTAGGACTCTCATACTAAAGATAACGTGGATTAGGCTCGCGTGATCTGACTAGGCGTTGATGCTTATCAAATTAATTTTGTACATTTTATCATATAACGCATTGACATTGAGCATATTCCGATCCATACTTGGTGCAGTAACATTTACAATCTTAAGAACACATGACTAGCAAAAACATTTAGTAGTTACCGAAACTGATGTAATATAATCTTTCCAAAAGAAGAGCATTTATAACAAGGTAAAAACATATCGGTAATGCGGGCACATTGAATGAAACCATTAGCGAACACCTTACAATCACCTAGATGGGTGAACATAGGATCTTCCTAGAGATTTACAATAACTAGTTGAGAATACCTTTGCATGGATGGAACATTAAATCATGTGTATCCTAGTTATTTTCATACCACAGTTGCAACAATGCCATAGGAAAACCCTTGCTTCTGCTGCCAGTAATTCAAAATAAAGCTAAATGGCAATGGTTACCTGTTCGAGGATGCAACCTTTGCGAAGCGCAACCAAACATTCCATTGCCTTGGGATATGTATCTCCTTCATATGAATTCTCCAACAAGTCAGAAATATAATTTTGCATCTGTTTAATACCTGTGGTCACCCACTTTGTACTGTCCCTGCGGATCATCATGGCTTCAAAATCTTGCACAGGATTCAGATCCCCAATTTTCTCAACCTTTAATCCTGATGAGTGAGTCACTTTATTGCTCTGAATATCAGACATATCACCATTGGCATCGACTTCTTCATTTGATCCTGATGGTTTTTCCTTCCATGCTCGCTTTGAAGATTTCTTTCTCTGTGAAGCATACACAACTAAGTGACTAACTATATGTAATTAACTCTCCACAAAAATTTTGTTATATTAAACCACTTTTGGTTCAAAATTTATTGAATATTGTAAAACCTTTGGGTTCTCTTTCAGTTCAAACTGCTTTTGAAAGTTGTCAATGACAGGCTTGTTCAGGGAAAAAAGTTCAGGATCAGGTTCAGTTATCACCCTAAGACTTTTGTCGACAAGAGGAACATCAGCATCTGGCTGCTTTGACTTTACGTGAAGAAAGCGATAGAATCGCTGGTAACAAAGAGAAAGAAAATGGCAATATCAAGTTTAGCTCAAGCTTATATGGAACATCACTAACATTAACTAAATTAAGAAAGAAAAAAATTGCAATAGGCTGAAACCGGTAGGAGGTGAAAATTAGAATCTACTTTCTTCAGGCCAAATCATACCACAAGCACAAAACTATAAGTATAATCTGGACAAGTATGATCATTCCCACACACTGCAGAATGACTTGTTTGGTCAAATGTACCGCGATCAAACCTTTAACAACTGCTTAAGAATATGCACTGCTAACATTACAGCCTTGTGATTATGGATAGATATTGTCTGCGATAATAGGTGCATGAGCTTAATCGAAGCCTGTCAACAGATAATTGGCAAAGAGCATAACAGATTAGTGATAACATCTCACATCATCAAAGTGCTGAAAGGAAGGTTTAGAGCGCAAGCGTCCAGAAGGTATTGCAAATTATGATTGGTATGCTATATGGATCATAAAAAGAGAGCTCGAATACAATACTTGAATGCTACCGTGACACTCTAATTACCACATGGAAGAATGTCTGACTTTGAGATAAAAGGGATACACAACTTGATACAATAAACATAATGTACACAGAAAACGTTATGAAAATCACATTATCTCTCTTTGTTCTGGCTGTTCTTCTTTGTCAACGCTACTAAGGACCTCTAGGGTCGCCTACTTGACAAAGGTATAACCTTTCGCTCCCCGCGGAAAAGCTGCTTCGCACCATTGATAGACTACTTTATCTTCAATTTCTTAAAAGGCACTACTTAGGTTCGCAAGCCTGTTTATAAAGTACAGAGGTCAGGTTTTTGGCTCGCTCTTGTACAGTTTCTTAACTTTTTGGGTCTTTCCACTCCCAGGTTGATGAACGAGCTCCTACTCTATGAACATTGGTTGGGGGATGCCTATCTGAACTAGCGACTAACTTCCACATTGCCATGCTGCTGGGACTTTCAAATGCTATTTTTTTACAAATATTTATTGTCTTATAGAATTAGTTTTTTTTTTCAAGCCTTTCTTTTATTTGTCTTATCCTAAAACAATCTGTAGGTCCTCAAACCATTTCCTGGACATTGACAAAAAAAGGTTTCATTAGAAAAATTCATTAGTTACAACATAATAAATCTATGTTGCAAAATACAGGTATGCAAAACCTGCACTGGCATACTATTGAATCATAATCCTAAAATATGGGAAATAAGAATGTTAATTCTTTACTGATACTACAGACATACAGATATCATTAAACATGAAATACTAAGAGTATGAAGCAATAGGAAACTAAAGAATGCAATTTTACAATCTATTGGAATATCAACAGCTATGGAGGTCCATACCTCTAGGACGAGGTTTGGAGTGAGTTCAGGTTTCAGAACCTCCTCTCCCCCAGATGGTGCAAGATCTAGCATCTTGACAAGGTTATCTGTTGCCTCTTGTTGTTGATCATTTGGTTGCCATAACAAAGGCAAGCTGCTGAAGGATGGGAACTGAAACTCTCGAACATCCTCAGCAAAAGGAAGTGCGTTAAAGTAAAAGGAATCTGGCTGTTCAAAACAAATAATGGCTCTTTAAAAGGATGGCTACATGACATCAACTCTCATCCATCCCAAAAAGAACATCCAGAACAAAACGAGCAAGAACTCACTGTGTTATCTGTGGACATTATGTTGGGTGTCAATGCACCAACCACGACATTTGCTTGATTTTGTCTCCATACGCAACGTAATATAGCAACCTTGTTCATTTCCTTCATTGCTCTTGCTATCGCAGACACTGCGATAATTGCTTTCGTGTTACCCGGTTCAGGAATAAAGATATATGCATCCTTCATATAATAGTGCCTTCATAAAAAACGAAATGAGCAAACAAATCTTGCTGATGAAGTCCTAAACATCATGCATAAAGTGAGTCACAATAGATATAAGAAGAACTTATAACAAGCAGGTAAAAACTTGTACAGGTTTCTCCTTATATATTAGACTACCATCAAGTGTAAAATCTGATATAATCCCTAACGAGAAGGTGTAGATAATTGGCGTGAGCAGATGCAATTAACTTATTCAAGCAATACAAGAGAGAAAAGGATAATATTAGAGAGTAAATTGAAGATAAAAGGAAGACAAAAACAGTAATATAGATATGGAAAGACATGGAAGCATGGCGATTAATTTGTTCAACTACAACTTGTAACAACTCTAGAACGAAAACAAATGGGAGAGTCTCTACCGTTTGAACGAATAACTTTAGCCAAAGACAGAACATCATAGTCCTGACATTACATATTTAACTATCTCAGACACAACTAAAGCAGGCATATACCTCATTATGTTGGAAGCATCTGTAAACCCCAGGAGCTTCACACTCTTTTCAGGCTTGAACTTCACTGCTTCCCATTCTGCAGAGGATATAGGAACTACTTGTGGTCCATAACGGTAGCCCTTGATCCTTTGCTCTGGAGGAACAACTTTGTCAGGGTCTTCCATGCTTTTATATTGAAAATCTACTTGCACTTCATGAGTAGCAAATTTATCCGTCGGAGGAGCTTTATCAGAAAACTTTTTTAAAGTTGGAAACTTCTCCTCAGATGTTTTCTTATACACCCAAACCTAATTCAGTGGACAGACTGCAATCAGAAGGAGTTGAGAGACATAGAACAATGATGAGATTGGAATGTTTATGGTCAAATACATTTCACAAGCCTAGTTCAGCTATCTAAGATTGAGAGGTAGGAATACTATAGGGAATAAGTACAAATAACTTATAGGTTTTCTGTATAGCATTGCACAAAAACCATGTTCATTTCTTGTTCTTTGCATTTTAAGAGTTTCATTAACAATATGTATCTCGTCTTGATGGTTTTTTCTCGTAAACCACCAACATACATTACCTGTTGAATTTAGTTCTTTTCAACAAATTAATCGAGTAAAGAGAAATGCAGCACATATTCCTTGGCTTTATTTGCTTTAACTATTTAAAAACTTTTGGCAAAAGCATACAGAATAAATAACAATCCACTTCCCACTGTGAGCAAGCTGAAGACTTCACATTTTCGTGTATTAAGGGATAAAGGTTCGTGGAGTTCTTTGTTGACAAGCAATAAAGAAAAGCAGCTTTTACTCTGGATTTGGTGTTTCACGTAAAATGTGGTTCGCTTATTGGTTAAAAACAGGAAAAGGCATTAGGCGCACATATGCTCAGGTTCAAAGACATCAGTCACAAGGAAGAGCAATTACCTTCCAGTTTATAAGAATAGGAAAAAAATAGCATCTTGCCTTCTATTCTAATTATTGAAAGCAAACCAAAATCGCGAGTTTACAGCAAGAATGCAGAGTCTGAAGGTAACAAGAAAGCATGTATGCAATAAATGTCAAGGCATAGCATTCTGATTCTAAGACTGGTAAAATACATTATCAAGTTAATGCATTTTAATAGTCAAAAATACCAGTCCAAGTGATGAGTATAACAAGTTAAATACCAGATAGTATAACCCTTAATAGACAGAAATTTCAAGCATGTGTACTAAAATTGAAAAATGAAGCCGTAGATGTTTGCCAATCTTCAGAAGAAAATGTTTGATGTATCTGATTGAAAAGAGTAAAATAGTACATCCAACAGCAACAGAAGTATGGGTCAAACACTGCATTAAAGCTAAAGTGCTAGTGCAACCAGAATAAAACTCTAATCTCACCTTGATCTTCATTGTTGAGCTTAATTCCAAATCACCCCTGAACACTGTCACTGGAGAGATATTTCGTGTTCTAAGAGCACCAAGTAATGATGTCGGGCTTTCAACGTATACTGTTTTGGCTATTGTTTTCTTTGAGAATTGATTTAAAAGACGATCATTTTCTTCCATTACCTTCTGATCTGTATCTCTTGGCTGTTTTCCTCTTATAATTGCACAATCCAGCTTCATGCCATGAGCTTTCATCTGAGCAGAGATGGTGTCAACCTGATCTTCCTTTGTGCCTTCATATGGGTCTTTAACTAGATGTTTTGCATCTGTTATAAGACAAAGGCGTTGCTTTCCCTTATTTGTTGGCCCATATTTCTTTATTAGCAAATCCATTCCAACAACAATTGCATCCATAACTAAGAATAAGTCAAGGATAAAACCAAAGCATTGCTAAGGCTCGAGCTTATCATTCTTGTCCTTACATAGACAAATGATCAAACTACTCGCCGTGTAAAATACAACACAATGTCATCCTTGAGAACCCCTAAAAGTTAAAATCTACAGAGCAAGAGAAATTTCGCAAAAAGACATGCCTCTAAATGAAACTCTTCGTAGTGGAAAGCTTAGAACCACCATAATGAAAAAAAAATTAAGGAAGCAAAAAAGGTCCTCAAGTAGACTCTGTGCTATTATAAGATTGCATCTCCTACGATCTGGTGGCCTGAATAAAACTCTCAAAATGAATAGGCTGTTTATAACCTGAACATAACACACGCTTCAAGGCACAACGTAGAACGAGTTAGGCATAACTCCGTTATAAAGGGTGGGCCTTACAAGTAGATTGTCGGTAAACCTAAACCAGATAAGCAGATGAAGGCAAGGAAAGAAAGCCAAGGAAAATATTTTTGACATGGTGGCTTCTATCTACATAGGTTGAGCACAAAAATTGGACAGATCAAACAAGAGAAAGGGCCGGCAAAAATATTGCTAATAAGGTAACTTCAGATACAGTCGCCTGGAAAATTCCCTCTTGGTAGAGTCCTTAGAACCTCCACTGCATTGGTATCTACAACTTTGATATTTTGTAGAACAACAACATGCTCATATCCTCCCACTTCTTTTTCCAGCTCGTTATCCGTATCTGAGATATCCAGTGATACCATATCAGGCCATTACTTCAATACATGAAATACAAAAACAAAGATTAATTCAGCTTTAACACCCATCCATGTACTGAAGCACATTAGGATTCTATATGTCTGTAAACCAGCAATCTTTCTTACATATAGCAACTGACATACTAAAGTACGCATGAGAAGCTGTTTCTGTAAGTATCAGAATTAAGAGAAGATAGACAAGTATAAGCAAAATTTTGCACGAGATTTTCTCATCTGTCATTACAAATGTTCAAAAAGATTAAATGACTAAGCTTTTGAGTATGCATCATGTCTATTATCTGAACACAGAATCTCATGTTATGAAAAAACAATAATGGTTTGTTCATATCGAGCTCAAAGTGCCATGCTATTATTGCTTATTATTCATATTCGATATGGCGAAGGCATAGTCTTCTCCTTTTTTCAAAGAAAAAATTCATCGGCGCCAAGCGTGAGGGAATGCTAGACGTTTGGTAATTTCTCCTCCGACCAGAATGAAAGATCCCATTGAAGCGGCTAAATCCCTCTTCAGAAAAGGATTTCACAATACTTATCAACAAACTATAATCCTTTCATACTCATCAGAGACAGATTTCCACTGAAAACAAAGATTTGCTTACTTTGATCAAAGTAGATAGAAAGATCAATAAAGCAGTTCTCAAATTGTAAGAAAGCACATGCTTAAGGGCATCGCTCGTGCATATCTGCATGTATAGGAATAGGCTACATAGAGAGAGTACTAACGAGATGAGGGTATTAAAAATCCATATGCGGGACAAAAGTACCTTCAGTGCCGAACAGGACAATCCCAACTTCATCGCTCTTACTAAAAATCAGCTGCGTGAGGGAATTAAAAGAACACAATAAGAGATCCTAATTTCAAGAGGATCCAAACCACAATCAGTGCGGTCCAATACAAACGAGATGCCCAACGATGAAACAACTCAAGCTTGCCTTCTTTTGCACGACCGTGGAGGAAATTTTCTCGACCTCAGGAAGAATGCTATGCATCGACGGGCCTACATCAACCAACAGAACGAGCGCTTCCTATACCAAAAAATCAAACCAAGCACCGCATAAGAAAGAAAGGATCTTTGCCGCTAAAGAGAAATTTCAAAAGCATCTAATAAAGATTACATAGTTCGTCAGATTGCCAAGAACATTGAATCGAAAAAGACAGAATCTTGTTGAGCGGGAGAGGAGGGAGGGAAGAGAGGTTTTCGAGGGTTTACCTTGTTGCGAACCATCTTCTGGAGCAGTAGGGTTGGTGTCTGGGAAATGAATGATGTGGTGAGAACTAAGAAGAGTGAGGAGGTGGTCTCTCGGTCGCAGTTTTCCCGCCCACGCCAGGCGGCAGAGGGGAAAGCGGAACGGGGAAATATTTACGCAGCTAGCCGCCACGGCCCACGTCGATCCACCGCCCGGCCGTGGGCTTTGATAGGATCACGCTCCGGATCTTTAAAATGATGGACTTCACTTGGAGTTGAAGCTCTTTGAATCGACACAGCCCTCCCGCGAGGACATCGCCCCGAATTGGATGTATATTTGGAGGGTGACGCCAACCGAGGCCGCGCAGCTATGGATTTGTGGCATAATATAATATTGGGTCCGGCTATCCGCACAATAAAATGAGCTCATCACACCACATTACTCACCACACCACACACCAGATTTAAAAACACACCTTCTAACTCAATACACTACATTAAAAATCACTGAACTATCTAAACTACCCCCACTTACCCAAACCGTCCTACCCCACACGGTATTACCCAAACTACCCCGGCCTCAACTTACCCCTTTACCTCCCTAACTCCCCCGATCGCTTCCTCCTCCCCTCTTCCTTTTCCCGACGGCTACCGTTTCCATCGGCGACTCACTCGTCCCCGACAGCCAGCGTCTCCATCAGCAAGCAACGACCACCGACGGCTATCATCTTCGTCGCCAAGCAACGACCGGCTCCCCTCTTCTCCGAGCCCGACCTCCCACGTTCCTCGGCTCCCCTCTTCTTCGACCGGCCCCTCTCTTCCTCGTCTCCGGCTATCATCTCCGTCCGGCGTCTCCATCGGCAAGCAACGACCACCGACGACTATCATCTTCGTCGCCAAGCAACGACCGGCTCCCCTCTTCTCCGGGCCCTACCTCCTCTGTTCCTCGCCTCCCCTCTTTTTCGATCGGCCCCTCTCTTCCTTGTCTCCGGCTATCATCTCCGTCCGAAAGAGGTGATTTTTATCAGGTTTTGTTCTATGTTTTGATCTTGGGTTGCATAATATTGATCGATTCAATGTATAGAGCTATGCTAATACTATCCCAATGTATAGATTCAAAGTTCTGTCTCATGGCTTATTATGTATCATGGACTGTAGAAGTTCTACATGGGTCGTCGTGAACATAAACAAAACGAGGCCTCGTCTTCTGCCGCATCGTCTTCAGCTTATCAGCGCACGCGCCCACCAGCGTGGGTGAGAAGAGAAAGGGTAACAAACGAGCATCCACCCATACCTGAGGAACCTGAGGGCGTAGTAGAGAGGACAGATGCGGCTAGTGAGGATGAGGAGGACGACCGTATCTGTGAGGATCCGTACCTCCAACCTGGTTCAACCGCATTAGGTCGAGGGTCTGGGTTTGTGGTTTGGCTCGGTTGGCCTTGAGATACGATCGGTTGATCGCATCGCTGTTTTTGACCCCAGTAGCATTTTGGTAAATATGCTCCCTGGTGGTCAGTTTCACACCCGTGTTGCACACATTGCCTTTGATTGATATATGTGTTTGATTAGAACCTTTAGGGCGCTTCCGATCGGAAGATCGGAGCTCGATCGGGAGAAATCGAATCGGACGGCTGCGATGGATTCCAGTTTTCTATTTAAACCTTCCTTCTCCCTCTTTCTTTCTTTCTTCTTCTCCTGCGTTGTCTCTTCTCTCTCTCCTGCGGCTGAGCTAGGGCTTGGAGGCGTGGCTTTCGAGGAGCGGATTCCGGCGATCGGAGTTGAGGGATGCGTGGAGGAGCTGCCCTATCTCTTTAAGTAGGTGTTTCTACCTCGATCTTAGGATCGGGTTCTCCTAGGATAGGTTTAATGCCTTTTCGCTGTAGGAGTACTTATTAGAATGTTGTGTAACTTGTAGCATGTATGTTGTGGATGATTTCAAGTATTCCTAACTCGCGATTTCCGTATTCTAACGGTTGATTTCCGTATTATGGCCGTTTTGTCGGTTTTCGTCCATTTGGACCTAGATAGGAGATTTAACCGTCAAAAATGTGATTTCTTTATACCATTGGATTCCCCATCATCTTTTATGTATGCTTGTAAAGTTTCATCGAATTCCAACTTGAATTGATCTTTGAAATCCAAGAAATTGGATTTCCGGCACTGTTCTGATAAATTGTGCCTAAGGCCTGACGGTCGATCGGTAGACCGACCGTCAAGCGTTGATACGCTCTTTCGGGGCCTGACGGTCGACCGTCGGATCGACCGTCGCATCGTCCGTCAGGCTCTGTCGGGATTTTGGCCTCCTACGGTCAATGCACCGATCGACCATGGGCCTCCCCTTTGTTTTCATCCCGCCTCACGGTCGACCGTCGGATCGACCGTCGCATCGTCCGTGAGGCTCTGTCTCGTTTTGGGCTTCCCACGGTCGATGGACCGATCGACCGTCATCCATGTGGTTTTCCTCGTTTTGGCCTCACGGTCGACCCTGGCATCGACCGTGACATCGACCGTGGCCTCACGGTAGACCGTCGGATCGACCGTCACATCGATCGTGGGCCCTTGAACATGTTTTTCTGGCCTTTCTTGAATGGCTTTCAATTGTGATTGATCTTTAAACATGTTGGGAAGTTTATAAGTGGATTTTATAGAGTTTTCAAAGAATTTCTATCGAGTTTGAGGATCGATTCGAGTAATTTCCTTTTTAGGCCAATCCATGGTTTTGATTGCATTTAATACGTGTTGGGCTGTAGTTAAATGCTTATTTGATTGCCTAACCATTAGCTAGCTATGAATGCTAGCTAATGAGGAATTGTGGAACCTTAGCCTAATGCCGGCGTGTGCCGAGGGCTATTGTATAAATGTTGGCCAGTTACCTGTGGGGTAACTGTGGAACCTTAGTCTGTCAGGTGCAAGAGAGCACTGAAGACTATTGTATATCTGTGTTTGATGCTTTGCTCTAATCATTGTTTGGGTAGTATAGATTATATGTATTTGAGATCCCCTTGCTATGCTCACCCCTTGGGCTAGCTGTAGGCTATGCCAAGCCCTGTATGATTATTGACGTCTTGTTGCATGCTTATATCTCTTATCTGTGCCTGAGCATTGCATGCATCTTGATTGCATTAGAGGCATATGAGGTTAGGCGGGCGATGGTTTGGGTCGCCGATCCGAGGCTCTCGGGTAGCTCGGCTCGGATCTAGCCTTAGGACCGCGGCTGGGTAGTCAGGATTAGGGTGTGATTGTATAATCAGATCTCATGTTATTGAGGATTTTGCGATAGTTGACTCTGATCTTTGCTTGAGCTTTAGAGGTCGTGTTGGTCTCCCAAGGCCAAGTGCTAAGGATGGTTGCCGGTGCCCCTGACATGGTCCCCAGGCAGTGGCTTCCTGCTGGGTAAGGGTGATCCTACTGTTTCAGGTTCTCTGTTTCCTCCCAGCGTGTTTGGTGAATGTGTTCCAGTGTGGTCGGTTGAGAAGAGTAGGATCCTTGGGGTAGTCGGCAGGGGTTGTGGAACCCCGTGGCATTCCTTAGACTTGAGCTGGGAGACAACACTGTTGCTGTTTTCCTCCCTTTTATGTGCCGTAGAGTAGAACCCTACTGAGCTTATCGCTCACTCCTACCCGGGCTGCGTTTGCAAGTGCAAGCGCCAGTTCTTCTTCAGTAGAGCCGGCGGATCAGCTTTGGTGGCGCGACTACATTCAGAGGTGTTTGAGGTTGCTGGAGGACGATTGTTGTACTTTGGCAGTTTTGTAAATTATGTACCTTTCGAGGATTTTTGAGATTAATATATTATATCTTTACCTTGGAAGATTTTGTATCAAATATTGAATAGTACAACTGATGTTATGTAAATTGAATTTCTGTTTCACCTCTGGAATACTTTTGTTTAAGTTTATCCATAATTCCGCATTGTATCGCGCCAGCTGGAGACGAATAGTGTAGGTTTCCCCTCACGCGCCGTCCTGGATGGGTTTTATTGGTCGGGGTGTAACAACTTGGTATCAGAGCAGGTTGTAGGTCCCAGGGATAGGATTAGGCTTGCAGTTAAGGTTTTGAGTGTGGAATGGGATAGTTCTAGGTCTAGAACATCCTTGCATGTCTGTTTGCGATTGTGTGTGATGTGCTTATCTATCTGTTTGTTGTTGTGTTTTGCTGCTTTCCGGTTGCGTCATGACGTCTCAGGGGGAGATGTGCATGCGCACCGGTGTCGTCCATTCCCTCGCCTGACAGCGTCTCCCCCCGTGCTGGAGACGAGCGAGTAGGGATTGGACGTGTGTCGTCTTTGTACTTTCGAAATCTCGAGAGGTGAACCTGCTAGGGTTCAGAGACGGTGTTGGAGATCCTTCGATAGTAGAGGACTGATTGAAGGAGGTGACCTGGATTCCGGATGTTTTGGACATTCTGAAGGATCGCTTGCTTGGGAAGTTGTTGTTTTCTTGCCTTCCCAGGAAGCGATTCGTAGTGGCGCTTGTCGGGCCACTAGGGACACTGTTGGTTGTGTGTTGAGAATAGTTCGCGTATTGTTCTCTGGCACGTACCCTTGGAGGGTGGTGCAGTTGGGAGTACCCTACTCTGATTCTGGGTACTCGCACCACGTGGCGACACGTGGGTTGGCTGGTTCATCTGGCTCGGTAGGCTAGCGCGGCAGCAGGGTGCACCCTGGACTGTGTGCTAGCTACTGAGACAGGTGACTTGAGAGTTGACACCGGGCAGTTGGCCGGTGGTCGTGGTGAGTTTCGTGGTTGTCGTTCCTGCTTCTGGGGAACGGCAGGGTAGCCGTTGGCAGAGGCAGAGGTTTCAGCATCAGCGACAGCCGTGGCAGCAGCAGCGTCGTGCCGGTCCTTTGAGAGGTAGCCTGGACCGCCATACTGAGAGGGATTCCACAGGGTGCTCGAGTGCTAGCCGCCGGGTGTCCTTCCGCCGACGGTGCTTGTTGCAAGGTGCGCTGGGCGCTTACCGCAGAGCAGTCGGGCGTGGGGCAGAGCAGTGGGTTGATACCTCAGTTGGGCCAGGTACCTTGGGCGGACGCGGGAATTTAGATTCCAGAAGAGGCTTGCTGTAGTGGCTTCAGCAGCAGCCAGTTTCAGAGCCGTCAGCTTCGTCTTTCAGCTTTCAGCTTCAGCCTTCAGCTTTCGGAGCTTCTCCCAGCTTGCGATTTCCTTGTGGCTCTGGGCTTCCCCCTTGTGACTCATTCCCGTGTGGCCGGGTTGGCTTGGGACTGGAGTCGGGTGTGGCTTTGAGAGTAACCACCGATTGGGACAAGAGCTTGGGTTGGTTGCTCTTGTTGGGGCGTTTGCTAGAGGTTGGAGATCTCTAGGTGTCCGTCAACCACGTGTGGCACACGTTGGGGTTCGACGGCTTCCTCGGCTGCGTCGGTTGGTTGCGCACCGGGTTGTGCTTCTTTGGCCGTGGGAAGGTGTCATGGGTACACCTGGCGGCGTTGTTTCGCTCTCGTTGAAGATCGCGGTTCGGCGATCCTTCTGCTTGTCGAGAGCTGGGGTTTGTTCACCGGCTTGTGGTGAACTCCCTCCCCGTTGTTTTCGAGGGTGCTCTGGGGAGCAGCTTCCCCTCGTGTTGTTGTTGTTGTTTGTGCAGCTGTCCTTTCTGAAGAACTTTCTGATTGTCGTCTTCGCGAGACACCGAGTTCGAGGTTGAGGTTCCTTTGGGTGGTCTTGAGCGTTGCGAGTTCGCACGTGGGTGCTAGCAGCGTTTGGAGAGTCGAGGACTCAGTCGGCCGAGTCAGTTGCTCGGGACTTCGTTCGCCCAGGAGTGTGGCCTCAGAGTGTGTTCCGGTTCTCATTGTGGATGGTTCCCTCCATGGATGCATAGACTTTAGGAAGTTGGACGGTGTTGCAGCACAGATTATGCGCCCGCTGCAGTGTAACGATGATGTGTTAGCAGTTGAGAGACTCGTCGACCCCCTTTAGAGTTTGACCTTCGCATCGACTACATCAGCTGAGGATTCGGGAATTGCGACATCCCAGAGACAGCCTTCCGTACGAGGTGCGGACTGTACGAGTTCACAGTGATGCCGTTTGGTCTGACAAACGCACCAGCAGCTTTCACAGATCTGATGTGGAGGATCTTCAGGCCGTATCCTGATCAGTTGCAGTGGCGTCGTCGGCAGCATCACGTCTACTGGCGCGCTGAGGAGGAGCACGAGCGATACTTGGTGTTTGCATCGCAGCTGCCGAGGGTGTATCGGCGTTATTTGGCTCCCAGCGCGAGGTTTTGGCCTTCAGAGGCAGGTTTTGACGGACGGGCGTCTCGGTGGCAGACATTTCAGTTGATTCAGCTGGGCTCGACACATATGTGCGACGGCAGAGGTCGAAGACGGTATTCGAGATTTAGTAGAGGCGTCTCCAAGACCGCGGGACCGTTGACCAGAGTGGCCAGGAGACCGGAGCTTTTGCCTTAAAGTCACTGCGTCAGTGCCTTTAAGGGTAATAGCCACCAGCAGTTGTTAGAGAGGCTAGAGCAGATTTGGCGAATTGTCAGCTCAGCAGAAACAGACAGTCAGTTGGATCAGGTTTTGAGGATCAGATTCCAGATGACCTTCCCTTTGGTGTTTACGGTATCCTAGCTCTCCCGGCCAGAGTGATATAGACCCAGGGTAGATATCTGGAGCTCGTGACTGAGAGCTGGACAACGTCAATAGATGGCAGGTCATGCTTATGTAGCAGTGTTGTGGATCCGACAGATCCATTGCAGCCCCTTCTAGTGTCAGAGTGGGAGCGGAAGCACACCATGGCGGAAGTCATCACCAGATTGCAGGAGGCAGCTAGGTAGAGTACGTTCCACTGCCAGAGTTTGCCTATTCCAGCAGCCATCAGTCCAGACGGATGCAGTGCCATTCTAGGTGTAGCCCGACAGCTCGTGCCGTTCATCCGGTTGCTCAACCGAGGTTGTTGAGGCATCATCCACCATCCCAGACGTCGTCAGACAGTCCTCAGCGAGATTAGCGCAGAGCAGACGAGAGAGCTATTCAGATCAGAGGCGATGATCTGTGGAGTTCTCAGTTCCTAGCAGAGTGTTCCTGAAGGTTCCTTTGTGTAGAGGACCAGTCAGAGTTGGCAGGGAGCAGAGACCAGATGAGGTGGAGGCTGAGGCAGCCCTACTCCTAGAGTCTACACCAGAACCATGACGGCTTGGAGCGACGATGACATCGAGCCTATAGAGATTCCTGACAACCTTAGCAGACATTTGATAGTACCCCAGAGGTGGAGTAGCAGATCCAGAGTTGCACGAGGACATCCTACGTGAGATTCACTCCTCTCCTGTTGCTGTTCATTCAGGAGGCATGGAGATATATCATGGATTTCGTCGTCAGCCTGGTTGGCACCAGATTCAGGATCAGATGCAGAGATCAGATGCAGAGATCAGACTCAGGATCAGATGCAGAGATCAGACTCAGGATCAGATTCAGAGGTCAGATCCAGAGACCAGATGCAGAGGTCAGGTCAGCACATACCATGTGAGATGAGTATGTGTGCCACATAGCAGTCCGCATGTCAGAGAGGTGATCAGATGGCGTGATGCTTCAGCTTCCATCACTTCAGGCCATGATTCCAGGATCACAGACATGAGTCTAGTACAGCTCTTAGAAGTCGGTGACCATTTTGTTGACCTTCAGCACAGCATCTCGCGGTACAAATGGACAGGCGGTCAGAGAGGACCATTCAGATCTATGGTGACATGCTTAGAGCACGAATTGATGATGCAGATGTCAGACGACGAGAGCACATCCTCATAGCGGAGTTTGCCTACTTCCGCAGTTGACGGCTCAGCACCGGTGTTGCACCTTTTGAGGTAGAGAGGTCAGTGCAGGTCAGATCAGAAGTGACAGCCGTTAGAGCTCGCAGTTGGCGACAGAGGGTTTGCTTACAGATCGGATCTATCTTACGCACTCGTCAGTTGCGTGTCCTACCGCCAGATGTTCGGTGCTGAGGAAGTACAGTCAGTATCCGTCCCACATGATCAGACACGACGACATCGTAGTGTAGGAGGACGTCGCCTACGTAGAGCAGCCAGTGCAGATTGTGGGCAGACGAGATCAAATGCTGAGATGCAAATCGGTACCGTTGGTGATGATCAGATAGAGGCATGACAGTGCAGAGAGCTTGACGTGGGAGCAGGGGGATCGCGTTTGCCAGGAGTTCCCCGACTGTTTGACCAAGCAGGTAGTTTCCTTTGTGTGGGCGTTCGTGCCATTAGGACTAGTTGGTTCTTCTTTTCCGGCCCTACCCTTGAATTTCGGGACGAAATTTCTTTAAGGGTAATAGGTTGTGAGGACCCGTACCTCCAACCTGGTCCGACCGCGTTATGTCGAGGGTCTGGGTTTTCTGGTTTGGCTCGATTGGCCGTGGGATGCGATCGGTTGATCGCATCGCTGTTTTTGACCCCAGTGGCATTTTGGTAAATATGCTCCCTGGTGGTCAGTTTCACACCCGCGTTGCACACATTGCCTTTGATTGATGTATGTGTTTGATTAGAACCTTTAGGGCGCTTCCGATCGGAAGATCGGAGCTCGATTGAGACAGATCGAATCGGACGGCTGCGATGGATTCCAATTTTCTATTTAAGCCTTCCTTCTCCCTCTTTCTTTCTCTATTCTTCTCCTGCGTTCTCTCTTCTCTCTCTCTCCTGCGGCTGAGCTAGGGCTTGGAGGTGTGGCTTTCGAGGAGCGGATTTCGGCGATCGGAGTTGAGGGATGCGTGGAGGAGCTGCCCTATCTCTTCAAGTAGGTGTTTCTACCTCGATCTTAGGATCGGGTTCTCCTAGGATAAGTTTAATGCCTTTTCGCTGTAGGAGTACTTATTAGAATGTTGTGTAACTTGTAGCATGTATGTTGTGGATGATTTCAAGTATTCCTAACTCGCGATTTCCGTATTCTAACGGTTGATTTCCGTATTATCGCCGTTTTGTCAGTTTTCGTCCATTTGGACCTAGATAGGAGATTTAATCGTCAAAAATGTGATTTCTTTATACCATTGGATTCCCCATCATCTTTTATGCATGCTTGCAAAGTTTCATCGAATTCCAACTTGAATTGATCCTTGAAATCCAAGAAATTGGATTTCCGGCACTGTTCTGATAAACTGTGCCTAAGGCCTGACGGTCGATCGGTGGACGGTCGTCAAGCATTGATACGCTCTTTCGGGGCCTGACGGTTGACCATCGGATCGACCGTCGCATCGTTCGTCAGGCTCTGTCGGGATTTTGGCCTCCCACGGTCGATGCACCGATCGACGGTGGGCCTCCGCTTTGTTTTCATCCCGCCTCACGGTCGACCGTCGGATCGACCGTCGCATCGTCCGTGAGGCTCTGTCTCGTTTTGGGCTTCCCACGGTCGATGGACCGATCGACCGTCATCCATGTGGTTTTCCTCGTTTTGGCCTCACGGTCGACCCTGGCATCGACCGTGACATCGACCGTGGCCTCACGGTCGACCGTCGGATCGAACGTCACATCGACCGTGGGCCCTTGAACATGTTTTTCTGGCCTTTCTTGAATGGCTTTCAATCGTGATTGATCTTTAAACATGTTGGGAAGTTTACAAGTGGATTTTATAGAGTTTTCAAAGAATTTCTATCGAGTTTGAGGATCGATTCGAGTAATTTTCTTTTTAGGCCAATCCATGGTTTTGATTGCATTTAATACGTGTTGGGCTGTAGTTAAATGCTTATTTGATTGCCTAACCATTAGCTAGCTATGAATGCTAGCTAATGAGGAATTGTGGAACCTTAGCCTGATGCCGGCGTGTGCCGAGGGCTATTGTATAAATGTTGGCCAGTTACCTGCGGGGTAACTGTGGAACCTTAGTCTGTCAGGTGCAAGAGAGCACTGAAGACTATTGTATATCTGTGTTTGATGCTTTGCTCTAATCATTGTTTGGGTAGTATAGATTATATGTATTTGAGACCCCCTTGCCATGCTCACCCCTTGGGCTAGCTGTAGGCTATGCCAAGCCCTGTATGATTATTGACGTCTTGTTGCATGCTTATATCTCTTATCTGTGCCTGAGCAGTGCATGCATCTTGATTGCATTAGAGGCATATGAGGTTAGGCGGGCGATGGTTTGGGTCGCCGATCCGAGGCTCTCGGGTAGCTCGGATCTAGCCTTAGGACCGCGGCTGGGTAGTCAGGATTAGGGTGTGATTGTATAATCAGATCTCATGTTATTGAGGATTTGCAATAGTTGACTCTGATCTTTGCTTGAGCTTTAGAGGTCGTGTTGGTCTCCCAAGGCCAAGTGCTAAGGATGGTTGCCGGTTCCCCTGACATGGTCCCCAGGCAGTGGCTTCCTGCTGGGTAAGGGTGATCCTACTGGTTCTGGTTCTCTGTTTCCTCCCAGCGTGTTTAGTGAATGTGTCCCAGAGTGGTCGGTTGAGAAGAGTAGGATCCTTGGGGTAGTCGGCAGGGGTTGTGAAACCCCGTGACATTCCTTAGACTTGAGCTGGGAGACAACACTGTTGTTGTTTTCCTCCCTTCTGTGTATCGTAGAGTAGAACCCTACTGAGCTTATCGCTCACTCCTACCTGGGCTGCGTTTGCAGGTGCAGGCGCCAGTTCTTCTTCAGTAGAGCCGGCGGATCAGCTTTGGTGGCGCGACTACATCAAGAGGTGTTTGAAGTTGCTGGAGGACGATTGTTGTACTTTGGCAGTTTTGTAAATTATGTACCTTTCGAGGACTTTTGAGATTAATGTATTATATCTTTACCTTGGAAGATTTTGTATCAAATATTGAATAGTGCAACTGATGTTATGTAAATTGAATTTCTGTTTCACCTCTGGAATACTTTTGTTTAAGTTTATCCATAATTCCGCATTTTATCGCGCTAGCTGGAGACGAATAGTGTAGGTTTCCCCTCACGCGCCGTCCTGGATGGGTTTTCTGGGTCGGGGTGTGACAGTATCACTTGGGGGCCTGTGGATTAGTCCGTGCTTATTGAGTTCAGAACACATGTCGCCAATGGCATATGGCAAGGAAATGAGCGTGGACAACCACTTAAGATTTATGCCCGCGGGCCGTCAGTGACGAATTGGGAGGGAATGGACGTGCCAGGTTTCATGGAGATTGTGTGGGCAACGGGGCTAGGACACCTAGCGCATTGCTCCTACAAATCGATCAACAGTGCCCTGGTAACGGCATACGTCGAGAGATGGCACCCGGAGATGAACACTTTCCACCTCCCCTGGGGTGAGATGACTGTTACCCTTGCTGACGTGGGAGTGATTTTAGACATCCCTGTTGCCGGGGTGCCACTGGAGGAGAGGAAGATGAAACTGAGCAAAGCCACTGACTTGTATGTGAGGCCATTGGTTGATTATCTGGGAGCTCGTCATGAGGATGCTCTTGCGGAGGTGCAGAGGTGCGAGGGGTCTATAGTAAGGATGACATTTCTTAGAGATAATTGCACGGTCGAGTTGGTCGGTGTAGAGTGTTCAGCTAGGGCTTATATCCTCTACTTGATAGGGTGTACGCTCTTCTGCGACAAGTCGGGGTCCAAGATACACTTGTCGATATTGCTCGCATTGTCAGACCTTGGCGCCGTTGGTAAGTACGCATGGGGTGATGCCACTCTTGTATACCTGTACCGACAACTTGGGCATGCCAGTAGATGGGGCGCATTGGCAATTGGTGGTTACCTCACTTTGTTAGAGGTATGTTCATCCTAGTAGCTGTCTTACAATTTTTATTTTATTTAAGGGTAAATCATTATGGTGTCTATGTCTATGTTAAAATATTTGTCTGTATTAGGCTTGGATATACGATCACTTCACTTCTATTGTGGAAGCACGACGCAATTTGCGTTATGAGCACGGACAACCACGTGTTTATCATTGGTTGCCTGGTAGGAGGCCGGGGAAATCAGAAGAGAACATCATAATTTACCGGGAGCGACTAGACCGACTGCTCCTAGATGAAGTAAGAATACTATTACATCTTACAAGAATACTATTTCATTTTAAGAATCTCTTTCTAACGCAGGTGACATGGGATCCTTACCGTGCTTATCGAGGGACTCCTTTTCCTCGCGACGATATCATTTTCTTCTCCGGCACCCTAAGCTCCCCTGAGTGCAATGAACCTTACCATCCGGTCAGAGTGCTTCGCCAAATGGGTATTCGTCAGACCATCCCCGGGCCACCTGTGCAGCCAATGAAGTCCCACATGGGGGCCAAGGACTCGGCACGAGGTTACCACCAGGATTTCCCATTCACCCGGGCTTTCTGGTTGGACTATGGTTCACATAGCACTTCCATTGCCAGGACAGGGGTTCCGGTTAGTGTAGGAAATGAGTGCGAGGCGGGATATATGCCATGGTACCGGTCCATCTCACACGTCAAGGTCCAAAACCCAGAACGACAGTCTGAGATAGCCGATGCCGTCAATGAGCGATTGCTTGTGCTAGTAAGATTACTATGTTTATATGGGTTTTTAGCCATTAATGCACATGTACTAATTTCTGGTTTGAATTTAATTGCAGTTCAATAGAGTCATGGGGATGGTCGACGAAGCTTTTGGCGAAATGGGGACTATGACGCACGAGGAGCTGAGGGCCAGGGTAGCCCAGATCCATACTGTTGTGCACGTTGGGCGTGATATACGACAAACTTATACACGCCGGAGGCATGTGGCATGAATTGATGTGTAACTGATATATTGTATAATTCAATGGTCACTCAAGGAGTACATAGCATGTGTAACTGATACATGCCACTGTTGCCTCATTTTTGGATGTGTAACTCATTTTAGGTGTGTAACCGATAACTGATACATGTTAGATGATGGATGTGTAACTCATTTTTGTGTAGTTAGTGCTTGTATTAACCAACACTTGAATGAATGTGAAAATTTAATGACAAAGAGTATGATGTTGTATTTACTAGGTTTTATATCGGGTTAACAGGTCCTTATGTATATCTGTTATAAGGAGTTTCGGTAACCAAGTACCGATGTATTTGCACATGCTGGGCATAACGATACCGGGTAAATCAATAAACATCGGTAGTGTACTACCGAGGATACCATATTTGATGACAAATTAGAGCATATTGGTATTCATATACGGACATATTTTATATCTGTTGGTAGTGATATACCGATATCCTATATCGGTACCTTCTTACCGACGAGATGTAAGATGTTCGGTACCGTGGTACCGGCGAAACGATTCACTGTTCGGGAATTTAGTTGGCAATGAACTACCGATATGCTTTGTCCTATTGGTAGTATACTACCGAGGATTCCAAATTTAGATGACAATTTACAACATATCGGTATTCATATACCGACATATTTTATATCTATCGGTTGTGATATACCGATATCCGACATCAGTACATTGGTACCGGCGAAAGGTACACTGGGCGGTACCATGGTACTGACGAAACGATTCACTGTTCGGGAATTTAGTTGGCAATGAACTACCGAAATTCTATGACCTATCGGTAGTATACTACCGATTATTGGGTTCTCTAATCTGTAGTTACATTAAGTACTGAAATACATTGTATAATTCAATGGTCACTCAAGGAGTACATAGCATAACATAGCATAAAAAAAAGGAGTACATAGCATAGCATAGCATAAAAAAAAAGGGAGTACATAGCATGCTTCAATGGTCACTCAAGGTCTATCGTGTCCGTTGTAGCAACATCTGATGGCACGATTGACTCGAACTTCTTTATCTCCTCGCTATAAGAATCCCATCCAATGGCACAATCATCTCGATATATGGCCCAGCTACTCACTACGGGTGGCATCGGACATCCAGGCTGCATGTACAACTGAACAAAGTGATTTTCGTTGACGAACCCGATTGCGATGATTCTCCGTGCCGGTTTGGGAGGCACCGCGGTCCAAAGTGGCAAGAGTGTCAGACATTGTCTCTCGGAGATGTGTAGCAAGGCAACAGAGTATAGTGATGCGATGAGGTAACCGATGTCCGGCATGGTTATCCACCGATCAGGTAGAGGATTGTCCTCGAAAAATGACAAAGAGTGGACCAGCTCTTGAACCCGTTCTTCACCCCCATACAACATAACATAGCTCTTAAAGTGATCACGGAGCTCATTGATAAGCCCGTTCCTCACCTGGGACCAGTTGTCCTCGCCGTAGCCCAATAATCCGGCTATCGCTCTAAAACCGCAGTTTCCATCTGATGCAACATCTTTAATTTGCTTAATATACTTCCTCAATCCTTTTGGAAACTGGCCAAGGTAGCCCAACGGAGCGGCTGTCTGAGTCCTTATCACTCTCGCCTTCGGCCGCCTCTTTTTGTTTACCTCCGCTTTCATGCAAGAAATGGGACTAACAGCGATAGCTGTTTCTTGTGGGGAGTTGCTGTCCTTGAACGAAGGTCCATACTCAAAGGCGGATGGGTCACGCCGTGTTGAGAGCATCAACTTCCTCTCCTTAGAACTCGGACGACCACAGGTCCTCAGCTTCACATCTGGCTCTAGCATGCAAATAGATTTGCGGCTTTGCTAACTCATACATTTTTCTTAGCAAATGCATTTGGCCTACATCATCCTTAGCCAAAAAAGCGTTTTGTAAGCATTCTAACGCATTTTTGCACTTGAGCCTTGGGATTTCATTGGCTGGTGCAGCCGACATCTCAAGCTTCCGCCAATGGTGGTGTATGCATGCCAGTGGTATGGGACGGCAGTCGAGCTTGTAATTGGTGATCTCATGGGCACATGGCAAGCCATGTGTACGACGGACTGTACAACCACATGCGGTCTTATCCGCTCCGATCTCATTGGCTCGCTCTGATTCTTTTTGAACTATTACAAGTGCACTCTTTGAAATGAAACCTCGGAGCTCTTTGAAGACGGCAGGCTTAAAATTGTGTTGCACAATGTGTTTGCTTTTCTCGAATGATGCTTTAATCTCACAGTGTTGAAGCTCAAGCAAAGAGTGAATGGTGGCCCACGACGTGTCAAAGCTGTAGCTGGATGCCCCGAGATGCTTCTTCAACTTGGCATGTGCACTCTCCACCCTATTTGTAGTATGATTGCCGAAATGCATATATTCGTCGGTCCAAGCACTGAAGAATAATTGTTTGAAGCCATCCAGTCACGATTCCCGAACATATTTAGTAGATGCCGAGTAACAACAGAAAGTTGT
The DNA here is from genome assembly GCA_963920575.1 of Narthecium ossifragum. Lineage (NCBI taxonomy): Eukaryota > Viridiplantae > Streptophyta > Magnoliopsida > Dioscoreales > Nartheciaceae > Narthecium > Narthecium ossifragum. The sequence continues at coordinate 13,751,407 of OY986964.1, read as the reverse complement.
TTCTAGTGTCTCCAAGTGTTTCTTGTACTCCTCCTCGGTAGATGCAGTTACAACTAATTTCCATAATGTCATGAACAAGTTCGCTTTCTCTGTCGTTTCGAAAGTGTGTTTGTAGCTGAGCTCGACGTTCTTTTGGATATGCCATCTACATAGCATGCTTTTGGTTTCAGGAAAGACTGATCTGATAGCGCTCATCAAATCAAGTTCTCTGTCTGTCATCACAACTCGTGGCATTTGGCATCCTTCCAGCAATTGCCTCAGTATATCCAAAGCCCATTTGTATCGGTCCTCCTTCTCGGACTCAATGTAGACAAAAGCGGCGTCGAATGTCATACTCATCGACGTGACCCCAACGATCTCCAGTAGAGGAAGTCGGTATCTATTGGTCTTGTAGGTGCAATCCATGAGCAACACCTCGGAAAATGCACAGACTAACTCAATAGACACGGGGTGTGACCAAAATATGTCTCTCACAGCATCTGTGTCCTCCCGAACCGTGTGATATTCAACATAACCACATTCATTTAGATGCTTCAATAGTTGTTGCATCTCTGATCTTCCCGCCTTTTCGATCACCCTATTTTTTTAGCGTACATTATAGATGGTCTTCATAGTGGATACGTTTCCAGGATCTTGCTGCTTTATGGTGTTCAAAATTTGCCTTGGCTTCACTAGGCTTGCCGACATCTTAACTACCATATCGTTCTGTTCCGCAGATAATCTCCCGGCAAATGAGTGACCCTCGAGATGATCCTCATGTGGGTGATTGTGCACTCCACAAACAACTCTTAGCATCCAATCATCATCAGATGCAAGCTTCACACCCTGAAACTTGAAAGGGCACCCACACTTCTTTGTCCCAGAGTCAACGGATTTCTTTCTCCGATTTGCAAATTTTTTTTTCACACAGTCATCTTTCTTTATTGTTTTTCGGTACTCACCACTTCGTTCACAAGCCAAGGTGATTCTCAGCTTTCTACCACACCCCCCAACCTCTGAATTCTTTGTCACAACCACCAACCCATTTTGCCTTCCAACTGTTTGTGCCCATTGCACAAGTGATTGTCGGCTTTGGAAGATCTAGAATCAAAGAATAAGAATCAAATTGATGAACTAAAAACTTAGTAGTCTTCTAGCAAGATATAGTGTTTAAACAACATACCATATTAGTTGTGAATTCCGGTGTGTAGTCACGAGTAATCACGGCTCCTACACCATTGGCATCAGTAGAAACATAATCCTGAATAAAAGCATATAGTTAGTGAGGTATATATCCAATACTACATTCCTATCGGTATCATAGTACCAGCAAATACGACATTATATCGGTACATAGGTACCGGTGTATATCCAATACCTCGGTAACATAATACCGATGACAATCGGTATATACAACATTACAATTTTTGGAATTACCCAAACGGTATATCAATACCGATGAAAATTGTACCATAATGGTACTATAGTACCGACAAATATTACATATGTCGGTTCCTTATTACCTATGCAAACTTGTTGATATTGCATACAACAAGTATATCGGTAGCTTGATACTGGTTATGTACATATATGTCGGTGTTTAAATACCGACTAAACCATAGTTAATTGGTTGCGTAGTACCGATGTGTTCGCGGCTCGAGAAAGAAAAAAAACAGAAACGGGAGCGAGAAGTTTACATTTGTTGCTGCCATTCTCTCGTCTCCTTCACTCCAGCGCTCGTCTTCGTCATCCATTTCGACCTGACACACTAATAGATGACAATGTATAGTAGGGAGGGCTTGTGTGAGATGTTTTGGGAGGATTTGGGCTTTACGTGGGCTGTGTAGGAAGAATGAGGGCTTGTGGAGATGAATTGGGAGGTAAAGAAGATGAGGTGAGGGTGGAGAAGAACAATGTAGGATCGAAAGGGTGTTAGTGGGGGTGAATGAAGGTTGAAACAGGTGTTTTCAGAAGGTCCAGAGCTTTGTGGAGAAGATGATGGCTGGAGGTAGGAGAAGATGATGGCTGGAGGTAGGAGAAGATGTGGTGTTGTAGTGTGATGAGCCCAATGAACTGATGCAGTTTTAGCCATTGTGGTGTGTTTTGTTTATGAAGATCATTTTAGACATTCAGTCGTGGGGTATTATGGGTATGAAATTTATCATTCAAAAATGTGGTGCGATGAGTTCATTTTGTTGTGCGGATAGCCGCACCCTATAATATTACTAGTCCTGCCCCTGCCACCTTGGCAGGTTAACCACCAACCCCACCCCAATAACCACCCAATAACTCTCTCCCACCAAACCCCCCTCAATCTAGGGTTATTATGCCACATAGGCACCACATAGGATCCACCTAGGACATTCTACCACCACGTAGGACAACCCAAGGTTATTTTATAACCATAGTCTCATATAAGGATGATAAGAGTCGCGACAATATGTGTAGACTTGTACATGAGATATTGATTGGAGTAGAATCAATCGGTATACACATGTCCTCGATTGGACGTGCATCTACCAATTGAATGTAATCAATTGATATATATTTATCGATTAAATTTACTAATGATCAAATCGGTAGGTATATATTGATTAATTGATTTAGTTATCGGTAGACTAATACCGATGGAATATACTAATCAATCGATAGATAATTAACATGTATATAAATCTTTATTCATTCGTATTATAAACGTTTACTTATTGTAATTATTGTAAGAATTTCATGTTGCAAGGTTGATCAGAGGGGAATTCTCGTCGGTAGTTATGTCACATGGTCCTAATCTTTTCATGCTTTCATCTTTTACTTTAGTAGTAAATCTAATCTGATAGCAATCAACATATAAATAAGGTCGCCCACTCCGTCTCTCAGGAAGTACGCTTCTGAGAGTTCATAGGAAGTAGGGGTGGCAATTCGGGTTCGCGAGTCGGGTTCGGGTCAGGTCATGCACTGACCCGTTTATTAAAGACCAAACATGAACCCGACCCGTTTAATAAACGGGTCAGGTTTATAAACCCAAACCCGACCCATTTATAAACGGGTCAACCCGACCCAACCCGTCTAACCCGTTTATTAAACGGGTCGGATCGGGTTCGGGTTGACCCGCTACGGCAACCCGCCACAGCCCAGGAGGGAGAGGTGGCGCCGGCAGGCGGATCTGGGCGGAACTGGCCGGGAAATAGCTGGATCTGGCCGGATCCGGCCGGGAAACAGCCGGATCTGAGTCGTAGCGGCGAGGGGGTCATAGATATGGCCGGGAAGCAGCCGGATCTGAGTCGTGGACGGCAGCGGGGCTTCGTGGTCGGTGGCGGTCGTGGTCGGTGCTGAGGTGACCTCGGGGAGGTCGAGGACGGCGACAGGAAGGAGTGGGGGCCGGAGGCCGTGGAGGACCAGGGGGCCGCGCCGCTGCTAGTTGGAGAGGAGAAGGGGTTACACGAGCATGGAGAGGGCGGACCGGTGGAAGGTAAGGGAGATCGGGCGGCAGGGAGGAGCAGAGAGGCTAGGGAGGAGGAGAGGGTGAGACTTTGAGAGGAGTGGAGGGAGAGGGAGATCGGGCAGCGGGGGTGGGGGGGGGAGCAGAGAGGCAAGGGAGGAGGAGAGGGTGAGAGGAGTGGAGGGAGAGGGAGATCGGACGGCCAGGTGGGGGGAGCAGAGAGGCAAGGGAGGAGGAGAGGGTGAGAGGAGTGGAGGAGAGGAGGAGAGGGAGATCGGGCAGCGGGGGGGGGGGGGAGGCAGAGAGGCAAGGGAGGAGGAGAGGGTGAGAGCCTGAGAGGAGTGGAGGAGAGGAGTGGAGCTAGTGTAAGGTGAAGGGATAAACGGGTTAAACGGGTTGACCCGCCTAACCCGCGGGTCAACCCGACCCGACCCGTTTATTCGCGGGTGATAAACGGGTCGACCCGTTTATGACCCGAACCCGATTATACCAAACCCGAACCCGTTTATTTTGGGTCGGGTTGGGTCGGGCTCACGGGTCACGACCCGGATTGCCACCCCTAATAGGAAGAGTTATTTCTCAAGATCATGGCATCGAGGTAGCAATACCATCATGTGCATGTGGGAGGGGGAATAGCGATCGCCAACACAGGATTGGGGTTAGCAGTCGCTCTCTGAGGGAGATAATTGCGTATAAACGCCATCACCGCAGGACGATCTAGTCGTTGTGGTGTCTAGCCCAGCGAGATCAGGGTGTCGACGGCAAATGTAATCCGTGGACCAAGTACGAAGAGCTCGATGTTGTCCTCCAGTGAATCTTTCTCTATCCTTGGATCAGAATGTTGTGAGCCTTCTATCCCTAGATTGGAATCGGAGACGATTCCGACAACCGTCGCCCGAAGGTCTGCAAGGCGGACCACCTGTGGAACATCAATGACGGTGGTGGTGTGGTACGCGAATGAAGGTGCTAAAATTACCTTCATCACGCTCTATTTATAGTGATCACTACCAGGGTCATATTTATAGGGACCCGATTCGGGTACATGCCTCACAATCGGTAGATCTGGTGCGATGTGGTGCGTTTGAGAAGCCCGGTATGGAGTGAATTAGATGAACTAAGGGATGGGTGGATTCTGAATCCCCCTGATCCCTGTGTTTGGCTTGCAGTGGTCCTTGGAATCCATATGGATCCAACCAGCATCGCATCCCAGTTTTTATGGATCGCAACATCCGCCCAAATCGTGCGGACGCCGCGATCCATCCCAAGCGGAATTCACTATTGAGGCGGCTCCCATGATTTCTCATCCCAAACTGGATGAGCTCGTCATCCCAAAAGCCCTAGATACCCCGAGCGTTCGCGACGGTGAGAGGTGGCTCTCGAGCACCCCTCGTTCTGTCGGCCTAGATCTCAAGTTTTCCCGGCGTCCTTGATCGCTCGTAAACGTCGTCGTTAAACGTTGCTAACCTCAATCAAATCTTAAATTTATATCCTTATTCAATTACTAATACTACTAAGTAGACTAGTGGTGAAGTCCAGAGTCGAACCACAGGGAATTACCAGGAAAAATCAAAATCAGTTCTCAAAACTCTACATCTAAGTTAACAAATTCAATGATATATTGATCTAACTAAAACTATTTAAGAAAGCAAAAGAAAATATTAAAGCTTTAATCAAATGGAAAAGATGTCTTAGGAAATGCACAATCCACCCTAGTTTCATCCTTAATATTCCCTAGTTATTATCTTGATCACTTCTCTAAGCATTATGGATCGTATGGTTATAAGCTCACACGAATCCCTAAAAGAAGGTTTTATGTTTCTTACGGCATAATCTATCTTTATTTGGCATAAATCATCTTTGGTCATACAATTACCTTAAGTTATTCTACTCCTAATGACCTTAATATGACTTATCTTCACGTAACATATATTATCTCAAAGGCAAATCACAAACTACATGAAAACTATCTCATGAATCTTTACAATCTAGTACAACCATCATGTAGGACTAAGAATACGTCAACGGAACTCTATTCCTTCAACTCTATAATCATTAAAATCATATTCATGAGATTATACATAGAGAAGTTCATAAAAATCCAACTAAAAAAGATCAAAAGTTACACTAGGGTTTCATTGTATTCCTAAGAACAATAAATCTAGCCACTCATCTCTTAGAAATCATTAATCGGTGTAGAAGATGAAGCCATTGATCCCCGCGGAAAGATCATTGTCTTCAAAACCCTAGCCTTCTCCTCCAAAAGTGGTCCAAAAGATGATAATTTTCAGCTGAAATAACCCCTTTATGTAATAGAAACCCTTAATCCCGGAAGTAGGAGTTATAATTAAACTTAAACTCTAAATTTCCCTAAATTCCATGTTGTTGACGTCATCCGAACGACTGATCGGACTCAAAACTGATCCATCGCTCCACTCGGTTTGACTGGATCTTCACTGCCACGCATTAATTAATTTCAGCCTTTCTCAAATTTCAGTTTTCATAGATCAAACTTTGCTTCAAAACTGGTGCCAATCTATACGTAATATCACCAAGTCTTCAACATGAAAGTTGTAGATCGTGAAGTCTTCTTTAATAACCCAGAATTTCAGAATATTTGGAGTTCTCTATAATGTCTGGTGATTTATTTCCAAACAATCGACGAAACAGTCTTTTTGCAGAATTTACTGATTTTTGGCCAAATTTCTTTTATTTCTTCTCAAATCCTACTTAAACCTGAAATTAAACAATAAGAAATCAAATAAACCTACTCTTAGTGTGAGGACCTGTCCCTCCATTCCTGGGTCGACCTCCTAGGTCAGGCCCGTGGCTCGTTGTGGACCACAAGGGCAATTTGGTAAATTGCGCCTTGTCGGCTTGTTTCACACCCGCGAATGCACACACTGACCTTGTTTGTGTTAGTGTTTGATTAGAATGGTCAGGTGGACCCGGGATCGAAAGATCCGAGCTTGGGCTTGCGTTTTAGCCCAAGTTTTGCCTTCTTGGCAAAGGGGATCGATCTCCTTTGAGAAGAAGATCAATCTTTCTGTTAAGAAGATCGATCCTCTTTTAGAAAAGGATCGATCCTCCTCTTCCAGCAAGTCAGGGCAGTTGGGTTTGCGAGGACGGCCGTCGTGGCCGTAGCTCTCCTTTGTCAGAGGAGAGGTCTTTCCCCCACCTTCCCCGGCCTTCCCCAACCTTCTCCTTCTCTCCTCTTCCTCTTCTTCCTTCTCTTCTTCTCCCTTCTTTCTCTCTTCTTCCCGGTTCTGGTATGCTCTGTTTTTCTTCCGGCAGCCCACCTTCATCTCCTCCGTTCTCCCTCCTCCGGCCACCGTTTTGGGCGTTCTAAAGCTCATTGGATCCGTGGCGACGAGAGGAAGACCCCTGAAGTGGTTTGGAACCTCGTTAGTGATCAACTCGCGGGGAATCAACCGAGGAAAGCGCTGTTAGGTAGGTGTTCTACCTACATGAGTTAATTAATGGGTTTAGTTAGATCTAGCCGTTAGATCTTGATGAAATTATGCTGTGGGATGTATCTTATCTATTAGAATTACTGATTTAAGTTTCATAATCTTTGGTTGAGATTTGAGTAGGTTTTATGCATGATTAATCTCAGAATTTTCGGTTTTCTGCTGTTCTTGAAGAACAGCCAGCTTGCGGCGGATTTTCTGGCTTGTATGTGTATGATCTTGGCTTTTGCTAAACATAAGGGTTGTAGATCTCTTCGTTATCTTTCCATGCCATCTTAGTTTGTATTTTTACAATTTTCCTACGAATTTTGGTGATTTTTCTCGTGGCATGCGACGAGGCTGGGCTGAAACGGGTATGAGCTTAGGATCGATCCCAATGCCCCAGGATCGATCCTAAGGCTGGCTGATGGAGTTTTATTGAGTTTTGATTAGCCGTTTTGAGTAATGGTTTCCCGTGAATCCAACCGTTGGATGATCCTGGATTTTGGATATGTTGATCCATGCATATAGATCTACTGATTTTTAAGTTGGATCTTGAATCCGACATCGTTTGGACGTCGGATCGACGGGGTCAACTAGCAGCTTGTAGAGAACATTTTGGGGTTTTGAATGAGATATTATATGCTCGGATTATAATAATATATTTTTACTGTTCATCGAAGTTTTCGGGGTTGCTTCCCGTTGCAGGAGTCCGCGGTTGACGGTCGTGGTATCGTCGTAATACCGGGACCCGCTGCGGATCGGCTGGCAGCAGTTGGTAGTACCGCTGCAGCGATCCTGTTGGACTTGTATGATGCCTTGACATACTGTTGCATGCCTATTTTCCTCTTGTCTGTGTATGTTCATAACATGTATTCTCTGTTGTGCATTAGTTGCATGGTTAGGGCGTGGGTGATTTGTGGATCGCCGTCCCGAGGCTGGAAGCTCGGATTTAGCCCTAGGACCGGGGTAGGGTAGTTAGGACCCGGTTTGAATTGTGGTGTCCATTCAAACTTGATGATAGGCTTAGATGACTGGTACACATGTTGCTTGATGATTATAGAGGTCGTGTCGGCTGTAAGTCAGGTGTTGAGGATGCCACCGGTGGCGGGTCTTTTTGTTTGGGCAGTGTCCGTTCCTGCCAGCAGGGGATCAGTGTGGGCCCATGGCGAGTTGGGTGACCACAGCTGGCACCCTGCGACACTAGGTGTATCCAGGATGGGCCCAGTCCGTTAGGGTGACCATGGTTGGATATGCCTAGAGATCACCGGTGGGGGGGTTATGGGGCCCTCTGTAGCACACTCGAGTCTGGCTTGAGGGCGACACTGTTGCGTTTCCCCCTTCCTTCTGTGTGACGTAGTGTAGAACCGTACTGAGCTTTATGCTCACTCCTACCCGGGCTGCGTTTTGCAGGTGCAGGCGCCAGCTCTTCTTCAGTAGCCCCTACCGGGCAGGTGTTTGGTGGCGCGGCGGCGTCTGGCGGGGTTTGAGGTCCGGTGATCCCTCTTTACACTTTTGTTATAGTTAGTCTCCTACGGGAGTATGATGTATAAACTGTTGTAACCCCTTCTGAGGTTTTGGATTATTATATTATATCTTTTGAGGTTTGAAATTATTGTATTATTCAGGGGTGTTTATGAACTGTTTAATGAAATCAGTAAGTTGGGGGAACCCCTCGCCATTATTTCCGCATTTAGTTAGGTTCCGGTTCGCGTCGCCCGGCCCGGTTGGGCTTTCGCGGGTCGGGGCGCGACACTTAGTCTAACAAAGGTAATTTAAGGGGTTAATTATGAATAATTAGTGACTCATCATACCCCCAACTTACACTTTGCTAGTTCTCGTGGAAAGAAAAGATAAAAAGAAAACAATAAATCTAACTAGCCACTTTCGTAGGTCTCACGATTGCAGTTAACATATGCAACAAGCCTTTAAAACCCTGGATTAGTCTAGTGCAGGAGTTATAGTCTCCTGAGGGTTTTCAAAGATGACACCCACAAACATCTATACATTCCCTTGAATATATCATTAGAAATCAATCATAATACTCATTAACTCGAATGCATGAAATAGAAATAGTATCCATGAATAAATCTTTCAACTCATAATCACATAAAAACATAGTAAATTACAACATGTCACAACATATTTCCAACAATTTATCATATTTAATCATGACTAAAAATAACTTTAATACTCCTGTGTGTGAATAGGGTTCCACATGCCTCAGAGTATCAATTATATCTAAACACTTCAACTATACAAGATCACAATCATAGCCAAGCACATATCTTCCACTTATCACATAGTAATCTCTGCTTTTAAAATTTTTTTTTCTCTTTTCCTTTTTTTTGCAGGAATTTCAACTGTTTTACGTGAACAATATACCTTGTCAGGCACCTTGCCTGGTTACTAAGTATGAAACCCTTGTTTTTTTCTTTTTTTTTCCAGGAAATTCAACCGTTTTGCGCGAACACCATGCTAGCCAGACACACTGCTTGGTTACTAAGTTGAATACATTTTTTTTTGCATACTCAGATAATTGCACGAGTTCATGTATTTTCTGTGTCATGACATAAAATTGTAAATCTAGCCTAGTATTATGCTAAGAATCTAATATCAACCCCTTAACATGTGGAAGTGAACATGTGTATTAGGATATGTCAAGCTATCCTTAAATCATAGTAAAAGTGTTAAAGTATAGAAATAATATTATGCATAGTAAAAATTTACTATCATTTATATGACATTCAAGTCTCAGGATAATTCATAAAATAAATTTCTAAAACATGCACATTTGTTAAATCATATCATAATGTCATTCTTTTGACATAATTCAAGGGATGTATAATATTTGATTACCATAAAAAAATATGAGCATGAAATTTATGAATGCTACCCCCAACTTAAATGTAATTGTCTCAAATTACACTAAGTCATAAAAATAAATCAAGAAGTAAATGGTAGAGATTACCATAATGAACGCCCCAAAAATAGATTTCTCTCTCTTCCAATTTAAGTCTAGGCACCGCCATCATTGAATAAATACGTCCTTCCTCACTATAACCTGTCACAAAAATATATACATTTACAAAAAGATCAAATATAACGCATAAAAGTTCAAAAAGTTATGAGAATCATAGAAACTTTCGGCAGAGTCTCCGTTGTATTTTCATGGTATATTGATATGGACAAACATTTATTCACACAATTTACAATATAGACATGAAAGCATTAACATACATTAAATCAGCCATGCATAACACCCAAAATATTCAACATCCATAATATCGTCCTGATTGAAGATCGAGACCATCCGATCTGAAATTAAGCTTTGGAGCACCTAGATCATGTCCAAGAAGAATTAGACGGCTGAAAGCTCGCCGGTGATGATCAACATTGAAACGGCTTGGCCGGAGGACGGGAAGGGTACAGGAAGAATCGTAGAAGCTTGAGGAGTTCTCCGGTGAGCTCTGATCGAAGAATAGAGGTCTCCAGGTGACAGATCAGAGGTGAACGGCTCGGAGGAAGATGATGGTCGGAATTGGATTCCGATGATCGGAGCTCCAATCAAGGTTGGCAAGGGGTGAGGAAGGATTGTGGAAGTCTAAGGAACTGTCCTATGGTGCTTGATTGATGAATTGAGCTTCCAGACGATGGATTGATGGTGGTTGGAGAAGTGGTTTTTTCGGAGTTTGAAACCGATGATCCCGTCAGCAAGCAAACGCTTTGATGGCGGCTGAAGCTTCGTGGTGGCCGAAGGCAGGTTCTGGAGGTGTTTGGGGGGCAATGGGAGGCCGTAGATGAAGGTGTCGATGACGGCCGAGGGGCTCACCGGCGTCGGAGGAGAAGGTTTCGAGGGAAGAGGAGGACGGGAATGAAGAGGTGGAAGGTTGGCGGAGGGTATGGTTTTGGTTTGGAGGGATGAGGGCAGCCGGAGAAGCTGTGGCGGGCGGCGATGGGTAATGGCTCGGGGACGAGCCAATGAGCCGGGACGACGAGCCGCGACCAAGGAACAGAGTAGGAGGAGAGAGGAAAAGTAAGGAAATTCAGGAAAAAATGAAAAAAATAATAAAAAAAATCAAGGAAAAAATCCTAAAAATTAAGGAAAATCCTAAAACTAAGGGGAAAAAAAATCTAAAACTACTGGGTTGCCTCCCAGCAAGAGTGCAATTTTATGTCTTTCGCTAGATGTCCCTAAAAACTCAGTTAATGGCTGGATCCGTCAATATAACGGACTCAATAATGTCTCCGTATTGAATGTCCTCAACATAAGGTTTCAATCTATGCCTATTAACTTTAGTGATCTCATTTTTGCTTGGGTCCTGAATTTCTATGGCGCCATGTGAGAATAGTTGCGTGATAATATAGGGTCCAGTCCTCCTTGAGGGTAATTTACCAAGGAAAAGTCGTAATTTTGCATTAAACAACCAAACTTTCTGTCCGACAACAAGGGTTTTCCTTGAAATGTGTTTATCATGGAAAGCCTTTGTCCTATCTTTTGTAAATTTTGGAGTTTATATAGTATCGAATCTGAGAAAAGAATCGATCTTTATTGTGTTTAGACCAAGAGTCTGGAGTTTTACCAAAAACAAGATAATTGACTATGTGTGCATACCAGGGCTGCGAGATGCAAGTTATCTAAAAAAGATCCTCGTCTGGAAAAGAAGCACTAACATGGATCCTATCAGTGATGTGTTCCAAAGGAAGGCATGAAATGTGATCAACAACAACATTCTCAAACCATTCTTATCCCTTATCTCTATGTCAAACTCTTGCAAAAGCAAGATCCATCTAATCAATCTAGGTTTTACATCCTTTTTAGTTAGAAGGTACCGCAAAGCAGCGTGATCAGTGTAAATCAGGATTTTGGAACCTAAGAAATAGGGTCTGAACTTTCGTAATGTGAATATTACAACTAATAATTCCTTTTCCGTTGTAGTGTAATTCAATTCTGATTCAGAAAGAGTCTTACTAGCATAATAAATCACATGATGACTTTTTTTCACATACTGTACAAGAATAGCTCCCATCGCAGAATCAGAAGCGTCGCACATGAGTTCGAAAGGTAAGGAATAATCAGGTGCATGAACTATGGGAGCAGAAGCTAAATGGTCACGGATTGTTTTGAAAGCATTTAAACAAGCATCATCGAAGTCAAAAGAAGCATCCTTGGAAAGAAGCTCAAACAAGGGTTTTGAAATTTTTGAAAAATCTTTGATGAATCAATGATAGAATCTTGCATGACCTAAAAAGGATCGAATTTGATGCACAGAAGAAGGTGGAGGCAAATTTCCAATTAAATCCACTTTGGCTTTATCAATTTCAATACCTCTTTTAGATACAATGTGTCCAAGCACTATTCCCTCTTGAACCATAAAATGACTCTTTTTCCAACTTAAAATCAAATTAGTTTCAATGCATTGTTTAAGGACTTTTGTCAGATTTGCAAGGCAAGTTTCAAAAAAAGGGCCGAACAATAAAAATCATCCATAAAGACCTCTAAGATTTTATCAAGTATGTCAGAAAAGATGGCCATCATACACCTTTGAAAAGTCGCATGTGCATTACATAGGGCGAACGGCATCCTTCTGTACTCAAAGATACCAAAAGGGTAAGTGAAAGCTGTCTTCTGTTGATCTCTAAGATCAACTGCAACTTGATTGTACCCTGAATAGCCATTGAGGAAACAATAAAAGCTTTGACCAGAAAGACGTTCAAGAATTTGATCAATGAATGGTAAAGGGAAGTGATCTTTCCTAGTGAGGGCGTTGAGTTTTCTATAATCAATGCAAACTCGCTATCCCGTAGTTTGGGGAGTCGGGACCTGCTCTCCTTTCTCATTCTCCACAACTGTGTAGGGCTGGCCCACTTACTGTCAGAAATCAATCGGGTATATGATACCCGCATTTCACCACTTCTTTCTTAACCACCTCTTTCATGTTAGGATTAAGGCGGTGTTGCATCTCTCTAACAGTTTTAGACTCATCCTCTAAATGGATCCTATGCATGCAAATTGATGGATCGATATCTTTTAAATCAGTAACTGTCCAACCTATGGCTTTCCTATGATCTTTTAAAATCTTAACAAGTTGACTCTCATGATCGGAAGATAATGCTGAAGAGATGATAACGGGAAGAGTAGAGTTTGATTCTAGGAAAAAGTATTTTAGTGTTGTTGGAAGTGGTTTAATTTCAAGTTCAGGTGGTGATTCTAGTGAAGTAGGTGCAGGGTTGGAAGAGAGAGGTGGAAGCGACTCAACTATCCATGGCACAACCTCGTTTCAGTCCTCTACAACCAGACCGATCAGTCGAACCAGAGTCCGATCGGTCAGAACTGGAGCGATCGGTCGCTCAGAGGAGTGATGGATCGATCCAGACTGCATGTTTGTTCCAATGTTATCAATTGATTGTGCAATGTCATTCTCAACATCATAATATTCATTCAGCATGTCATCTATATCATCAACATCTTTTTGGATACCTTAGCTTTTGATTGACGTTTGTGTTTACACATATTCTTAAGAAATTTGGCATAAGAAGGAATCTGTCGGATGGCATCTAATAAGGGTATGTTGATGTTAACTTGTTTAAAGGTCTCTAAGATTTCTTCTACTGCTTTCTTCTTGGGGTATGTGGAGGAGGGATCCTTAAGAGCTTCGGGAAAAGACACTTTAGGTGTGTATGTGCGTGAGTCAGGTTCATTTTGATCAACTGGGTCCTCATCTATGTTCTCATGTTCTTCACTCGGCTGGGACAGAGACTGATCGGTCGGTGATGGTTCCGATCGATCTCCGGGCACATGATCTACACGTGTGTCAATTTGTCTACCGGACCTTAGGGTGACTACCGCTTGTGCACTTCGAAATTTTGGGCATGTACGTGGTGCAAGGCCCTAGGATTTGTAACTGGTTGACTAGGTAAATGACCATCTTCTTGCTTATACACCGTGTTAGCCACTTGCTCTAATTACGTCTCTAACTTGGATATAGATTGAGCATAGGAGGCTCCATCTCTTCTAAGTTTAGCTATACTAGCATCTATGTTCTCAAACTTCACATTCATGTTTGCATTCATGGTTGTAAGTGTGCTCATGAGCATGTCAACATGTATGTAAGAAATCACTTGAGGGGCAGGAGGTGATGCAGTTTTCTGATATGGTGCAGAATATCTCGGTGACGGATTTACAGAAGGTTTTAATGGGTATCTACTTGTAGGGGCAGTAAAGGAACTACTCTATCCTTGGAAATTACTAGATTGATGCGGTGGTCTCCGACTAAAGTTGGGATGATTTCATCAACCAGGATTATAATTATTTGAATACGGATTGTTCTTGGGTTTAGCAAAACCATATGCCGCATTTACTTGCTCCTGAACAAACTCTGGGAATGATGAAGCCAAAGGACAGTCTATAATAGGATGTTGAATACTAGAGCACAAGGCACATGTGCGAGGTTGAATCTGCGGCAGTGAAGGTGCTGGTGATAAACTCATCTCCAATTTATCAAATCTTTTATTTAGGAGGGCTAACTGTGTAGAAAGGGCATCAGATGCAAATAATTCAAAAGCTCCATTAGTTGTAGGTTGACTCCTAGGGTTTGTGTATTGTTTTTGACAATCCACCGAAATTTGCTCATACAGGTTCCATAACTCATCATCATCTTTATCCAAAGGAATATCTCCACAATAAGCCTCAACACGAGTTTTACATCTTTCATTAAGTTCTCTATAAAATTTATGAGTCAATTCTCATTTGTCAATATCATGATGTGGACATTTCCTCAAAATATCTTTAAATCTATCCCAAACGTCATGTAAAGACTCATCATCATATTGAACAAAGGTAAGGATTTCAGTCCGAAATTTCTCAGTTTTAATTATGGGAAAGAATTTCTTTAAAAATGCCTCTTGAAGTTGGTCCCAAGTTGTGATTGAGCGTGGAGTTAAACATTGAAGCCAGTGTTTAGCTTTATCTTTCAAATAGAAGGGGAAAAGTTTTAACTTAAAGGCATCATCATTAAAGTTCTCCATTTTGAGTGTAGTGATGGTATCGATAAAATTGTGAATATGCTCATATGGATCCTCATTACTTAGACCATGAAAGTGAGGTAATATTTGAATCGTTTGGGGTTTAATCTCCTAGTGTGTGGCTGTAATTGAAGGAGGATCAATGGAAGGAGTGTACGTGTAGGTAGTGGGTAAGAAGTGATTTCTCAAAGGAACACGTTGAACTCTCCTGTTTTTATTATTATTTCCCCTTCCCATATTAGCATTAGGGTCAATGACAGGTCGCTCGGTTTCAGCCATGTTGACAAAGGTCTCGTGAATAGATTGCAAGTTACTCAAGGCCTCCTGATAATTACTCAAAGATTTTTGACCTAAGGCTCTAGCTTTTCGGAGTGTAGTCTCTATTTCTAGATCCGACGGTTTCAGCGGGGTATTTACGGATCGCCTTCCTTGCATGCAAGATCACACACAAAAAGAGAAAAAGAAAACAGAAGATTCGAAGGAGAGGAGAAAACCCGGCAAACAACAATTGAAACGAAAAGGTTTGAAGCAAAAAGGCCTACCTGACTGCCCAGTTCCAATCGGTCGGATTCTTGTTCGATCGGTCGCTCCAGGCCGCGGCTCCTTAATGAAAGTCCGATTCAACGTAGATGGCACAATCCGACCGATCGGATTCAAGTCCGACCGGTCGCTCCAGGTGTCTGGCGAGTTGTTTTTCTTCAAGAAAAATCCGCTCCAATGCTGCAAAAATTCCAGAAAATTATCAGCAAATTCCTAAAAAGAGTAAAATAAAGAAAAGGAAAATAAGAATGATAAAAATTTAACTAAGCAAAGAAAACTAGTTAAGAGAAAATCAATTAGTTAACCGTCGAAATTCCCCGACAACGGCGCCAAAAATTGATCGCTCGCAAACGTCGTCGTTAAACGTTGCTAACATTAATCAAATCTTAAATTTATATCCTTATTCAATTATTAATACTACTAAGTAGACTAGTGGTGAAGTCCGGAGTCGAACCACAGGGAATTACCAGGGAAAATCAAAATCAGTTCTCAAAATTCTAGATCTAAGCTAACAAATTCAATGATAGATTGATCTAACTAAAACTATTTAAGAAAACAAAAGAAAATATTAAGGTTTTAATAAAATGGAAGAGATGTCTTAGGAAATACACAATCCACCTTAGTTTCACCCTTAATATTCCCTAGTTATCATCTTGATCACTTATTTAAGCATTATGGATCGTTTGGCTACAAGCTCACACGAATCCCTAAAAGAAGGTTTTATGTTTCCTATGACATAATCTATCTTTGTTTGACATAAATCATCTTTGGTCCTACAATTACCTTAAGTTATTCTACTCCTAATGACCTTAGTATGACTTATCTTCACGTAGTATAGATTATCTCAAAATCACATGAGAACTATCTCATGAATCTCTGCAATCAAGTACAACCATCATGTAGGACTAAGAATACGTCAGCGAAACTCTGTTCCTTCAACTCTATAATTATTAAAATCATATTCATGAGATTATACATAGAGAAGTACATAAAAATCCAACTAAGAAAGATCAAAAGTTACACTACGGTTTTATGGTATTCCTAAGAACAAGAAATCTCGCCACTCATCTCTTAGAAATCATTAATCGGTGTAGTAGATGAAGCCATTGATCCCCGCAGAAAGATCACCGCCTTCAAAACCCTAGCCTTCTCCTCCAAAAGTGGTCCAAAAGATGATAATTTTTGGCTGGAATAACCCATTTATGTAATAGAAACCATTAATCCCAGAATTAGGAGTTATAATTGAACTTAAACTCTAATTTCCCTAAATTCCTTACTGCTGACGTCATCCGAGCGACCGATCGAACTCAAGACCGATCCATCGCTCCAGTCGGTTTGACTGGGTGTTCTTTGCCACGTCATTAATTAATTTCAGCCTTTCTCAAATTTTAGCTTTCGTAGATCCAACTTTGCTTCACAACTGGCACCAATGTATACGGAATATCACAAAGTCTTCAACATGACAGTTGTAGATCTGGAAGGCTTCATTAATATCCCAGAATTTCAGAATATTTGGAGTTCTGTAGAATGTCGGGTGATTTATTTCCAAACAGTCAACGAAGCAGTCTTTTTGCATAATTTACTGATTTTTGGCCGAATTTCTTAAATTTCTTCTCAAATCCTACTTAAACCTGAAATCAAACAATACGATATCAAATACACATACAGTTAGTCTAATAAAGGTAATTTAAGGGGTTTAATTATGAATACTTAGTGACTTATCAGTCCTGGCGAGCTCTTCCTCCTTCGTCCTTCACCACAAGATCTAGGCTACGATGTCATTCCGCCGGAAGTCAAGGGACCACTGATCGTCTCCTCTTACCTTAAACAATCGACCCCATAGATTATCTCCACCCCCCCACCTTATCGACCTCTACTATCAAGGGATGCACCTGGATCTGGCGAGATCTTCTCCATCCTCCACCTCCCAGGGCAGCAATCATTCGTTCCTCTCCGCCTTTCTTCCTCACCAACGCCGGTGCTCTAGGAGTTGTGAGCCTACTGCTTCTGATCCCAATACGAGTCCAGATTTGCGGAGAGTCATCCCACTAAGGTCTTCCTACTACATGATCCCTATCTATTGATTTGTTCCACTCACTATGTAACTAGAGCTCCTGATTTATGTGTTGATTTTTTTCATTGACGCTTGATCACCTTATATTGATATTTTTTGCTCTCCATGTAACGAGAGCTTTTGATTCATGTGTTGGCTTCATTTCTTGATGGCTAATCCTCTACTCTGATTTTTTGCTTCGATTTTTATGAGTTCCTCTCTGTATTTTGCTTCGATTTCCGCTCTCCATGTAACGAGAGCTTTGTCTTTGTCCGATCCCCTAGTCTTTGGTTTCATCTTTATGTATGCGTAAGCTATTTATCATCTTTAAACTCCATATGTAGCCTTGACATTGTAGTGATGATACTGACAAATCTTCTCATGTTCTGTCAAAGGCTTATGTTCTAGTTTTAATGCTTGCTTGAGATGGATTGCTGGTTGGCTATGGGGAAATGATGAGCACTTGTTTACATATATATATGAACTTTTGTATCTTGTCGATTTCAATTGTAATTTGAATGGGAAGATGATGATGATGATGCTATAACCCATGTAAAGGTGACTTGGATGGCAACCAATCAGACTTTCTGATTTCTGATTTAAATGGGATTCTTGACTGATGTGTGTGGGTAATGCTAGTTTGCTGGTGATGGTTTGCTTGTTGGCTATGGGGAGATGATGAGTACTTGTTTACAAATATATGGAACTTATGTATCTTGTTGATTTCAATTGTGATTTAAAGTGTGATTTAAATGGGGGAGATGATGATGATGATCACTTGGGGAACTTATGTATTTAGGTGACTTGGATGGCCACTTGGGTGGCAACCAGTCTCCAATTTTTAGGTGTCTTATGATTGTTGGTTTGCTGGTTTTTGCTGCTTGGTTTGCTGGTTTTAATTGCTCATGTTGCAATAAATCTGATCTCCGATGTGTTATTTCGGAATGCAAGCATAAATTGCTGCAATGTGTTGTTTTGGTTTGCTGCAAGTATAATTGTTGTAATAAATCCAATCCCTAATGTCTAATCTTGGTTTGATAGTTTCTATGCATCCATGATGCAAATTGCAGCAATTTGCATTTGCTTATGCAAATTGTTACTCTATGTATTTATGCTGATGCAAATTACTGATTTCAATTGATGTTGTTGATCTTAATTGAGGATGGTATGGTGCAAATGCTGGTTTGAATTGAGAGTTGAGGAAGACGTAGAAATCTATGGAAGACAAGTGTTGTACAATTTTTTTTTCCAATTACTTTGTAAACTTATCAATGTGGCACTATATGTAAATTGTTGTACGAAATCATTGGATACTATAAATAAAGTTTTTGGTATTATATTGTAGAAGTTATGTTCATTTTATATCTCAATAATAGTTGCTCAAATTTTAACGTTCTTAGAAATATAATTACAGTCTCATCTAGTACAATAGAGGCAATGATCATATCCAACTCCAAATAATAATTAGTACTTGTTGGTAATGACTAGTTGGTAAGGACTAATGCACAGGACATGTATAAGTTGAAAAGTTTGTAATTTTCAACTAATTACTACTTTGTAAGACTTAGATCTTTTATAATTTATAATATTTGTACCATTTTGGAGTTTTTTTAGTTGGTAATAATTTTGTTGAGTTATAAGGACTAAGGATCAAGTTGTGAGACATGTATAAGTTGAAAATTATATATGTCTCGTGGGTATTGTCATTATTATAAAAGAAAAAAAGTTTTAATTTAAATAAAATCTAAATTTTTATTATTAACATGCGATCAAAGCAATCAATTCCAATTCAGAGATTCATGAACCAAACACTAGGATCCATAGAATCAGCAGATTCAGCTCATTCATACCAGACAAACCAAACGTCAGAATCAACAGATTCAACTCATTCTATACAGACCAACCAAACAACTGAACCAAAATCCACAGAATCACCAGATTCAGCTCATTCCTCATTCATCTCATTCAGCTCATTCGTCAGATTTCGGGTTGCCAAACGCACCCCGATTGAGTCACTAATCTACACTACCGATGAATTACATCAACCAATAGGTAGACATCTACCGATTGAATACGTCAATCATCTAATCGGTAGATGTCTACCGGTGAGTCACCTAATCCATCGGTAGTACCGATTGAGGAGCCTAATCCATTGATAGTACTGATTGAGGAGCCTAATCCATCGGTAGAACCTCAATCAGTAGATATCTACCAATTGAGGAGCATGTACAAATGTTTACCCTATTTATAGAGATAGTGACGTCGCTAAGACATCGCATCTTAACCACTTTTAAATCTAAAATTGGCTCCATTTGCATCTCTCTTTTCCCATCTAGAATTTAAATTTTGCCTCCATTTGTATCACTATTTTGTAGCTTTGCACTCTAAAATTTAAAGTTGTCGCTATTTGCAAGGAATATTTTTTAGGGGGATTTGTCAAATGGTCTCTTATTAGAGACCAACTTGTCAAATGGTCTTCTATGAAAGACCTTCAGTCATTTACTACCATATTAAGAATAAAAGACTAAACTACCCCTCTATCCCATATGTGTAAATCCTAAACTCCCCTAACCCCCTCCCTAAAAACCCCCTAACCCCCCTTAAACCCAACCCTTCCCCATCTCCTAACCCCCCCCCCCCCCCCGGCGTCCCCGTCCCCGCACGGCGTGATCCAAACCGTTGGATCGACTCCTCACACTCGACCAACCTCTCCTCCGATCATCCCTCCTCGCCGGCGATCATGCTCCGGCGACTCTAAGCCGTCGGAAAAAATAAAACAAAAAATGTTGGAGAGAGTAAGTAACGGAGAGAGAGAAAACAAAGGGAAAAATGAAATATATGAGAAAAATTCAGAAAAATTGGAAAAGATAGTAAAAAAATAAGGAAATAGACGAAAATACTGTGAACAATATGGAACTTACTTTTCATCCAATATGGTAGTTACTTTTCATGAAATATGGAAATTACTTTTCACAAAAAAAAATGTGTCGAAAAATTAGTTAGAATAAGGAAAATATGTGAAAAATTAAGAAAATTAGTGGGAAAATTACACTTCTCATTTTGCTAGTTACTTTTCAATTGCATTATGGTAGTTACTTTTCATTTTGATAGTTACTTTTTATTTTCATTATGGTAGTCACTTTTCATTTTGATAGTTACTTTTTGATATTGGGAAAATATGGTAGTTACTTTTCACAAATAATAGCTAAAAAAATAGTGACGGCCCCTTCTCCACGGTAGTTACTTTTCAAAAAAATAGGGCTGACTTAAGTGGTAGTTACTTTCCATAATTTTATTAGTTATTTTCCACGGTAGTCACTTTTCACAAAAAAATAAGTGCAGAAATTAGTTAAAATAAGGAAACTATGGGAAAATCAAGAAAATTAGTAGGGGAAT
The DNA here is from genome assembly GCA_963920575.1 of Narthecium ossifragum. NCBI lineage: Eukaryota > Viridiplantae > Streptophyta > Magnoliopsida > Dioscoreales > Nartheciaceae > Narthecium > Narthecium ossifragum. The sequence continues at coordinate 13,730,532 of OY986964.1, read as the reverse complement.
TCCATTTTGCATTTTTTGAAAATGACAAATAACTTTAGTTTCTACCATACTTGCTTTCCGCGGTAGTTACTTTTCACGGTAGTAACTTTCCAGGATGGTTACTTTTCATTTTCATTATGGTAGTCACTTTTCATTTTGGTAGTTACTTTTCGATATTGGGAAAATACGGTAGTTACTTTTCACAAATAATAGCTGAAAAAATAGTGACGGCCCCTTCTCCACGGTAGTTACTTTTCAAAAAAATAGGGCTAACTTAAGTGGTAGTTACTTTCTACAATGCTGGTGGTAGTTACTTTCCACAATTTTATTAGTTATTTTCCACGGTAGTCACTTTTCACAAAAAAATAAGTGCAGAAATTAGTTAAAATAAGGAAACTATGGGAAAATCAAGAAAATTAGTAGGGGAATTCCATTTTGCATTTTTTGAAAATGACAAATAACTTTAGTTTCTACCATACTTGCTTTCCGCGGTAGTTACTTTTCAAGGTAGTAACTTTCCACGGTGGTCACTTTTCATTTTCATTATGGTAGTCACTTTTCATTTTGGTAGTTACTTTTCATTTTCATTATGTTAGTCAATTTTTATTTTGTTAGTTACTTTTCAATATTGGGAAAATACGGTAGTTACTTTTCACAAATAATAGCTGAAAAAATAGTGACGGCCCCTTCTCCACGGTAGTTACTTTTCAAAAAAATAGGGCTGATTTAAGTGGTAGTTACTTTCTACAATGTTGGTGGTAGTTACTTTCCACAATTTTATTAGTTATTTTCCACGGTAGTCACTTTTCACAAAAAAATAAGTGCAAAAATTAGTTAAAATAAGGAAACTAGGGGAAAATCAAGAAAATTAGTAGGGGAATTCCATTTTGCATTTTTTGAAAATGACAAATAACTTTAGTTTCTACCATACTTGCTTTCTGCGGTAGTTACTTTTCGAGGTAGTTACTTTCCACGGTGGTTACTTTTCACCAATAATATGTGAAAAAATCAACTAAAATAAGAAAAATATGGGATAAATGAAGAAAAATTTTGGAGGCCCTTTTTCACGGTAGTTACTTTTCAAAAAAGTATGACTGACTTAATTGGTAGTTAATTTCCACGGTGGTTACTTTTTTCAATTCTTGTAGGGGAATTCACTTTTCAATATTTGTAATTACTTTTCAGTATTTTGTAATTACATTCCAATATTCGTAGTCGCTTTTGAATTTTGGGAAAATATGTGCAAAAATCAGCTTAAATAAGGATGATAGTTACTTTTCAATATTTGTAGTTACTTTTCAATATTTGTGATCAATTTTCAATTTTGAGGAAATGTGTAAAAATAATCTAAAAAAATGTTGGTAGTTACTTTTCAATATTTGTAGTCACTTTTCAGTATTTATAATTACATTCCAATATTCATAGTCACTTTTCAATTTTGAAAAAATTTGTGCAAAAATTAGTTAAAAAAATACTGGTGGTTAGTTTTCAATATTTGTAGTTACTTTCCAATATTTCTAGTTACTTTTCGATTTACAGAAATATGTGCAAAAAAAATCTAAAAAATGCTGATAGTTACTTTTCAATATTGGAAAAATATGGTAGTTATTTTTTAATTTGAAAAAAATATGATAGTCACTCAACAACAATTATCCTACCATTTTTTCTATCTTTTTTCCTCTATTTTCATCATTTTCTCTATAGGTCGCCTGCCCAAGCTTTTCCCTATTTGGATTTTTCCAATATAAAATCCAAGCTCCATGCCGACATCGCCGTCCCCGATGTCGCCGTCCCGCCTCCACCCCGAGCTCCATCCGAGCTCGCCTCGGATCCATCCCGCCGTCGCCGTCCCTACATCGACGTCCTGGAGATTGGACGAGGTGGTGATGGGTTTGGCGGCGATCTCGCCGACCCACCCCCATCCCAGCTCGCCGTGGATCCATCCCAGCTCCATCCCGCCATCGCCGACCCGATCTCGCCGTCGCCGTCCCGACATCGCCGTCCTGATCTCACCGTCCCGAGCTCGATGTCCCGATCTCGTCGTCTCGGGCTCGCTGATCCCGATCTCGAGCGCTCGCCGTTAGTCACCGATCGCCCGATCCTGTCGCGTCGCCTCCTCTTCTTCGCAATGCCATCCGATCCCGTCGGATCCAACGCGAGGTCGCCGCCAAGCCCATCGCCATGCACGTCGCCGGTCCTATCCTCCGAGCTCTGAGCTCCATCCCATCCCCTGAACTCCATCCCGGCTCGCCGCGGATCCGCACCTCCATCCCAGCTCGCCGCCGTTCGATCCGGTCGCGTCGCCTCCTCTTCTTCGCGATGCCAACTGATCCGGTCGTATCCATGACGAGGTCGCCGCCAAGCCCATCACCACCTCATCCGATCTCTATCGCCACCCCCATCCCCACCTCCGATCCCCCACCCCCATCACCCTCAACATCCACCCGATCCCCATCACGACCTCCGACGACCTTCTGACCTCCCCCATCACCGACCGCCCGACCTCATTCTCTCTTCCCATTGTGATGCTGTCAGAGGTTCGCCGAAGACTTTGGGAAGATGAGCCGGAGCTAGGAAAGGGATTAAGGATGATAGAAGGGTAGTTTAGACATTAAAATTTACAGATGTTAAAAAAAAAGACTAAATGACTTAACAACTTATTAAGAGGACCACGTAACAAATAAATTCTCCCAATAAGGCTAAGTGACAATTATCTGCATTTTTTACGCGATGGAGAAAAATGCGTGGGCTCCGATCGCGAATTGCATCGAGCCGATAGTTTGTGTTCATCAGTTCATACTTTGATCTACTCAATTATTTAAAATCTGTTTGGCATGCTATGCCCAATTCTCTCCATTAACGTTAAGGACACCAGCAACACCAAAACAAATGATTGGCCAACCACGGCAAGATGGCATCACTTTTGCTAAATATTTTCCAGCCATCAGTCAGGCAAGCCCATCAAAACAAGATTGCAACAAATTAGGGACAAAACCAAAATTATAGAAAAGGCCCGTTGACCCTGGCAAATCTGCTGACTGTTGAAAAAAACCAAAAGTGTGGAAATTTGAAATACCCAAATTTATCATGAACAAATATTCAAACACATTAAACATAAACAGTTCTGTGTTGTTTCAAACATGCCAACTTGGAGCGCCTCCTCCAAAACATAGCTACTACTTCATCAACTGAGTAGCCCAGAGAAGTTAGTCCTTCCGGAGGCCTATAAACTCACGCCGCATGCCAGACTTGTTTATCACGACGATCTCCAGTTTATCCCCCTGGAAAATTCGAAGGAAAGTCAAACTTATGAGGAAACATGTCCTGTACTTTGTCCTACAACAAAACAAAGTGGACGGATTAAGAGGAACATACAGTGTAAATGTCGCGCTCTGTGGCCGAAGCAAAGACATCTTTCACAAGATCCACTGCTTCAGTCTCCGTCAGTGGCGTCACAGCATCCTGCTCACAGAACCACTCAATATCAGAAGCTGGAATAAGCATGAAACAAAATTCTGAAAGCAGAAGCCTTGCCTTGGCAGGTAACAAGAGGGGGCTGGGAGATTTCAGTTGGTTGTCCAAGACGGGCATGATAAGTGTTGACCCTGACCCTTGGGTACTGTAACCTACCCTCTCATAGGAACCGACCGCATCATAGGTAAATACGCAGCCCTTGCCTACAAAAAGATTGACGCATGCACTCAATCTTCCAGTAAAGATATAAGTTGAAAAGAGGTAAATATTGCCTACAAAAAAATTGACATATGCGCTAAATCTTCCACGAAAGACAAAAGTCAAACAAAGAGTTAAAACCAAACCTTCATTGTCGAGGCCACCAAGAACATTGAAAGCATAGTACGGAAAGAACCGCTTGTAGTAAAGTGTATTGGAGAGGAGCTGTGCCATTGCAGGGCAGCTCATTTGTTTGTTGTGCTGATGTTGATAGATCTGCAGAGTAAATTGACAATTTCAATACAAAGGATGGCAGAAGATTTTATAGGAACTTTCGTTGTTTCTTAGCTAAATTTCCGGTTACAAAGTTAAACAAAGTTTTGTAGCAGCGTCACATCTATACATCACAGCATATAAAGTCCACAAAAAGAGATCAGTGAAAATCAATTTCACCATGTTTTCACCTAAATGAGCTCGAGAAAGTAAATTGGCTTATTCGATAATGGGCATGAGGAAAATATATATAAATACGTTCATTGTTTATTAACTAGACTTCACGGTACAAAAGTCAAACAACTCTTTTCCAGTAGCATCACACCTATACATCACACTATATATCGCCCGAAAAAGGTCTAGTAGTGGAAATTAATTTCAGTGTCTACCTTCATGTAAATTGCAAAATTAACAATCAATGTGTAAGCATACCTATATGAACTAGAATTCAGAAGAAGAGAAGTATGACTGACATGCACAACTTCTTTCAGATTCAAAAGTTCCCTTAATGTCCGCGTAACTAACAACCACATACTACTTCAAGGGCATTTTCATCATCTCGGTCTTATATCTCATATAAATCTGAACAATTTGGTGCACATGACCAACCATCTCATCTTTTATCTCATCATTTTTAAGCTCCATATGCATTTATAAAATGCTTTTGCTCAAACACGGATTGAACAGTGTAATGGGAGAAAATAACCAGTATCTGTTTTGGTTAAGTCTCTTCCAGGTGATTTGGAAAATGTGATTTTCAAGAGTATCATATATTCTGGACATGGAATTTATATCAAGTGATCACTCACCAAGTGCCTTGCCGATAGGTTTTTCTGCAGAGCTTTTATATCACCTTGGAATCCTGAGGATGCCAGTACACATTTATCTGCACTACATCGACCAAAAAACCACCAGGATAAATAAAAAAACAATTCTGAAGAGTTCTTTCTTTTTCCCAAAATAAACGTCTATGTAATCATTCTAAAGAGAAATAACCGGATTCTTAAAAATGCCTGATTATCGAAGGTTTTGGAATATGATTGCTTTTTCTTCAGTAATAGTCTAAGAAGGAAGACAGTGAGTATAGAGGTTTTAAGACCAATAACTTTTTGTCCCTGCAATCAAAAAAATAATAACCTTTTGCTTTTGGATAACACTCCACAGGATTTCATTCACAAGTGATTAAGCGGCAATTGTTGTAAAAGAGTGTCTTTCCATATAGAATGACTGTTCGCTTGGTCAAAGATATACAAATGGTGTTCCCAGTCATCGGTAAGTATATCTGAGTTACATCAATACCCCAAATTTCGCCCTAAGTAGGCATGAACATATAAGTGCATGGTCCTTAATTGTGTGCAGTCACTTGATTCTCAATTAGATATAATAATCCATTAATCAGCACGAGAAAATGAATAAGCATTCTGGAACAATCGCTAAAGTCATTCAGAACAGGGCAATGTCATCAACAAAAGATTAGGAGTGAAGAGAGTTTAGCTGATGCATGTGTGTAAATAATGGTATGCATTTGCACTGTGTATGACTGAAAAGCCTCTTGCTGATGTTCGGCCAATATAACACCAAACTAGCAGCAAAACCATAAGAAGAGGCCTGATGCTGAAAATCTCTAAAGAAGAAGCATATGCCTCTCTTAGAAAGCTAGGATTTACCATGCTCTATGTTGAGAGCATGTCAAACATAAAAATATATGGCACAGCAAAAAAGATTTTCCTCTCGAAATAGCAATACAAGCAGATAAGGTTTTTCTCTTTCCTTTTTATGGATAGCTTGCTGAATCTGATAGTAACCAGAGAAAGCTTGCATTTCTATGTGACATATCAGAGCTTACACAATCATAATATGGCTCACTCTGGTAATGCATCTTCAGGTCTTATGAACAAAACCAAAAACCATCTAGTAAACCAATTGCTAAAAACACTAATCAGTACAAAACAAATATCTACAATCATAAAACCCATGACACAGTAACATTAAGAAGAAAATAGAAACCTGACAAACAAAGATCATTAGAATATGGCTCGTCTCTTCAGTTCTTATATACATAAACAAAAACCATCTATTAAACCATGTTAATGTCAAGATAGACAACTTAACAGAATCATTTTTTTTTTTTTTGCCAATATGGCCTTTTATGTTACAACGAATATAGTATGGTACGAAGGATGCAAATATGACATGCCAATATGGCCTTCGTACAATCTGATACCCGCGAACATGAGTAAGATACATGTTCCACATTACAAGTTCAAAACCACCACCAAAACATAAAAGGAAATTTAAAATAGCAGTTGTTCCCAGCCATTGGTAAGTAGAAATGAGCTGCATCAGATACCCCATGTTCTGATCTAACCAAATATTTCATGATATAAACGCATGCTCCTTGCTAGGTTCCAATCGCTTTGTTCAAAATTTGATAACCATCATTTAACTAGTAAGAGAAAATGAACTAATCTGGGTCCAATCTTGAAAGGCATCTAGAATGGGATATGGTCATCAACAAAAGCTAACGTGTCTAGATAGTTTAGCTGACACATTTGTTTGTAACGATTGGTAAAAATCTCCACTACAAATGAATCAAAAGCCTCTTCACAACGTTGGGGCAATATAACATGAAACTAGAGAAACCACAAGAAAAGGCCTGATGCTGGAAATTCCCTAAAGGAGAACCATAACCTTCCTGCCTTATTCGGGCAGCTATGATTCTCAGTGCTTTATGTTAAATGCACATCAGCATAAGAACATATCACACTATAAGGTATTCATCTAGAGAGAGCAAAAACAAGTTCATAAAGTTTTTTCCCCTTTTCATGGATAGCTGCTGAATCTGATATTAACCGGAGAAAGCTTATCACTGGAAACTTATAAGAACATATCACTCTTTCCATGTTGGCAAATACACAATCAAAATATGGCTCATCAGGAAATGCATCATGAGCTCTAAACCAATAGCCATCACTGGAAAGAGTAATTAGTACAAAACATATATTGTGTAGAATCCAAAAACTCATGAGACAGTACCATTAAGAAGAAAAGAGAAACTGACAAGCAAAGATCACTATAATATAACTCATCTCGAAATGCATCATCGGTTCTTATGAACATGAACTAAAACAATCTGTTAACCATGTTAATGCCATGATATAGAACTTGATATACTACAAAAATCACCTAGGATTTAAGAAGCAAAGAATGTTGTACGGGATGCAGTTTGTAAATATAACATGCCAATAAGGCTTTGGTATAATCAGATAACCGCAGAAAAAGAGTAAAATACATGTTCCACATTATAAGTTCAAAACCATACCTAAAAGAAACTTAAAAGAATCTATTTTATCTTCGGCCAACTGGGGATTGGCATCTCAAGGGCATTAGGTT